>JAJMSK010000003.1:0-465364 GCA_030578555.1 Diutina neorugosa | reverse complement strand
ACCGACGGCGGTGCCGATGGCGCCGGCAACCAGCGCCCCGGTGGCGCCGTCGATGGCGTCGCTTGGCGCCACCCCTACCCTCATGGCAGCGTCGAGAACCGAGTCGCCGGGGTCGTTTGCCAATAAACGAGCCAGTCTGGTGCTTCTGCAGACGCTCCCGTATAACCAGGAACCGTTCTTCTACTCCGAACACGCAGGACTGGAGTTTTCGTCGCTTAATGACTTTTTGAGCATGATCGACGACCCCGACCTCGTCAATGGCGCTTTGGGCGACGACGGCAACGTTATGAGCAGTCTCTTTGGTCCTGGCACCAGTCAATTCGACATGGGGACACCCCAGCCACCGGTGGGGGGTACCAATGGCGCCGACCAGGGCGCCGCGCCGGCGCCGGTAGCGCAAATGATGCCGATGTATGGCGCCACCCTCACCCAGCGCTCGAGCGCCCCCGGAAGCGCCCGGATGGCGCCGCTGGCGTTCTTTGACGATAATCAGCACCTGAATAACGGTAACAACGGCAATAACGGCAATAATGACATCGCTGCCGATGGTAATAATGGCTCCAGTGCCCCCACCGACAATCTCGGAGCCGAGCTCGAACTGCTGCTAAAACCAGGTGAAGGACTGTCTACATCGATTGTCCAGCCAGTAATCTCTGATCTGGCTCGAGACAAGTTCTTCCTCACTGCTGCTGATCCTACCACCGAGATCTCCCCGGAAGAACGGTTGAAACAGGTGATTAAAGCCAAGTTAGAGGCAGGTTTGTTGCAACCATATAACTACGCTAAGGGGTACGCTCGTCTTCAGGCGTACATGGACAACTATATGAACGTGCTGCTGCGACAGCGGATCCTCAAACCGTTACTGATTTTCCGCCCGGCGTTCCGAGCCATCGCTCGGACGTTGAAGGATGTGGACCTTGTGCTTGTCGAAGAAAGCTTTGAGCGCATGTTGCTTGACTACGACCGGGTGTTTACCCTGATGGCAATTCCAGCGTGCTTATGGCGTCGTACGGGGGAAATCTATCGGGGGAATAAGGAGTTTGCTCTGTTAGTGGGCGTCAAGGCTGACGATTTGAAGGACGGCAAACTTGCCATTTACGAATTGATGAGCGAGGAGAGTGCCGTCAACTTCTGGGAAAAGTATGGTGCCATTGCCTTCGATAAGGGGCAAAAGGCGGTGTTGACGCTGTGCAACTTACGGACCAAAGATGGCATCAAGCGGAAACTGTGTTGTTTTTCATTCACCATCCGTCGTGATCGCTATAACATCCCCAGTTGCATCGTGGGCAACTTCATTCCCATCGATCCCTAGTGTATTATAACTATGTATGTAGATGCTAAATTTCAAGAGTATATTTGGTTAAATGTCGGCGCTAGCGATATCGGGACCAATTTCCGATGCCGGCACCAGCTTCCGATGACCCATCTAGCTAAATTACAAACGTCATTGGTCCGATAGTAATCATATCCGGGAGTTACGAGACTAAAAGTTGGTGACGATCCATTAACTCCGTCTATAGCCGAGAAAACCGTTCTCACGTCACCGTCGACACGACCGGCGATATCAAGGTGCGCCACCACCGGTTTCCCCGCCCCTGAGCGTTGTCGATGCTCATTAGTAAAGTTAGCGCTTGGCGAGTTAAAGGGGGGTAAGCATCGTTTACCGGCGACTCCTCCGGTTAAGAACCCGTGGCCGGAGCCCACCGACGAATGGTGGAGGCAAGGTACCCCGGTTTCGCCTGTCAAAAGTGAGGCGGTTTCACCCGTCAAACGCGGCATCACCTGAGGGTCCCCCCTCGCTACAGGGGCCGGCGACTGGGGGGTTTAAGTCGCCTGTCGGGTGACGTAAGTGCCAATGCCGCCACCGCCGGGACCAAAAATGGCATCTGACACCCACTTGATCGTTTTCCCGTGCGTCGTTGGTTTGTGTACAGGCCGCGACACCTTACATATACTCAGCAACACCGACCTTGACACCGCAGCCCGATTGTGTCCCGCGTCCGTTCACCACCGGCACCCCCCTGCTTTCCACGCCCCCCTGTTCCACCTGTCATCACCGGTCCGCTGCCTCCTCCCCTGTTTCAGGTGTCAGTCTTGCTCACCCGATGTCGGTGCCGCCCTTAAGCGAGCGCAAAACCAGGCGGGCCCATAAGAACTCCCGCGACGGGTGTCCCGAATGCAAAAAACGGCGAATAAAGTGCAAGGAAGAGCTCCCCCAATGCCATAACTGTGTCCGCAAAAATATTCGCTGTGGCTACCTCGATTTGCCCGAGGATAAGCTCCAGGCGCTCCAGGAAAAGAACGAGTTGAAGAAACGACAAGCGCTGCGAGAACTCTCGCTGATATTGCTGCCAGCACCACTGGCTTCGTCCTCAAAGCCTCTGGAACCGGTCCTGAAGGTGGTTGAGGCTTATGTGCCGGTTCCGGTGCCGTGGTACGATGCTCCTAGTGTTCCTAGTGTGGCTACGCCTCCGGAGCCGACTCGGCTGAACTCGGAGTGGCCCTACTCCTCCCAAGTCCCTATTGGTCTGCCGATGGCAGTCTATTTGAATCCATCCCAACCAGCAGACCGACCTCGGCATTATCCCCAGCAATTACCGGATCATCTTCCCGGAGAACGGGAAAGTGTCGCTCCTCATTCGCCTCCAGTAGTAGGGTCTCCGTTGCCTAACGTCATTGCTTCACCTACATCGTTCCGTCCTCATCGGAAACTAGCGAAACGGCTTCGGCTTGATCCGATCCAGGTGTCGGTAGATCCGTACCATCCGTCGCTACTGCGATTCATTACCATCCACGAAAATTTCGAAGCAGTGTGGCTGAACGAGTACCGTAAGCTTTACTGGAGAATGCTTTACGAAGTGGCGATGAAGCTCGAAGTGTACTGGACGTTCTTTATCGACCGTTCGCTTAATGTGCTTCTTAATGAGTGCAATTACTTTATGGCTCTGAGACTCCCTAATGACGATGGAAGAGTGCTGCATTTCACCCAAAAAGACCTTCAGTTCTTACTCAAACGACTGTACATCTACTACGGACGTCTCATCAGTAATTTGCGGACCCTGATCGATCACCTCCACATCGAGTACCCTACCAAGATCTCCCTTTTCGCTGCCTGGCTGACGTTCCTTCATCCTCATTCACAACACGAGGTGCTCCGCACCATGTATGGAGGTACCATCCTCTTGGTGACGAAGATTGCCACTGAACTGGCATCGTTATCCGAGATTACTCCTACCATTCGCACGATGATCCAACTCCTCTATACTCGGGTTCTGGGACTGATGATCCCCGATTATCCCATAAGCCTCTTCCGACACTTGCTGGAGGTGTTCTACTCGCTTCGTTCGTTTCTTGAGGACCGAGATTACGTCGTGGGGGGAGTCGCAGTGCCTAAGTACCAGCGAATCAAGTTTGCTGGTCTTTTGCGGTTTGTTGACGAGTTTCTCAACGATGTGTTCCCAGCAATCCAGTACCTCGACACGTACTACCGACCTCAGATTGCCGATGGCCAGCGAGACCCAGGACTGGTGCTTGTGGTGCTGGCTAAGCAATTGTTTGTCACCTGTGTGCGATGGTTCCAGATCTTTGCCAATGAGCTGTTGCTGGTGGGGCTGAGGATGCCGCTTATCTCCCGGATCATCTACTTGTGCTTCCTGGTATCGGCTCGAGCGTTAGGAAACGTGGTGCCAACTCTTCCTGCGGTACTATTAGTGGAACCATTCAATCTAATGGCAGCCGAGACCGAATTCAACGCCAAAGCCTATGAAGTCACTTCCGATGGCTTATCCCTCGAAGAGTTTGAGTTTCTCCACTTTGTCAGTTCCAAATTGCTGAGGATGATCACCTATCTCAAGTTGCGCAATGATACCTACATCTACACCACCTATCTGAGACCGGTACCCATCGATGGAGGCATATTCAACGTGATTGAGGTTGTGGATCACGACCGCTCCAAGTCGTCGTTTACTGACATCACCTATATCCAGGCTCCGAAGATCTACGGAGGAGAGGTGTTGCCGTGGCTGCCTGATCATGGACAGTGCCGGCTCACCATCAACCACTATCCTTTCATTCAAACCGCGGCTCAGAAGTACGGATGGCAGCGTCTCGTCGAGAAGGAGATCGAACGGAGCACTGCTGCCGCCGAACACTCCCCGCACCTCTTCGACTATACCCGAGGGCTTTTTGTCGATGACTTTGACGCTCGTGAACTCGTGCTGCTTTACACGGCTCAGCAACACAAAGAGTTGATGGAGACATTGACTTTAGAACTGGTAAGACGGCGTGTGGACACAATGAACATCCTGCGGGCAGCGATGGAGCAACTGGTGTTCCACAACTTATAGAGTATATACCATACAAGACAACGTATCTTAGCGTGGATAAATCTCGTAAGGGACATTACACAATCATAGTATTGCATTGATATGATGGGAATAAGGTTAGTTAGTATGAATACGAGAATTACTACGCTTAAAGCAGTAGTCGAGGATATTAATCGTCGATCGCGACGACACCTTTACTTCAGAAGCAGTACAATATCTTCTCGATAACCTAGATAACTCTTAAGTTTTAGAATGCTGTCTTCATAAAGACTCTTACTGGTTGTCTAAACCTCGAATAATACATGTGACAAAACAAATTGAAGAGTATAGTAGATAATACTGATTGATGAAATCAAGTTAGCATTCCCTTATTTGTCAGCTGATCTCATAATCGCATGTTTGCGCTTACTATAACCAAGCTTATCATTCGCATAACTCGAATATGACTGTAACGCTCCATATCACACATCTCTCTAAATGTATTCCAATGCCTATCACTATCTAGTTTGAATTACGTAAACCATAATTTGCTCCGTGTTTGTTCCGTCTACGAGGACCATCTCACTCCCCATCTCATCTCATCGCGAATCATGGGGGACGTGGCACCGGCACTCTCGACCTACCAGGACGAAACCACGTTTGCCCGTTATGAAGAGACGGTGAAACCTCGAGACCATCTTCTGCTTAACCCCGATAGCTCCTACGATGACTATGTGGTCGAGGTGACTCGGTTTTACCAGCTCGACTCCCTCGCCGAAACCATCACGTCGCTGTCGTTTAACAAGATCACCCTCCAGTTCCCGGATGACCTCATCTGTGACAGTGCTACCATCGTTCACATTCTCCAGAAGCTTGTGCCTCTGCGGGAGTTCTGGGTGTTGGCAGACACACTGTACTCTCCGTGCTGTATCGACGAAGTAGCCGCTGAACACGTCCATGCTGATGTTGTCGTGCACTTTGGCAATGCCTGCTTGAACACCGTGGCTAGTTTGCCGGCAATCTATGTCCTTGGTTGTCCTGACGTCGATGTGGCTTCAGTGGCGGAAGCTCTCGATACCTACGCTAGCCAGGAGCCAGAAACTCCGTTGGTGTTGATGTGTGACACTCAGTACGCGTGGAAGCTCCATCAGATAGCGCAACAAGCCAAAACTGACGTGGTAATTGCTGATGTTGGTGTTGACCCTCAACTGAAAGCGGTAATTTTAGGTCACGAAGCTACGAGAGATGCCTCTGCTTACCGAGGACTCAATCGGGTGATTGAAGGAGTGACTCTGGCGGAAGAATTAGCTGCCTACCGGTTGTTTTACCTTGGAAACCCCGAACCACCCCGAATGCTCCAACTTGCCACCTCCTTTACCGATGTCCACTTCCACGACCCTCAACTGAACTCCCACACCGTCCCCAGTCTTAATCGGAGATATTTAAACATGCACAAAGCTCGTCTGGCGGCCACGGTGGGGCTTTTGCTCAATACTCTCTCGCTTGCCAATACTCGTCAATTACTCGACATCATTGCTGCCAAAGTAAAGGCAGCAGGGAAAAAACACTACATGTTTGTTGTTGGTAAGCCCAATGTTGCCAAGCTTGCTAATTACGAGTCGATTGACGTGTGGTGTGTTGTTGGGTGCGATCATCAAGGGATCATCCTTGACGAGTACAACGAGTACTTCAAGCCTATTGTCACTCCTTATGAGTTGCTTCTAGCGCTAAAGGATGAGATGACATGGACGGGCAAGTGGGTCACGGATTACCGCAGTGTTCTTGCGGAAATGGCTGATGATGAGACGGCTAGTGATAACCACGAGATCGATCTGGACTACAGTGATGAGGAACCCGAATTTGATCCGGTGACTGGTAGATTCGTTCAGGCGAAACCGTTACGCCAGCAAGCATACCTCCAAGTGACTGCTACCGCTGACAATGACTCGGATACTGAGTCCACCAATGATGCTAACCAGTTGGTAAAGAAGTTCCTGACCACCATGACGATCAAGAACACCGTGCTGACACTGGCAGCTCATTTACAGACACGAGCGTGGACAGGCTTGGGTAGTGATTGGAAGGATGATGAAGATTATGATGAAGATGGTGCGGTGGTGGAACAAGGCCGAGGAGGAGTTGCTCGAGGCTATGATTTTGACCGTGAAGTCCATCAATAGACTCGAAGGACGTTAATGAGATCATGACCCGACATCGTGAGGTCATCATTTATAGGTTATTAATAGATACATGTGGGCATAACATTAGCCCGACACTGGTTGTTATTGTCTTGAATCTCCCTCTCTCCATAATTGCCCCCGGAGTTAGCACCTAGCACTTTTTTTCCTCTGGCTTTCTTAGCTTTACCTCACTCTCTAGCTTCTGCCTCACCTTGGCTTAACTTTACTGCCTTATTTATCTGCCTACTCCTAGCTTCCTTTACAACTTCACAATTATAACATAAAGAAGATTTAAGCAACAACACAGACCGCATATTTGGCTTACCTTGTGTTCTGGCTTCCCTTCTAAGTACGTTGATACAAGAGTCTAATCGAGTTGGTTTAGTTTATCCCATCAATGAATTATTAGTATTCGTTATTAAGGGCTAGACCTTGTAAAAGAAACTAAAAAACGCTTATCTTCAACAATAGATATTCATCTCCATCCAGATTTCTTTTAGTTCTTAAACTTGCTGATATCGTCGTAAACTTAGTTCCTTTTTCCATCAGTTAAAAGGATCTGGGGTAACTCACGTGACCTGGGTGCGACTACGTTCACGTGCATAGATAACGGTAGTCACTAGCCACCCGAACCGATGTTACTTCGTTTAGCGTTTGCCGTGTGTGCTGCCGTGCTCAACCACATGCCAGCGTTTGTCTGGGTGTTTATCGACTTCATTCTGGACATCTGCATGTTTTGGTTCCGCCAGGTGTACCAAATGGTGTTTGACCGACTGGACCCGCTCAAGGAGAGTATTACACGATTAAAGAACGTCGAGACGTTCCAGGAGTGGAAGCTGACGGTTACCGAGATCGATCGACTCACCAACATGAATATCTGGCGCAAGAACTTCATTTCTCGTCATTATGATTACATGCTTATCAATGATCGTATCCAGAACTTGCGTGAGGTTCGGGATAACGATGACGTGCTCAAACTCATGTCTCTCTTACGTCTGGGGCTTATTCGTAACTTTGGTGGTATTGCCCAGAAGCGGCTTTATCTCAAGGCTTATTTGGGGACGAAATACTTGATTGAAGAGTATGTGAATGAGGTGCTAGAATGCTTACAGTATCTCTCGGAACTGATGGACATTGCTGATACGGATATCATGAACTCTAAGCAACTCAAGCTTGACTTTTTCCATGATGCTAGACAGTCGTTTGGACTGACGGCACTCTTGCTTCAAGGGGGCTCATTATTTGGCTTGTGCCACTTAGGAGTGGTCAAAGCGCTTTATTTCAAAGGCCTCTTGCCTCGGATCATTGGAGGGCTGGCAGTGGGAGCAGCGGTGGCGTCGTTGGTGGGGTGTCTTGTGGATGATGAACTTGTGCCCATATTGCTCGATATCGGTAAAGTGATGGGGAATGTCGATCGGCTCAATCACGACGTCGATGAACGCTATGGGAGTGTCATTGATAATGTGGTGAAAAAGGGGTACTCGCAAGATATCTTGCTTTTCCTTAAATTTGTCCGTGATCAAGTGGGCGACCTCACCTTTGAAGAAGCGTACTTACGCACGGAAAAGATCTTGAATATCGTCATCCACCCCACTAATAAGCTGGTACCACCATTGCTCAACTATATCACCGCTCCTAATGTGATTATCTGGACGGCAATCTATGCTCTGATCGGTACCGGAGTGTTACTGGATAATGTGTGTCTTTACGTCAAAGACTTTAACAATGACATCGTTCCGCGTAATCCTGAGTTGGAGACGACATTCTTAAAGCCCCAGGACGTGTCCTACAACCAGCAGTACTTCGGTGGAGCCGCCGCCAACGTGCTGGCAAACTACTTACTGGGCCACACTCCCTACACGCGACTCACTGAGCTCTTTAACGTCAACCACTTCATCATCTCGCTTGCTCGACCCTACTTGGCTCCGTTGATCTCCAATGACCTCAAACACCAAACGATCAAAACATTAAAGTTACCAAAAAGCCCCAGTTATACCACTACTAGTGCTACGTCAGAGAACTTCCACGCAGCCCTTGTGGAATTGGAAAAGTACAAGACGAGCCACCTCAATTTGGTAAAGCGGTTTAAGCTGGTAGCAGGCCTCGAAATCCAGCACCGGCTCCAAGTGATGAATAAACTCGGGATATTGGGAGATATGATGAAACGGTTTTTCATCGACGAAAAGCCAACGTCAATGCAACTGTTGGCGTCGATACGAGAAGTGACGATCGTGCCTGAGCTCCGCTACCTTATGCGGGACTTTTCTCGGGTTTTTGACGTGCACAAGTCGATGGAAAACATTCCCTATTGGATCCTTGTGGGCGAGCGACTGGTGTGGCCGTTGTTCCCGTTACTCTGGACCCGGTGTCTGATTGAGTTTGCCTTGGACGACCTCTACCATAAACATAGAAAGGGTTAATTTAATACCACCAAACTACTATAATTAGGGTCCTTTTTGGGTTATGTAGCCCGGGCCGCTCGCGTTCCCCTCCTCTCTTTGGCTGCAAACTGATGATGCACTGACGCCGTTTATGGCGCACCCTCCCTCCGGCGTCACCTGCCATTTACGAAATGCCCGAGAGTTGGCAAGTCCGCGACAACAGTTGGCACCTGTGCCGTTTTGCCCTTAATCGAAGTTGATAGCGAACGACGAATGATCGGGACGAAACCAGCCCCGCTTAACTCCGTTACCAATTTAAAGCGTTAGCTTGGGAAGCCCCCGGAACCTTCCGGATCATTGACTACTTTGGTGGGGGGCGTGATCAGATAGGCAGCAGTGACTGATAATGATTTAGTCGTGATCATGATCACTTTGTGTGGGTAAGTAGGGCGCTGAGGGCGCGCGCCCTCGTCCAGAAAAAGCAAGTAACGCCGAGCCGACGTGCACCGCCATTGTCCATCAGTCACCGCTTCCAAGACTATATAGGCCCGGCGCCCTCCCCCCATCACACAGTACCACATCACCACTATGGAGTACAAGTTCCACCCCGAGAAAAAAGCCACGATTGTCACCGCGCCGTTTCTGGGAGGCCAGCCTAAAGGCGGAGTCGAGTTGGGCCCTCAGTATATGCTTGAAGCAGGGTTCGACAAGCAGCTCGAGGCGCTTGGATGGGAAACCGAGATTTCCGAGCCGTTAAAGGACACTCACTACGAGGACGATAAGACCGACGATAAGGATGCCTACGGAGTCAAGAACGCGGCGCTCGTGGCGGCGCTGGGCGAACGGATTTATCAAGCGGTGCTCGCGGCGCTCGGGCGCGGGCGCATGCCCGTCACCATCGGCGGCGACCACTCCCTCGGCACCGCTACCGTCAGCGCCGCGCTCCGACACAATCCCGACACTTGTGTCCTCTGGATCGATGCCCACGCCGATATCAACTCTCCCAAGACTACCGACACCGGAAACCTCCACGGATGTCCCATGTCGTTTGTCATGGGGATTGACGAAGACCTGTACCCTCCCGAGTTCAGCTGGGTGCCCCAATTGCTTCGTCCGAACAAGATTGCCTATATTGGACTTCGGGACGTCGATGCTGGCGAAAAGGAGATTTTGAAGAAACACAACATCCCGGCGTTTCTGATGTACCATGTAGACAAGTACGGCATTGGTAAAGTCGTGGAAATGGCGTTGGACGCCGTCAATCCCGACCGCAAGTTCCCCGTGCACATGTCCTACGATATCGATGCCATTGACCCGTCGGTAGTCGCTGCTACTGGTACTAGAGTCGAAGGAGGGCTCCTGCTCCGAGAAGGGTTGTTTGTTGCCGAAGAGATCGCGGCGCTGGGGTTGTTGCTGCTGGTGGACATTGTCGAGCTTAACCCGTTGCTTGCGGCGACTCCCGCCGAGCTTAATAACACCGTGCTGGCCGCGTGTGCCGTTGGTCGTTGTGCGTTGGGGCAAACGCTTTTATAGAGGGTTAATATAAGGTTTCTTTAAGTGTCATTGCCGGAAGTGTCGGAAGTGCCGGGAGCGCCGGGAGCGCTGCGGGGCGCCCCACGGGGAGTGAGATTGGCGCGCGCGCAAATGGTTATGGTTGTCAAACTGATAAGGGTTAAATATGGCAGGTGGACGTGTTGGTCCGGCCTTCCGGGTTAATGGTGGCGTCACCTGATGCACCCGTATACCTCCGGGAGGGTCGTCCGTTTCGGTTGCCACCTGCTTCGGTTGCCGTGCGTCTGCCTTCCGAGGCACTGCCTCCCGTGTTTCGATTGCTCATACGTAGCAGATGGCTCTACTCGGCAATCGGTGTGCAGTATCACATGCGCCCCTGAGCTACGCACTCACGCCACACAAAATCTATAAAGATAACCTAAGCCGCCATCGTAATCGTATCAATTCCCTTGTCCTCCTCCATGTCGCAAATCATCGCCTCCCACGTCCCCACGTCCGTGTCCAAGGAAAAGCTCGAAAACTTCTTCAGCTTCTGTGGCCAGGTGACCCTGGTGACTCCTCTCTCCCTGGACGACCCCAAGTTCAATTCGTTCGAAGTCAAGTTTGCTCTGCCCAAGGCGTTGCTGACGGCGTTGTTGTTGAACGATGCTGAGCTCGATGGTCTTCCCATTCAAGTGAAGGAAGATAAGGGGGACTCGCAACTGGAAAAGGCGCCGGCGTACGACCACTCGCAAGCGAAGGATGTCGATGACAACAAGATCCAAACTACCCGTACCGGTGACAAGAACTACGATGATGTCGACCAAGAAGAAAAGCCCAAGTATGCCATCATGGCGCAATTGTTGGCTAATGGCTACATCATCGGGGACAACATCATCCAACAAGCCCTCGAACAAGACAAGAAGAACGGCTACCTGGCCAAGTTCAAGAACTTTTTGACCCAATTGGACCAAAAGTACATCCACTCGTCCGACCCCGACTCGTTGGCCAACCAAAAGCTCAAGCAAGGTCAAGAAACTTGGGAATCGTGGCAAAAGAAGTACGGCCCCCAAATCTCGCAATACCTCCAACAAGCGGCGTCGTCGCCCTACGGGGTCAAGATCCACGAATTCTACCAAAACGTCGCCAACAACGTCCAGGAAGTGTACAAGGAAGCCCAACGGTTGGTGGAATTGAAGAAGGGTCAACAAGAAGGTGGGTCTTCGGATGCTTCGGGTACCGCCTCGGGTACCGGCGCCACCACTACGTCGCTGGACAAGGCTACGTCGACGCAAAAGACCGCCTAAATCTTGCCCAATGATGATATGATCTGTGTTTAATATGTTTGTGAATACAATCTCTCCGCTAACCCCAACCCTTTTGACCTTTCTCTAAGGAGACTCTTCGGTGGCAATCACCATCGTTTCCCCACTGGACTCATGGATGATGCCATTGGTGACAAACCCTTGTTCGGAGCCGGCGCCAAATACGTGAGTAAGCGTCTGTTCTTGCTGCTTTGGCGCGTCATAATTCAATTGCTCGGGCGAACACTCGAAGGAAATGACGCCAAAGTTGGGCAGAGGCGCCGGCGGTTGGAATTTCCGTTCCGGGGAAAGTATATAGAACAGCACCCGGTCTCCCTTTTGCGGCTTGGCTTCCGGGTTAAGGGCAACGATATCCTTCTTGGCTCCCCAGGCTCCTCCCGAGGCAATACACTTGTATCGTTGCGGTTCCGATCCATCCTTCGGGAAGATCTTGACGTAGACCTCCAGCTCCTTGCCTGCCAGCATCAATCTCTGGTTCTGTTGAAGCAATCCCGCACACAGCTTGCCATCGACTTGTTTCAATAAGTTACCGGCTACCGAGGTGATCTCCATCTTCGTACCGTCAAACAACGGTTCCCATTCATCGTGGACAACGGTAGTACTACGTTGGAATGGCAACGTGATTTCGAGTTCCAGTAACACTTGTCCCGCTTTCTTGTGGCCTTGTTCCAAGAAGAACATCGTGTTGGCAAATTGGGTAGCAAATAACGTGTTGGCAAGGGCAAGAGTGGTAGTAGTGCTACCGATATTGATGGTGATCTTACCATCGGGGTTTTGCCAGTTATAAGTGTCTGCTGGAGGCTCATCTCCATGGGAGTGGTTGTGTTGGTGTTGATGAGAGTGTCCCAGCATACACACTTCACCGTTGTGGGTGTGGACTTGTTGTTCGGGGTATTGTTCGGCTAAATCCAACTCCTTAAAGTGTCCAATATTTAACGGTTCATCCATCCATAACTCCAGCACTCCGTTGCGATTGTTAGCAGGTACAGTGTCGACCCCAGCAACCACCACTTGCACGCCTTTTTTCATTGATTCCACCAGTTCCATGATGACATGCTTGATGTTTTGTGGGGTGGAAAAGATCACCACCGACTTGGGAGTGAAGTCCCGAGGCGCCCGTAACGTGTACGTTGATGACGGACTGTAGGTTGTCCGAGAAGAGACCAGGAGGAACCGTAATGAGCGAAGCATTGGGTGGCAATTGTAATTTGAGTGTGGGGGAGGGAAGATGGGAGATTAAATGTGGTGCGCACTCTCGCTAAACCCCGAGCCTCGCTAATCCCGATGACTCCCGTTGACTCCACTCTCGGGGGTGATCTTTACTCCGATTGACTCTGTCTAATCGGGCGGCTCCGAATTGAATTTATCGTGATGATTTAAGACCATTAGGACGTTATAATGACTAATCGAACGGGATCGGATGGAGTTTGCTCTTGGTTTACGTAATCGTTAAATTAAGGTGATGATTGTTCCAGGGTCCATCCCTCGTAAATTCACGTGAGGCGACAACTTACCACCGACTTGAATAAAGTAGTATAGAACACCTCATAAGAAGTCAACAGCTTAGTTAGGAAATGGTCCTAAGATTGTAGGTAGAGCTAACATTGAATATGACTACCAGGACGAAGGAGTGTTTAGTTATATAAGTCATTTTTATTCCTCCTGTTGATCAGTTAGTTTTATTAAGGGACGATCAATTTTTGTGAGAGATAGTCAACGCTAATTGTTTGGTTGTTACCATACTCAATGTTATATTATGCTATATGCTATTACAAGCGTCACGCCCGCTTTTTGCGTTTTTCCTTCTTCCGTTTCCCCTTTTCCGTGCGTTTGTTAGGAGTACTCCAGTCATCATCATCATCATTAGAGTTCTGTAGCAGTCCAATAAGGTCAGGGTCGACGTCATCGTCGACTTCAAGCTGACTAAGCTCGACCACTGGTACCTCGGGCTCAGTAGCATCGGTTTTAGCGTCAGCCAATTCATCATTAAGTGAAGCGATTTCCTCAGCTGCCATACCATCATCCACTTCCTGTTCCTCCCGTTTAAACTCTTCACTACCATAATCGTCCCCATCATTAATAAGCTCATCATCTAATCCAAGCTCCAACCCTTCCTTCCGCATCTCCCATTGCATTTTCTTCACCGCCTTTTTGTGTTTATTCAGCTGTTCGTGCTGAACGAATTGGTTCTCGTTTTTGAACACTTTATTGCAGATGATACACTCAAACTCGTCGTAGTGATCTTGTTCGTCTTCAGAATCAGCGTACTCCAGCTCCGTAGACACATTATACTCATCTTCAAGAAGGTCCTCCAATTCTTCGAGTTCTGCCGCCGTCATCGTCTGCCACTCTTGAGCTTCGAACTTCCCCGTATTCATGAGCTGTTCAAGGCGTTTCTGCTTCACTTGTTCCCTAAACTCTTGTTGTTGCTTCACTCGCCGCTGCTTTTCTGCTTGTTCCACCCCCAATTTCACCCGAGGATCCCGCTTTTTGATGAACAGAACGAAGTTCCGGACCGCTTCGTTGTATTCCTTGCGACAGGTGTCTCGGATCTTCTTATTTTCCTTTTCCATAAGCCGTCGAGTCCGACGATCGGGGGACATCAGATACCGATACTCGTCACGCCAATTAAAGCTCTTGACCGTCAGGAACTGGGACCACTGGTTATAGAACTCACGCGTGTGACTGGTATAGTCACTATGGGAGTTACCAAACTTGGTGTAGAGACAATAGTCTTCCGAAGCCCCCAAGTCATCATCTTTATAAGTGTCATACTTGGGGAGGTTTTGATGCTTTCCGTGTTGGACTTCTTCCTTAGCTAATCGATCAAACACACGTTCCACCACTTTATAGAACCCCATAAGGGTATCATCGACTTGAGTGTAAAGAACGGGATTGAAATATCCCATCAACTCGTCGATCAGCATGGTTGGGAGTACCGTCAGCGGTTCATCAGCAAACACTTCGTCATCTTCCCGGAGAATCAGCAGTTTATGGGAGTCATACCATGATCTTTCTTGGGGATCCAGTAATACTTCGTACGCGGCTCGGACGACGGCAAACCGAGCGTTGGCGCCCTCGACGTCATCGGGGTTTTTATCAGGATGAAGCTGAAGTGCTTTACGTCGAAACGCCTTCTTTAACTCGGTGTCAGAGGCGGTAACCTCGACTCCAAGTAGCTCATAGTAGCACGTCTTCATCGTGAAAATTTTGGGTTGTGAGCCCGGCCCTAAACACTTAGCCTTGAATTGAGATTAGGACTTAGCCTTGAACCGAGATTAGGACTTAGCCTTGAACGAGGACTAGCACAAGACTAAAACCGTTACTCCACTTAAACACTGTGTTATAGACAAGATGATTTTTGCATTCGTTGTCAGTTGTGAGACTCCATTACAATAATGACTATTGATTCTGTTGATAAAATGACTTCGTCCCCTCTACTACTTTACTCTATTGATAGTGACTCTACGACTTCACTCTGATCATGAGAGGTACTTTATTCTCTCTATAATGAGAGACTTATCTCCATTCTAATAATAATGAGAAACCCCACGTTATACTATTGATAATGATAGACATCACTTTATAGTATTGGTAATGACTACTGCGGATAAACTGAGACTACTCTATTCTGTTGATAAAGAGATGACTGTAGTCTATTCTAATGATCATGACAGACTCTGATGTTGACTATGAGACCCCACTACTCTATTTTATTGATAACGAAAGACACTACCACTTTATTCTACGACGAATGAGATTACTATTAAGGAAGAGTGATACTAATACTTTATTATGTTGATAATCGAAGACTATTGATCATGACAGACATTACTCTAATCTATTTATCATAAGGCGTTGGGCAAACTCCGCTAAACTTGAGACAAAGTACTAGTTCCAGTGTGGAGTTAATGAAAGTATCGAGAAAGTAAAGAATAAGTGCTACTTCAGGTGCATTGTCGAGTGAGGTGAAACTATGAGCTGAGTGCTAGGACTAAATGGTAGTCTCGGTTCGGGATAAGTGGTAGTCTCGGTTCGGGCTAAGTGTTAGTCGGGTTAGGTAGTCGTGACGTCGTGTATTCAGTCATGCTGATATGATAATATGTGCTATAATGGGTCGTTGTCGTCTTCAGTAACCGATACATCGGGCGACTGGATCTTTTGGCGACGACGTTCCTGGCGGAACTTCTGTGCCGCCGTCAATTGTCCGTTGGTGGCTTCGGGAGCATCGCCTCGAAGTTCTTGGAGTAAGTTACGGGCTCTCAGGCCCAAATCATCGTCGCTGGCTCCAGCAATTGCCAGTTCGTGAGGCAGGGGAGGTTGGGGGTCGGAAATGTCTTCGTCGATCGGCAGTTGGGGCGGAGTCTCTTCCTGGATGGCAGGAGGTGCCAGGCGTTCTAAAAGCATCTTCTTCTTGAGCATGGCTCGCTTCCGAGCCAGCAGGGTATCTTTCGCCGGTCCCGCTTTCTTCAACCGGTCGAGCAACGAGTCCATCACGTTGTCGGTGGGAGCCTGCTCCTCGGGGTCGAGCGAGGGGTCAACCACATCGAATTGCTGCTGCTTCTTTTCCAAGAGGCGCTTGCGTTGTTCGTACACCCTCACCTCTTCTTCTCGAGCCAAGTTTTCTCGTTGGGCTCGTTGGAAATCCTTCGCAAAGTTGGCAAACTTCAGCAAGAACGAGTTGCGGACGAAGGGGTCCAGAGCGTCCTCGCCAAAGTGGCGCATAAGCTTATTGAACTCGCGTACCGTACACGTCAGTTGCTCTTGTAAAAGCTCCAGCTTCCGCTTGGCTTTAGGCATCACTGGCAACACCACCTTGAGTACTCGGTCATTAGGATGGAACTTGTTCAAGTCCAGCAAGTTGCCAATGTCAATCAGCAGTTGGACGTTGCGGACCAGGGCCAGGTAGTCGCGACAATCACTCTCGATCGTTTCGATGGAATACTTCTCAATCTCAACACACTTGGCCAAATCGTCCAAAAACTTAAGCACTTCCGGGTACTGGTGACGGACGATCTTTTCCACGTAATGCAAGAACGTCATCGAGTTCTTATCGTCCTTGATGAATGAAAGCCGCGCCAACAGCAGAAGCTTGAACCCGCGAGCCTGTTTGGAATGATCGTTCATGTAATTACCCACCGTCAAGATGATATCGAACACCTGGCGTAAATGAGCCAGACTGCGGATGTTTTCCACCGCGGTATCGATTTGTCGCAACTTAAACACGGTGTCGTCGTAGTCCTTTTCGTACGTCAGCACCACCGTCAATGCTCGCACTCTCAGCTTCCAATAGTGTTGCAAATTGTACATGAGCTCCAAATAGAGACGGTCGGGACGTTGAAGCTCGCGAGGATCCTTTTCTGGTTTAGCCACTTCCCCACCAGTGGTATAATCGGTCAGATACGGCTCAAAGTTGCGGGCGAGCGAGTTGCTGATATCACAGATTTCATCACGCCCCAAGAACTCGAGCACGGCTCCGTTTTGGACCACGTCGTCATCGCACCGTAAGATCTTCGCCACCAATTCCTCATCGGCACAAGCATTAAACAGATGGAGGTTAATGGCAAATTGTTGGGCGATGTCCCGCAGCAAGAACAGCACCTTATTCAAGTCTTCCTTCTTGACGGTGGCTAACTTCCGCACATCCTTAGCGGCAAAGATCACCTCGATTTCTTCGAGAACCCCCTTCAGTTGAAGCTCCAGAATGATCAGATCTTGAGCCAGTTGACTCCAGAATTGGGCCATGCTCCCCACATCAAGCTTTTCCCAATGTAACTGTTTAAGCGTCTTCTTGGGGCGAGGATACTTATCGAAGATCGTAAGCGGTCTTGCCGGACGAGCATCGTCGCCATCTCCAGTCCGATACATCGATTTCCCGCTAGGTAACGGAGGAGGAGGAGGCGGAGGTGTACCTCCAAGGGCGGGAGGAGGTCCTGGAGGTGGTGGAGGAGGCGGAGGAGGAGGAGGAGTACCTCCAAGCATAGTAGGAAGGGGAGGAGGAGGAGGCGGAGGCGGAGGAGGAGGAGGCGCTGACTCAGGCTTTGACTCAGGCTCTGATTCGAGCGGGGGCGCCTCCAGGGTATCGTCGAACTTTTCCGACACTACCGGTGCCGGCAGAGGTTCCGCCAGCACCGGCACCAGCAGTGGCACCAGCGGAGCCACTCCCACTTTGGTACTAAGCTCTTGCAAGAACGCCGGGTCCATATTGGTGACGGTAGCCTGGCGATTGAGGCGTTTCGTCCCCTGAGGAATCTCCACCATGCGAGCGCGTTCGGCTTCCGTCGGTTGGCGTTGACCTCGACTATACTTGTTTTCCAATCGTTCGAGGGCCAGTTGAGCTGCCAGCGCTGCTTGGTGAGCTTCATCTTCCACCACTTGAGCCGCTTCGAGCTTTGCCATTGCCGCCAGATGCTTATCACGAGCCAATTGCTCGCTAGCAGCAGCATCACGTTCAGCGGCATCGGCAGCAGCAAGCTTTTGCCGGAGTTCTTCCTTCATGCGTTCGATTTGAGCGTATTCGTGTTGGATCTTCAGTTTGACCACGGGATCGACGGTATCACCAAACGAGAACTCATCCAGCAGCGGCGAGAAGTCGAGATTAAAGTCCCGGAACAGGTTTTCGAGCTCGTGAAGCCGCTCGATCGCCATGTAGCGTTGCTTGGAGAACATCGCCAGGTGATTGAACTTCATGATATCGTTCAGTTCCAGTTGCAACAGCTCCAACTTCTTGCGTAACGAGTCGAGTTTATCGAGGTCATCGGTGCGGATGGGACGTGGCGGAGGGGTGGGTTCCCGGGGTATTGGTACGTCATCATCCAGCGCCAGCGCCAGCTCCGGTTCCAGTTCCAGCAGCAGCAGCAGAAGGTCGTCGACCTCTTCGATTTCGTCGATGGGAGGAGGCTTCATCATCTCGTCAAAGTCGGTCATTTCCAACTCGCGAGCCATGTTTTCAATATCCCCCATTTGATCGCGTAACTTACGCAATCGCAGCAGCGGTTCCACTTGGGTGCCAAATTGACGGTTTTCAAGCTTATACTCGGCTCGCTTCCGATGGATTTGCCGCCGGAGTTTACGAACGAGGCGATCGTTATCCTTCTTCTCGTCGGCTTCGTTGTCGAGCATGATGAGCAATTCGCGCATCTCCAACTCCTGTTCTTGCTTTTCCAATAAGTGTTTGCGTTTAAGCTCGTCGAGTTCATCGCTAAGCTCTTCGTTAAGACGTCGGGTACGCATCATCACGGCTTGTTGCTCCCTGATCTCGTTATTAAGGTTAGCAATGAGCCCTTCAGCACCAAGCCCCAATTGCCGCAGTAAATCATCACGCTCAGCCGTCGCTTCTTCCGCCATCTTCTTATACTGACGAGCTTCGTTCATCGCCTTTTGGTACATGTCATCCGTCAGCATCAGTGCCATCAATTGGTTCATGGCAATCCCTAAGGCAGCGTCGTCGTGGCCCAGCAGATTGCTCATGTTTTGCACGATACCATCGAGTAATCGAAGCGTCCGCAGCTGGTCGGTATTATTGCCCAGGGATTGCGTAAGATAAAGGTGTTGTAAGGCGCTAAGCAAGTACCCTTGGGCCTCAGCATCCACCAGCAGCCACATCAGTTCCACGAGCTCCTTGGGGTTATTAAAGTCGAGGTCTTGATCGATTTGCTCCGCCTCTTTGAGGTAGTGAGCGTCGCTGCGTTGAGCTTCTCGGTAATTAGCCACTTGTTGGCGTAATTGATCAAACCCTAACTGTTCGAATTTGGGCATGAGTCGATCTACGCCAGCGGCAGTGAATTGGGCACGAAGATGGATCCGAGCCCGGTAATCGACCCCGAAATGGATGATGGTATTGATGAGTAACATCGTCCCCAAACAGTATTCGTATAAGTTGTTTTCCACCAGCGACCCCAGCGTGGAGCCATTAGCCAGCTTAAACTCCTCCAGCGCCCCCACGGTGGACCCAGCAAACGTCCCTTTACCATCCACAGTCTTTTCTACCACCAGGAGCCATAATTCAAACCGTTTATAGTGGTCGGGATGGCCCCGGTGGCGCACCACTCGTCCCTTATGCTTATCATCGAAGTCAAAGTACGGCAGTTGAGGGATGGCGTCGATGGCAGCAAGAATGCGATGGTATTTATCGATATTGGCTCCGTTTTCCAGGTAATACGCCAACATAAACGTGAGTTGATCGGCAGCCATACGACGAGTGATGATTCGCGGCAGCAAAAGCAGTCCCAGAATCGCCTTGACGTAGAGTCCAACGTCGGTCCGGACTCGTTCGGCGCCCAACTTCTGGTTCATCATACACTTGAGGGCCTTTAACGTGTTGAATTCACGATCGAAGAGGTCATCACTGACGTCATGCCATTCTCGAGCCGCGATATCGTCGTGCACTTTAATCAAGTAACTCAGCAAGAGCGAATCCCCCTGATAATCATAGATAAACCGACGCACCCACTCGATGGGCTCAGTACGTAAACTGACCCATAAATTCTTTAAATCGGTGGCCAGAATCAGCGCTTCGAGCAACTTCCGGGTATAGAATTGCGGCGCGGCTGCGTTTTCGGTAGCGGGAAGCGGTACCAGCCCCAGGCGAGCGTGTTCGGCAAGCGCATCCTGATAAATGAGCATCCACTTCTTATCGATGTTATACCGAGCCATTTCCTGCTTTGCCAGTTCGGGTAACGACTTAAAGTCCCGTTTTTCCATGATGAGGCGGAAGCGCTGTTCGATTTCGGCGTCCAGCAGGGGTTTTTCCAAGTGGAAATCTCGATTGAGCGACGGATGGTGGATCTTGGGGGGCGCCGGCTTGGCGCCGGGTTTGGCGCCGGGTTTATGGTGGCGGCGCTTATGCTGGGCCGGCGTCGGGTGGTGGTGCATCGGCAGCGCCGTCGTCATCAGCGCCGCCAGCGCCGGGTGGTGATGCATGGGGTTGGCGACGACGTCCAGCGCCACCAGCGACGGCACCGTCGAGATCAGGTACGCCAGCGCCAGGCGCAGGTGGGCCAGCGCCAGCACCTGGGCCAGAGGATAGATCAGAAACAGCGATGGCGGGGCCCGCTCCACCAGCGCCAGCGCCAGCTCAAGCAGCGCCCCGTCGTCGTACGCCAGCGGCGCCCGCTGCTTGCGGAAGCTAAAGATCAGCAGCAGCAGCACCCGATGGTCCGAGCGCTGCGGCAGCCGCGTGAACCCCCGCGCGTCGTCAGTGGTGGGGTCCTTGCGCTTCATTTGCTCTCAGGCGCCACTTTGAGGTGTAATAGAGACAACTGTTGGTGGGATTGACCCTGGCGCACTTTTTTTAGTTGACAACGCCAGTCCTGCAGGGGAGCACGTGACCGACGCCCACCACAAACCGACCCAGCACCCGATCCAGAACGTACTCAGCACCGTAAGCTAAAAGGAACGGTTATCCGGTACATCATTAGCGAACTCCAAACCACAATGACTCGTGGAACTTGTCGTGGACCTCGTCATGGTGAAAGGACGGCGCTGTCTTTAGGGCGCGTTCGCACCGGCATCGGCGCCCACCGCTTCGGTTATCGCTCCGTCCCGTGTCAATCAACTCCATTGTCGAGAGCGCTGGCTTCAACTCGTGCTCCTCGTCGTTTGTAGATCCCGTCTTGGGTATCCTTGTCGGCCCGGTAGCGAGGCGTGCGTTCACGGACGGGCCGCCAGGCGACAACGCATGGCGATATTTCCCGGTTGAGGCCCGGCGAGGCGGGCGCTCGGCCGATACAACAATGGCGCCCCTGTAGGGTAACCAAAAGACGATAGCGTTAGCAAAGCGCTAGCAAAGCGCTAGGCACTACCAGCACTAACAGTGCCCAGCGCTCCCTTTGGGGATATTCCCTTCTTTAGGTGCCTTAGCCGGCGCTAACCGGATTATACCCGGAATAGACGCGTTCGCCGAGCGCATTTATTCGCAGCGCTTTTGTTGACGACAGAATCGGGAAATTGCCCGCACTCACGGGCGCCAACGGCTCTGGAACTGGGTTTCCCTCGTAAGCCGTCACCACCCGGATTATGCCCCAATTAGGGTTAATGGGTCCGAAACAGTGATATCATCAAGCGCCTGTGATAATAGAACAAGCGCCCAAAGGGGTACGTATCGCGTTGGGATGAAGGGCGCAGGGGCCCCGATCAGGAACCACAATAAAGAGACAAACGACAAAGGGAGATCACAGGCACATAGCATTTGCTAGGGCTTAGCTGTTAGTGCCTAGCTGTTGGTACCTAGTTTGGTAATGCCTAGCTTTTTGCTTGTTATCGCGTTAGGGGGATGGGTGGGGTAATTAGGTGGGGGCTTAACAAGGTAAGTTGTGAGCACGGTGATGAAAGTGAAAATAAAACCAAAAACACCAATACGGTTAAATCACTCACTCCCCACTAACACCACACGCGTCTAGTTAGGTGTAGACTAATCCCCCGGAGGCGTTTGCTTGTAGTTGGTGTACCTCGGTCTGTCTTCTTTCCTTAAGGCGGGGGTCCATCGGGAGTTGCCCCTCAAATGATCGGCACGGCGATCGATACCTCCCCCCAACCCAGTTTTACGAACCCTAAATGTCGACACCAGCCTTAACACCATCTACTAGCATTATCACCATCTACTAGCATTATCACCATCTACTAGCATTAACACCATGTCCAACTGTTTGAGGTGAGGGTTAATTGGTGGGAGCCTCGGTAACAATGGTGCGGCGCCAATGTCGCTAGCCGCTAACGGGGCGCGCTTACAATAATCGAATTGCAATCAGAACACAAACTCATTATTGACAAACGCAACCCCATCACCTCCGGGAGCCCTTTGATGGCACCTTGAAGAAGAAAACCGAGTCAAGTAGGCAAAAGGAGGAGGGGAGGACGACGAGCCGTAGCGGTAATGACCGAGATCGTTCGGTAAATGCCGGTTGCCCACTTCGCCCCGAGTCACCGTCGACTCTGACTCACCGCCCTTACCCTTATATCACGCACAAATCCGGGGAAGGGCATCGCGCATGGGTAAAGCTAGGGACGACGACGGCCACGAAGACGTCATCGAGGTCGACTCGTACGACCATACCCCCACCAACCTGATCGGGGGGAAGTTTTGGTACTATACCAAAGTGGCGCTGAAACGGCTCGACAGTATTGGCGTCGAACAACGAGGCATCGATCGCGTACCACCCTATGAACGGGCGCTGAATCGTCGCAAACAATTGATTTCGGTGGTGGGACTTTGGCTTTCGGCGTGTGGGGGGCTTTCGTCGATGTCATCGTTCTATTTGGGGCCGCTTTTGTTCGGATTAGGCCTCAGAAACTCGATGATCCCGGGGCTCATCGGTCACACCGTCGGGTGCTTCATCGCCGCGTATTGTCTGATGATGGGGCCTCGACTGGGGTGTCGTCAAATGGTGGGGGCTCGGTTCCTCTTTGGTTGGTGGACGGTGAAGATCGTCCTGTTGTTTGGGGTGATTGGGGTCATGGGGTGGCTGGTGGTGAACCTGGTGGTTGGAGGTCAAATTTTGGCGTCGATATCCAATGAGAAAGTCCCGCTCGTGGTGGGGATCATCATCATCATGGTGGTATCGTTGCTCGTACTGGTATGTGGCATCAAACAATTGATTCGCGTCGAAGCCTTCTTTGCCATCCCCGTCAACGTCGCCTTCCTCACGTTGTATATCGTCCTGCTGCAAAAGTATCGGTACCTTAGTAATGATGATAGTCCCGAAGTGGCTAATGATCCCGCCACCATCAAAGGGAATTGGCTTTCGTTCTTTTCGTTATGTTATCTGATCACCGCCACTTGGGGTACCATCGCCCTGGACTATTACGTGTTGTTTCCCGAAAACACTCCCGACATGACGGTGTTCCTCCTCACGTTGCTTGGGATCTGGGTCCCCACCACGTTTGTTGGCATCGCCGGGTTACTCATCGGTAACTGTGCCCTTAAATACCCTCCGTGGGCCGAAGCTTATGAAAAGTACGGGATGGGAGGGTTACTTTGGGCCGCATTCGAACCGTGGGGCGGCGGAGGTAAGTTTCTTCTCATCCTCATCTTCCTTTCGTTAATTTCCAACAACATCATCAACACCTATTCGGCAGCATTTGGGCTTCAACTTGGGGGACGGTTTTGCGCTCGTATCCCTCGGTGGATGTGGTCGATTGCCGTATTTGGCGTGTGTCTTGTATGTGCCCTCGTGGGACGTAACGAGTTCCTGACGATTTTGGGTAATTTCCTTCCCATGATCGGGTACTGGATCTCGATGTATTTCATCATGTTATTCGAAGAGAACCAGATATTCCGTACCGACCGGTTCAAACACTTGTTTACTAAGGAATTCCCCTCCGACGACGTCCAACAAGGCTCCTACAAAGAGAAACAGTTTAGTGCCACTCGTGACGTCAGATTGCACCAACATTACAACTGGAAGGTGTGGAACGATAAATCAAGACTCACCCACGGCTTTGCCGCCACCATCAGTTTCCTTTGTGGAGTGCTGGGAGTGGTGTTGGGGATGTCTCAAACCTACTGGGTAGGTCCCGTCGCTCGCGCCATTGGGGGTGAGTACGGTGGAGATATTGCCATGTGGATGTGTATGGGTATTCTGGGAGTGGTATACCCTCCGTTACGGTACCTCGAATTGAAAAAGTATGGTCGTTAATCGACTGACATTAATATAGATATAATAGATCTTCTTGGTACCGGGTTTTATCATCAAAAGTTATATGCAGGAAGGTTTCATCGTAAAACCTCAAACGCTGTTTGACATTATCTCCTGCACTTAACCCCCCATTAGTGCTCCCGCCACACCGCAATCGGAGGAAGCCGTTTCCCCCTGATATACCCCCAATATTTTTATATGAAACGAACCATGAGCCGCACCCTTCGTGATCTCGCCACCCCATCATCATTCCTTCGGCTTACGCCGGACCCTCGGTTAGCCACGGCATCGGTGGCTCGTGCCAACCCGGAAAACTTAACCCATACTCCGCGAATCGTCCCCGAAGGTCACTACTCATACTCCCTCCCCGAAGTGAGAAAACAGTACGTGTACCTTTTGCTGAATCCTCGGGCTATAGCCGATTTGGGACTCGATCCTCAACAAGTTGATCAAGTAGAGTATCAGCTGATCGTCCTGGGAGAAGCGTGGCACCAAGCGGATACCACCCTTCCCCCGCCATGGTCCCAAGCCTATGCTGGGTGGCAATTTGGTCAATTTGCTGGACAATTGGGTGATGGTAGAGTGGTGAACCTATTTGACGTGGCTAAACCGCAACCGGTGGCGCCCGAACCATTAAAACAACGTCCCGTTTATGAATTACAACTTAAAGGCGCCGGGAAAACCCCCTATCTGAGGTTTGCCGATGGTAAAGCGGTGCTCAGATCGCTGATTCGGGAATATATCATCAGTGAACACCTTAACGCCCTTGGGATCCCCACTACTCGGGCGTTATCGCTTACGTATTTACCGCAAACCTATGCTCAACGGTATCGAGCAGAAAAATGTGCCATTGTCGCTCGATTTGCCGAGCTGTGGGTCCGACTTGGTAGTTTTGACCTTTGTCGGTCGCGAGGCGACCGTGACGGGTGTCGTTTACTCGCTGATTACGTCATTGACGACCTCTTCCTTAAAGAGTTTAGTGAGTTCGATAAGATTAAGCCGTTGGCTTCGTTGAAGGAGGTGCCTCCCCTTTCCCGGTACGATCAGATGTATTACGAAGTGATTGCTCGTAATGCTTACACTGCTGCCATTTGGCAAGTATACGGGTTTTTGAACGGAGTGCTCAACACCGATAACACTCTGATCATCGGGTTGCTGATGGACTTTGGCCCCTTCCTGATCATGGACAAGTTTAACCCCAATTATACTCCCAATCTGGAAGACCACGATTTGCGGTATCTGTACAAAAACCTGCCGACGGCGATTTGGTGGAACTTGACTCGATTAGGCGAAGACCTTGCCGAACTTTTGGGTGCCGGTCCCGACCATTGTGATGATCCTCAGTGGCTGGCTCGGGACCATGAAGACGAAGTGGTGAGTCGAGCCACCAAGATTATTGAGATAGGTGGGGAATTATACCAATACGCCTTCACCAAGGCCTATGTCGAAGGTTTCTTTAACCGGTTAGGACTTTCACATAAACTTATCGATTATGCCGATATTGATTACTATCACCAACGGTTTGTCGGTCCGTTACTACAGTTACTCTTCCGTCTTCAATGTGATTATAACAAGTTCTTCCTCCAACTTGCCAAGTTTTACCCCATTGACGATGCTAATGCCGTAGCCAAGGCATTGATCGATGAAGTGGAAGACACGTTGACGCTGGCAGAAGAAGTGGAGATTACCTCATTGGTTAAGGATTGGCTTGACACTTACCGGAGCCTTATTGTAAAGCAAAAGGGTGTTGACCCTAATTTCATCAATCGTCAAGACCAATCCAACCCGTTATTCCTTCCTCGAGGATGGATTTTGGATGATGTCATCGAAAAGACCGAAGAAAGTCAAGGTACCGACTTACGCTACTTAGAGAAGCTCCAGAAGATGTCGCTGAACCCCTACGACTCGTCGAAATGGGGCGATGACTTAAAGGACGTGGAAGCGCTGTGGTTAGTTCAAGGTGACAAACAAGGCCAAGCGATGTTACAATGTCTGTGCTCCCTGTAGCCACAAAGCCCACAAAGCCCACAAACAAAGCCCAACGTATATAGATAAACTGGATATCACCAATGGGTCATCTCTTTGTCATCTCGCTTAGATCAAGACTGATGGTCATTCCTTTTTCGTCATTGGTGGCAATCGCCGACCTCCCTTTTTGATTTCCTTTTTTGATCTCCTTTTTACAAAATTCTCGAACAATTTAAACTGAGGAATTTGGAATTGCGGTGCGCCTAGGCAAAAACTCCGAGACACCTCCCACAACCATTATCATCAGACATTACCGAAACCATATGTTTGATGATATCATTAAGTGTCGGAGTTGTATCGAAAACATTCGAGAGAGAGAGGTTACGGAAATTACCATGAGTTTGCTAGGAGTTGCTAGTGGTTGCTACTGTACAAATATGTCGGCGATTGACGAAGGTGGTGA
Organism: Diutina neorugosa; assembly: GCA_030578555.1. Taxonomy (NCBI): domain Eukaryota; kingdom Fungi; phylum Ascomycota; class Pichiomycetes; order Serinales; family Debaryomycetaceae; genus Diutina; species Diutina neorugosa. Next base: position 438,617 of record JAJMSK010000003.1, on the reverse strand, counting down.
TTGCCGATGATGACCCTCGGGTTTACCGGGGAGGGCGAACCCTCACCCAAAGGGAAAAGATGGAAAGTTCCACGTGATCGCCTATGCCGAGCGGTAACCTTGCAGGGGTTCCCCATACCTCACTTCCTTTTGACCATGACAGCGGCGCTACTGATTGGCTGATAACGTCGGGGTCACATGCACGACTCCCCGGGCAAAAGGAGGTTGACTCGTAGTCGCCGCTGAGTCGGCCCCCCGAGTGAAAAACATGAAATTGCGCCCGCTGCCATCGCGACGGCGCCCTCGGTTAATCACCCGATGATAACTACCAATGCTACAATGGTAACGATGTCAATTCCGATGGTTTTCGGGGAAATTTGCTGAGGTTGTCGGGGCATTTGTCGCCATGACCGCTTCGGAGCCGCATATTTGACTCGGGGCTTCCGAGGATATAGGGTACCCCGGACTTTGGCTCTGTGCAGGTCGAGGCCCCCATGAGTAATATCCCCTTTAGCAATATATAAATCACCACTAATCCCCTTCGACAGATTTTGCTAGTTCATTATGTCCCAACAATTGAAGAACCCCTTCCCCACTGCTCAGCAAAAGCTCAAGGGCTCCGACCTCCAGATCTTGGGGCAAATCCCTCAAGACGCTAAGCCGTTGTTCTCGGCGGAAGCATTGGCCTTCGTCACTCTTTTGCACCAAAACTTCAACGCCACCAGATTGGAATTGTTGAACAACCGCAACTTGATCCAAAAGGAATTCGACAGCGGCAAGTTGCCCGACTTTTTGCCCGAAACCAAGTACATTAGAGATGACCCCACTTGGCAAGGTCCGGCGCTTGCCGAAGGGTTGATTGACCGGAGATGTGAAATCACCGGACCTGCCGGTGATGCTAAGATGGTGATTAACGCTTGTAACTCGGGCACTGCTTGTTACATGGCTGATTTCGAAGACTCGATGACCCCGGCGTGGGCTAATGTCGTTTCTGGTCAAGTCAACATGCAACAAGCGTTGAAGAGACTGTTGACTGCTTCGTCGGGAGCAAAGACCTACAAGATCACCACCGAACAACGGATCCCCACTCTCATTGTCCGTCCTCGGGGGTGGCACTTGGATGAAAAGCACGTGCTCGTCAACGGGGAACCCGTGTCGGGAGGGATCTTTGACTTTGCCCTTTACTTCTTCAACAACTGGAAGTACTTGAAGGAACAAGGGTTCCCTAACGCTTACTACTTGCCCAAGATGCAACACCACCTCGAAGCGAAGTTGTGGGCCAACATCTTCAAGTTCTCGGAAGACTACGTCGGGTTGACTCGTGGTTCGATCAGAGCCTCGGTGCTTATCGAAACCTTGCCCGCTGCGTTCCAAATGGATGAAATCATCTACCAATTGAGAGACTACTCGGCTGGGTTGAACTGTGGTAGATGGGATTACATCTTCTCCTACATCAAGTCGTTGAGAAACCACCCCGAATTCGTTCTCCCCGACAGAGCCCAAGTGACGATGCTGGCTCCCTTCATGTCGCTGTACGTCCACTTGCTCGTGCAAACGTGCCACAAGCGGGGTGTCCACGCTTTGGGAGGGATGTCGGCGCAAATTCCTCGTAAGGATGACCAAGCTGCCAACAAGGCGGTCATCGATGGTGTCAGAGCCGATAAGATCCGCGAAGTCACCGCTGGGTGTGACTCGTGCTGGGTGGCTCACCCGGGGCTTGTCCCCATCGTTCTCGAAGTGTTCAACGAGTACATGAAGGGTCCCAACCAAATCCACACTCCTCCCAAGACTCCTTACCGCAACATCTCGGCTCGCGACTTGTTATCGCCTCACATTGCCGATGCTAAGATCACCGAAGCCGGGATTAGAGCTAACATCATCATTGGTCTTGGTTACGTCGAAGCGTGGTTGAGAGACATTGGTTGTGTCCCCATCAACTACTTGATGGAAGACGCTGCCACCGCCGAAGTGTCGAGATCGCAATTATGGCAATGGGTGACTCACGGCGCCACCACCGACTCGGGGAAGAAGATCGACAAGGCTTACATCAAGAAGTTGTTGGACGAAGAATACCAAAAGTTGTCGTCGTCGGCTCCCGCGGGCAACAAGTACAAGCGGGCCCTCGAAATCTTTGCTCCGGAAGCCCTTGGTGAACACTACAATGACTTTGTCACCACGTTGTGCTACGATGATGTGGTTACTGCTGGTAGACCCATCACCGCCGAGAAGTTGTAAGCTTGCTAAGACTGGTTCTTTATTTATTACGAATGAATGTAAACACGACATAACACTTAGACTTTCAACTAACACTTAGACTTTGACGATTAACTAACACTAGCCATTCACGACTGACTAACACTAGCTATTCACGATTGACTAGCTTAGCCTCTCATGATTGACTAGGACTTAGCCCTCACGATTGATTAACTCAGCTTATTACAATGACTAACACAGCTTATTACAATGACTAACACAGCTTATCACGATGACTAACACTTAACCTTTCACGACTAACACTGAGTCATTGACTAACACTCAACCCTTCACATAGTCAACACTGAGCCCTTCACATTCAACTAACACTATCCTAGTCAACTAACTAAGACAAACTCAACGAGGATTAATTCCACTCCACTCACACTAAACTCACGCTCGAACACTCAGTCCCTCTCGGTTAATACTTAGTTTCCTCTACTAACAACCAGTCCCTCTCGTCTATTAGTTCGACTAGCACTCAAACCACTCTCAAATACTAGCTCAATGTACTCTTTGAAGTGAAGTTAAAAGCAATAAAATGAAGAGAGTGAAGTTAAGGTTAACAAAGTAAAGAGAGTGGATATAAGGTTAACAAAGTGAGGTCATTAAATGGAGGTCAATAAAGGGTCAGTAGAGTGGAGATGTCATTAATTCGAGTAAAGGTTAAGTGGAGAGAGTTACGGGCTTAATGCTAATTGAGAGTAAAAGGCTTAATGTTGGTTGAGCTTGAAAGGCTGAGTGTTAGGTTAGAGCTAAGTGTTAGTCGAGGGTGAAGGGCTAAGTGTTCGTCGAATGTTGGTGTTTTATGTCGTCATTTTACGTCATCGTCAAAATCTCACGTTGATTAGAATATATCCATAAAAAAACACCTCAAGGGACCGGCCCTATTCTTCCTCAATAAACTTATTGAGTAATTGTGCCGTCAGGACCAACGGCAGTGCCGGACGAAGATGGATGCCCCCCCAACGATCCATGACGTAACGACGGTAATACTTCTTTTGATGAACCATGAATGTAACAAATCAAATAAAATCAAGCGATGCTGGCCTGAGCCGATTACCTTGTCCCGGGGCGCCGGAATTGGCTGGGTTTAAATAGTTGGTGACGATACGACTGTATCTTGCCTCGCCGTTTACGATGCAAGGGGAGAATATGCCGGACGGCGCACCTGACACTAGCGTCGACGACACCCCCACCAAAAGGCAAGTTTACACGAATAGAACATGTCCGTCGATGCCGCGAGTGTCAGATTTCGACGAGATTAAAACCATACCTAATCTTACGATCGTCGATACTCGATTCCACCACTGTTTAAGTGGTGGGGGAAGTGGTAGAGGCAAACACTGGGTCGTATTTCCTTGCAAATGATAATCGGATTTGCGGGTAGTAGGGTCAATTGTTCATACCAACCGGTGTGCGTATAGTCACCTGGGATGACCCCACGATTAGGAAATTATCTGTATCGTCTGCTGCAACGCGTTCATCGATCGGTTTCAAAAGCCTCCCTCGTGATGAAATTGGGGCGATCAGCGACGGATTATAGCCTCCATCTAACGTTTGACAGGTTGTGCCATTTATTTTGAAACCCTAGACGAAACCGCCCGCCTCCCTTACGAAACATCCCCCCTATGAAACACTCTCCCCACGAAACAGCTCACTCCTCCATTAACCATCTCTAGTGAACCAATCAAAATCCTTCGATAAACAATTCTTATGGCAGGCAACACATGACGGTGACTTGGTTGTCGACCGCGTGTCGCCTGTGATCTGTGGGGACCGGAGACCGGTCCAGGCCCCAAGTTCCGTGGGTGGACATTGGTGGCTTGACACGACCAGATGCGGGAAATTTCTCGATAAGAATTTGCGGGGAGACATTACATGTTTAGAGTCCTAAACTCACCGCAAACCCACCCCATTGTTCTGAAACCGCCTTTGAGCTTAGTAGGACCAAAGGAGACAAGGCTTGTCGATGGTGTCATGATTGAAGAGATTGGTGGTTGATATGACCGATATCTGCTACGAGTGACCAAATGTTTGTGAACACAACCGCTTCGAAAGTTTCCGGTAGTCCGCGTCAGATTTAATCGGCATTACTCGGGGGGGAGTTCGCGTGCTTCAAACCACAAACGGTTATCTAACTCTCACGTCAGCGGATGTGGCGCAGAGAGTCGCACCGGGCTCATAACTTCAAGAAGGACTTTCCCTAGATCGAAACTAGGCAACACTAAGATAATCGTTGATGTTTCTTTTGTTTTTCTCTCGTTAATTCGGTATCATCAGTTTCATGTCGTCTATTGTCAGTAGATATTCTCACAAAAGTGTCAACGTCAATCGAGAAAAGGAATGATTAACAATATTGGTTTGTTCACGATACAACACGTTCATGACTTTAGGGAGAGTACGAGAAGCAAACGTTTATACGGATTACTTGGTGGTGGCCCGTAAACCAAAAGTAATCGTATCCTAGTGATGTTGTTAGTGGTGCTGGTGGTGCTGGCTTGGAGTGTCACTGATATCGGGAACTTCCGGCAACGGTCACACCCCGGGAAGGTAAAAGTCTTTCGCGTTGACGGAGATCCCCTACTCCGGAACCGGAGTGCGGCTCCGGAGTCGGTAACCACTACCTAAGCGATTGATCGATAAAGTAAAGTTGTTATATTAAGTTTGTTATTCTATAAAATCCTGTTTGAAAACCCATGTAAAAAATTAATGCAGTACCAGACTGAACTAACCGCTTAGTTCTTGAACCCGACGTTGAAGAACGACCCCAAGAAGTTGAACGAGGCCACGGCGGGAGTAGTCTGTTGTTGCTGGGCTCTGATTTCATTGAGAATGGCGGCTTCCTTATCGGCACCGGTGAGCTTCATGGTAGCAGGCATGGTAGTAGCGGACATTGCTGTTGTGATTGAATTGAGTTGTGGTTGATGAGGTTTTATTTGGGGATTGTCGTCGTGCTTATATACTTGTCATCTCGGATTTTTTTTGACTCATCGATATGCACGGCCGTTCCGTAGATCTTCTATGAAAAAGGAAGTTCCCGTCGACCGAGACGTCGGATTTGTCGACACATTTTCGGGTCGACGGAGGCCTAGACACGTCGATAACATCGAGATAAACCATGTTGATAAACTCTACTCAGGATAGCTGGTCTACTGTCGATAGTGGGTTCATCTTCGTCGTTCGGAGATGTGTTCTCCGTAGTGTCCACGTTTCTGCTTCGGAGAAAGAGGGGTTAACGATAGGCGCGAACGGACGGAGTGGGGGCGGGGGGAGGCCAAGGCCGTGTCTCGGCACTGCAGGTTGCATCAAAATTTTTCCCTTGCTTCGAGGCACATTTCGGGTCAAGGGAAGTTCTAGAGTCAATCGTAATTAACGGTTAAAATTACCTCAAGGCGGTGCTTACGTCTAAAACACCGCCACCTTGTCACACCATCACCACTATCGTGATTGAGCTCCACTTATCGGTAACGGGTCCGCCTTTATCTCCCCACCAATTCAAAAATCCCTCAGACAGGAAAAACGCCTGCTACCCCTCTTTGGGAAAATCGCCACGCGTTTAGTTTTGTCGCCTACCAAACTTGCGCGCCCGCTACCACATTCTATTCGCGGCTATGCCTCGTGTGTGGGCGGTGAGGGTCTATTTCCTGCATATGGCCAACGGCGTCATGAAAAAAAGAAATTTCAATTAATGAGAAAAAAGAAATTGGCAGGCGACCGCTGGCTCGATCGTAAATACTCGGAGTCGATTGGACTCCGACGTCGGCTCAACGGAAACCACGTCGATGCCGCTACCGCGAACTACCGCTAACTGCCGCTAACCGTAGCCGCTTAAAACATACCGCAAAAACACCATTTAATCGTGTAGCAATCCATCTCTATCCCCTTATCGTATATATTCATTACCCTCTATATCCCCTCACTATTCCCAACAACTCGCAAAAGTTATTTGCTTTCTCGGAGAGCCAGTCTCCGGAAGCCGCGCCTTCCCCTATCGTTCCGTGATGTTTTTTTTGTAAGACAAAAATAGACTATATCGAACGAATAATATGCCAAGCTCGGCAACTAGGTTGAAATTGCCGTTCATTAAATCGAGAGCCAAGACCATGGCTTCCCCTCTTTACACTCTAACCTTAGAGTCTAGCCAACGATTAAGTCCGTGGCGAGGACTACTTCGGTAAAACACCTCCGTATTCACTCTCACGTAAACTAATGATGGCTGAGCACTGAAATAAGCCAGCACTCGGTGTTGAAGTTGAAGCAGAGCGTCAAACATCGCAAGTCCCGGAGTGGTGGTACCATAAATGTCTAAAACTTGCAATTGCTCAAATTTGGACAAATTGGGGATATAGTTGCCTCGTAACACTTTAAGATGAGGTAATCGTTCGATAATTGTCATGAGTGGTTGAGGCATTGCTACCGTTACTTGGAAACTGGTGGCATCAGGTGCACTCAACTCTTGCTTGACTTCGATTGCCAATCGACGAAGGGTATCAGGGAGAGTGTACTGATCAAACTGAGTGGTTTTGGTATTGTTAGTTCGAATGGTAAGGTCCAACGCTTCCAATTGAGTCATATGGCGAAGGAATTCTGGTACCGAGTCGATGAGTGGTTGACGATAATCAAGGGCAAGCAGTTGGAGTTGGCTAAGATGAGGAGCAATTTGACTTAGAAACAGCTGGTGACCTTCTTGACCACGACGTCGACATTCCAGCACTGCTAATAGGCGTAACCGTCGCAAATGGGGGAGAGTGGCTTTCAATAAGTGAGCATCGCTAGGTACTACCACTACGTCCTCTAACAGCAAACTTATAAGCCGAGGCAACGGAGGAAGACTAGCAATGGTATCTAGCTGGATATCGTACCATTTGGATACGATATTATGAGTGGTCAGAGCCACCATGAGGTCATCGACATTAGGCAACAACGTCCCCGCATCCAACGTGTTTTGTCGACATAACCAGAGGTCTTGACAATAAGCAAGGTTGATCTGAGCCAAGAGTTTGCGTAAATTGGTCGTCAGTTGGAATGGTTGCCATTTGAACGTTGTTGGTACCATCGTCGGGGGACAAAAGTCCTTACACGACACTTGAAGCGATGTAGCATGGGCCAATCCTTCCAGGAATTGGGGCAGCCATCCTTCTCCAAGCCATTCCACCGACGACAACCGCAGTTTATGGAAAAAGTCGACGATGACGTCGTGGTTAGCCCACACGTTAAAGTCAGGAGGAAGAATCACCCGTAAATGCCGAACAAACGGAGCGCCAGCTCCATGGAAGAACTTTACGAGCAGGTACCCACTATTGATATACGTTCGGTACGGTCCCAACTCGTCAGCATTATCGAACATCAGGTAATCGGGGTCAACCACCACATCATAGCAAATACGAAGTCGAGCCACCACCAGGAGTCGACGACAGCTCCGACCGAGCAGAAGGGCATCGTACTGGTTAAGTAGACCAGCAATCACCACCAAGACCTCTTGGGGAAGCTTCAATAACCCCGTACCAACTCCAGATGCCATGGGTTGCTTATGAGCAGACCGCTTTCGCTCACGGGCCACCGGGCCCATCAGCATCACTAGCATCAGCATCGTTGTGAAGCGAAATGTGTAGCGTCACCACTGCAGATCTCCCACTCTATTATATGGCTCAAGGTCCGTTCAAATGAGGCCCGAGCTCGGGCTTTTTGTGATCCCAGCGAACTCCGAATATGCGAGATCGGAGACACTTGTGGAGTAACACGTAAATGAGATCACCACCAAGTACAGTTTGATTGGGTTGTGCTTTAACTGATTTGATGGTCAGGAGTGTGGCGAGGTGACGGTTGCGGTGGGGACTTCCGACGTCACGAACCCTGTGGCTCATAGCCCTCTACTACTATCATCATTACTCGTTCCCATTAGTAACTACTACCAGCTCTTCACAGCGTAAACTACACGATAGTAAGCTCTTTAGCATCAACTAATTATCAGTCTAAATCGATCGCTAGGTTGGACTATGTGTAATGGCGTCATCAACATTCAACCTAATAACTTAATGAGAAAGGTTTAGTACCACTAGATATAACTGTACAATAAAATTATAGGTTTTCACCATTGAACAATCCTCATTCGTCTCAGTAATGTAACGTAAAATTATCCTGGTTTAACTCATGTCACTACTACTAAGTGATGTTTCCCTAAGGTAGTTAAGTTAAGTAAAGCTAAGTTAATATGTTTCGATTCAGGGCTGAAACCTATGGGAGAGAGAGAAGTTAGAATTAAGCTAGAGATGAGCCAGAGTAAGCCAGGCTCGGTGAAGGGCTGAGTGTAAGTGGGAGAGTAAGTGTTAGTGTAAGTGTCTCCTATTGAGCGTGTCACGTGTCGCGATCGAATAAATCGACGCGTGTCTTGTTATTGATCAGATCACCCTGCCTCGGCCCCAAGGACTCACCATGGCCCTGCTCGAAGACCAGTTAACGGAGGAGGTGACCCTGTTGTCCACCAAGTTGGTGGAGGCGGTCCAGAAACAACTGGAAATGGCCGACACCATGCACAACTTGCAACGCGAGCTCGAACAACTTCGACTGGCGACGGCTCCGTTGCGAAAGCTGGACGAAAACTACCGCAAGTTGTTACCCAAATATAATCGTGCCCTTGACGACGTTCGGATCACTCGAGAGGCTCGTGCGGTGGCGGAAAAGGAGAACGCTAAGCTCAAAGCCGAAGTGGAAGACTTGACGGCATCCCTCTTCAACGAAGCCAACGAAATGGTGCTGAATGCCCTGAGAGAAGCGTACAATTTCAAGGTGAAAAACCGCAAGTTGATCGAGGAACTCGAAGAGAAAGATATCATCATCGTGTCGCTTCAAGAAAACCTTAAGGAAGTGAAGCTGATGCTCTACAAATTGGAAGACGAAAAGAAACGCTCGAGTCTTACTCGGGCCAACTCGCTTCAACGTATGGGGCTGGTCCGACTGGTACGACTGATAAGAAGCGTCCTGGGAGAGTTCGTGCTGCCGGAACAATTGGCGTTGGATGAAGAGTTCTCCGACGACCACTCGGCCCTCAGTGAATTATTGTTTCTGCCGCTGGTGCGGGCCGTCCGCGTCGACTTGAACAACTATAATCACGACTTTAAGGCGTTTGTCTATACCATCATTCGCCCCGAATTCACTTACGAATTGTCCAACCTTAAAACGCTTCGGTTCTTCAAAAAGATCTGGAATGAGGAATTGGAAACCGCCATCACCCTGGTGCCGCAACAGACCCTGATTATCAAGAATTGGACTCGCTCCAAGAACTTCTGGAATACGGTGTGTGATGGTCGGGCTAAGATCGAACCGGTTAAAGGCATCAACGAAAACTTCAAGTTGAGCTACCGAGGTAATACTCCCACCGCCGACTTGGCTCCGGTGGCCATCAAGGAACCGTGTCTGTTCTGTGGTGAACGCCGTGATGACATGTTGGAACACGCTCGTCTATACTACTTTAAGTTGTTAGGGGAAAGCGATGACGACGTCGTCCACGCGCTGTACCCGATATGCAACTACTGTACCTATAAACTTCGCAACATTTGCGAGTTCTTTGCCAAGTTGCGGTTTATCCGCTCCAACCTCAAGTTGACGCCTAATACCTCGTTTGATGAATTTGCCCTGGTGAACACGACAAACTTTAACTTTAAGCGTAACCAGCTGGGCGATTTGCTTGAAAGTCAACTCACCGCCAACTCTAGCTCGAAAGTGTTGATGAATCTGCACACTAAGCGCGTACCATTGGAACCTCAAGAGGAAGCCAAGTTATTGAAAATGTACTTGGTGTTGTTATACGTGCGTAACAAGATCTTTTGGCTGAAGATTGGCGTGTGGGATATCCCCGAAGAACTTACCGAATCGAACATCGACGCCATTCCCTTGGAAGAATTCGAACGGTTCGCTCAATTCCCTCAAGATTGGGCGCCGGCTGACGCCAATGACACCGCTAGCGCTAGACTGAGCCAACTGTACCGTCGACCGCTGGAAACACCTCGTATGCAACCAGCGGACACCATGGCATCGATTGATCCCATTACGTCCGATGGTGTGGGTGTCAATCCTACCGTTTCCGAAGAGTCATTGAAAAAGACACCACAACTTGCTGGGGTGGAAGAGGAGCCAGATGCTGCCTTTATCACTTCGAAGCTGATGAGTGATTTCAAGGATAAAAAGAACAAGAACAAAAAGCTGAGAGAATTGGCGGAAAGTGTTGATCCCATGGATCCGGTGGAGCCAGTGGTACCAGCTACTGAATCACAGCTGGTCGAACCTGCGGCAGCAACCACTGAACTGAAACTGCTTGATCCAGCTGCGGTGACTTCTGAACCGAAACTGCTTGATCCTACCGTGGTAGCTACGGAATCGAAACTGCTTGATCCTGCGGCCCAAACCACCGATAAAAAGAAAAAGAAGAAGAAACTGAAGAATAAGCTGCCGGAGAAGGAAGAGTTGCCTTTAAATATCAAGAAGAACCTGGCTCCTGAATCGGAATCGGCACCACAGCTGGTGCCTGAACCGGCGCCGGAGCCGGAAGCGTTGAAACCATCTCGCTCCAAAACTCCCGAGATTAACATCGAGCCTCCTCAACTGGCTGACGAAATCGTCAGCACCAAAAATGGAGCGGAGACGAAATCTACCCCTGTTGAAGTACAACCGGAGGCGGCTCCTCAGCCACTGCCGCTCCAGCCGCCGCCTAAGGTCGACCACGACGTTAAGGGAAGCGACGACGAATTCCATTCTCTTGATGAAGAAGACCCCATTCCTCCGTTAGCGTCTCAACTGGCAACGGAACCATTATCGGTGGAGCTGCCGGATATCGATCAATTCGAAATGGTGCCACCGAAGAAAAAGACCAATCAACCGCTGTTGGCTAAACCGACACCACAAAAACCGACGTCGGAGCCTGAAGTGAGCGAGCTCGAACAGAAATTATTGAAGCGACGCGAAATGGCGCTGCGGATCATTCTGGAGTCGGGACTGCCGACACCAACGGCCCCGAAAACCGTCAAGGTTAATTTGGGGACAAAACTGAAGGTATCGGACCTCATCAAGAAGGTCGAGCTGACGGAGACGGGGTCGCTGCGAAGAACGGCAAGACAACGGAACAAACACGTCAAGGATGACTCGGAGTCCGAACTGTCTCCGGCCCCCGACCAACCCGAAGAACTCAAACGCAACACCACGAAAAAGTTTACCAAAAAGATGAACGAAGATTTGGACGAAACCCTCGAGATGTTGAAGGATAGCATTTAACCGACGGCAGCCACTCCACAGTGGAACAATCGTATTTATCGTTGCCAGGCAACCAATTATAAATCAAAGTAATTACCCAGAACAATGTAGCAAAGCCCTAACGCTTCGCTCACTTTGCCATCGCTTACTGCTTTGTCCCCCTTTCTCGGTTACGGTAATCGACCGTTTATAATGTAGCAACGCTAAAGGGTGCGCTTACCTAATAAAGACCCCGCGTGTTGAGAGTGGACGTGTTTGTATGCAGTACAGACGGAGTCTGAACATCGGTAAAGGGGAATGAGAGGTGAGGGAATTTCCCACTCATCGGAGCCATGATCCGATGCATTTACTACTATATAAATAGGGGCAGAATCATAGAGTCTGCTCCTCACTGAAAATAGACATGACTGAAGTGAAGCCTATTGAAGTCAAGGTGCGGGTAGATACAGGTCGTTGGGAAAACAATTTCCAACACCGCGAATTCTTTTTTTTGATTTTCTTTTTTTTTTTTCCTATCTGTTAAGCCTCTTTAGTAGGATTATATACCCTAGGCAACTGCAGACGACAGGTTGAATTAAACCGTGCTTTTGCCAAGTCGAGACCATGTAGGTTTAAACTATTGCGTATGTGGTTAACCTCGGAAAATTATACTTTATCTAGCTCCGCCTTGTTTACGGTAGGGGCGGTTTTCGCTTAATTTACGGGACAATCGGGAGGTGGGAATGAAGTGTCGGAATGATATGAGTGGTATTAGTCTATAAACCGTGGTTTTTGTCTCCCTTAACCTGGTCTACAGGTTGCTAGGGAGTTATATGATAAAAGAGTGAGTCAACCGGTCACTCTACCCTTTTTAAACGCTTAAGCGTTGAGCTCATTAACAAGCTTTTCGTCATCAGCTTCGTTGTCGTTAGCAGCAGCAGCAACAGCAGCATCAGCAGCACGTCTTCTTCTTTGGCTCCGGCAAACGTAGCTACCGTAAAGAATCACCAACAGAAACATGGCCACGGCAAATAACACATGATGGACTAAAGGCATCCATCCACTCGAGGTCGGGGGCAGCGGCAGCTCGTGTTTAGCACACACGGTGCCTCCTTGACCATCAGGAGTACACTTCACGTACGACAGGTCGGCAAGATGAGTGATCAACAACTCAACGTGACTAGTGGGAGCCATTCAGGAAGGGAAAGGAAAGGGAATGGGAACCAGGTGGTGGATGAATAAATAGGGAGACCAAAAGTACACAAATTCTGTGGCGGCAGCGAGTCGTCATTATTTATAATTAAGCCTCGTCCCTAACGGGCAATTCGTGTCTATCCCGAACAAAGCCCACATGGCCCCCCCCCACACGTGGTTCGAAATCGTCGCGGGGCACGTGTGCCAGGGACTCGTCGCACAATCGCACGCACACCTCCCAGGAGGGAAAGTGTCAATCGTACAGAACCAAGAAAAAACGTCAGGTGATGGTGAAGGTTTCATTTACATGGTCTCACCACCCACCAAAGGTTAAATTGTGACAAATACGCAATTTAAACCAAACAAACCAGTTGGTTATACTTCTTAAAGTAAAGGTAGAACGCAAGCGGTCATTGTCATGGTCGGGCGCCGGGGCTATTCTCGAGGCTTAGTCTCCCAATTAAGGCAAAAGTACAAATGCCACCATAAATCGATGAAAAAGCCTGTTGTCGGGGAAAACGTTATCGCCAAGAGATAATGCATGGAAATCATGAGCCAAACGAGACAATAGCCGACGTATCGGGCATCGGGCGCCATCGCCATTTAGTACGACATTAGCGGAGGGCGCTGGCGGCGCCCCCGCCGCACGCGACGTTGCGCCGTCAATTTGGGCGCCACACACCCTTTCGAACATTATCGAGGGGGATATGACTCAGGGGTGCACCCGGCGCCGGCGCCACCTGGAGTGCGCTAGCGCCAGTAGCGCCCACCACAGCGCCCTGGTGGGCGCTGCCATCATTAGTTGTCTACACCAATTGTCAGTAATGATACATTTTATAATCGTACGCTAAACACAAATCGTAACACGCTTAAAGCAACAAGAGACCGGCGATCCCGAGCAAGCCAGCGGCGGCGCCTTGAGTGGCGGCGTCACCTTTCGACGACGACGACTTATCGGCGGACGAGGTGGCCGACGAAGCCTTGGAGGCACCCGACGAAAGGGCGGACGAGATCTTGGAGGCGCCCGACGAGACGGCGCCGCCCGAGGCCGACGACGAGTCAGCGGCGTAAGCAACAGCAACCAAAGCAGCAACGGTGGAGATGAACTTCATGATTAGAGGATTGATGGTCGACTGAGGGAGGAAGGAGGGTGCCTTTTATATAGGTGTCAGGGAGGCTGGCGGTTTCGGGTTTGCCCTATTGGGGCTTGGCCCCGGAGTGCATATAACCCGCCATGCGTCCTATCTTTAGGAGCGGGGGTTTTACCACCACAATAGGGGAAAGATGGCTAGATCCACCACAATCGGGGCCAAACAACGACATCATGATCTAATGGCGATGACGCTAAGCGCCCTCATAACCGTCGACTAACCCTCCACTGGTTTGAGTCGTTGGGTCGTGGTTAGTGGTAAGACAAAAATTAGCGATAATGACGATCGCCTCCGCCACTATTTGCCGCGGTAGCCCCCACCTGATAATACCCATCCAAATGCCATTCATGTAGTCAATTTGGTAATGTTGTCGTCATCATCACGTCGGATGATGTCACCACATAATCGCCAGCGCCAACCAGCAGCCAGCGACACCCACCAACTTCGCCCCGATTCCCGCCGCTCCCTGACGTTTGCTATTCGTGTCTCCGAGCAAGGGTTCTCGAGAGGGATTTAGGTTTTTTCAAAAGCGGCAAATGCGGTTGGTTCGATTGGGTGGCAATTTGGCAGGGAGTCTCGTGGTTCGTAACGGAGACAAATATCCCCGCCGAAAAAGCATCGTCTCCATTCAAAAGTAAATTCCACTGGTATCGATTTCGAAGGTATCACCCAATTGGAGCTGGTGTTTATTGTTGCTGCGGTAATGGCCCTACATTTCCGAATAATGGCAATGTTGCCGTGGTGTTGCGTTGCGCCCTCGACACGAACCTTCACGACGCCCTAGCAACGTTTCTTTGTCGTGAGGAAGCGCTGGCGGGGCTGGCCGTATATTTTGCCCTCCGTGTGTATAAACATGGTTGCGGGTTTGTATATTGTGAAACGATTGCTGCTGCCATCTGAAACCTCCCCCTTCGCTGGTGACACTGGGGGCGAGGCGACGGTGGTTTCAGCCGTCAGATGACGATGCATCGGACGGGGCGAAGTCGAGACGTCACCGTATACCAAATCGTCTAAACCTATTTTGCCATTCCTAGATGGACTTGGGCGACGTCGTCGACAGCCCCGACAATGTGGCTGTGCGCAGCGTTCCTAAACCAGCTGCAGCGTACACACGCCAATGGCTGCGGGTGGCTTAATCGACCCTGGCGATACCACTATCTCCGTTAACGGCAACTTTTCACGCTGGCGCCGATAGCGGCGGGTTCATCAGCTGATGATTTTCGAAACACGCCGTTAACCCGAAACACGATCAAACACGATACCTAGTAATGGGCCATTACTTAACTTACACAATTTTTCACTGAGGGGTGATTATGCCATATCTATCATAAAAACTTCACATAAATAAAAGAAGAGTCGTGTTAATGCAAACGTGAGCGTCGTACCAGGGTCATTATTATTGTTGAGTGGCAGCCGATTGGGCAGCAGCAGCAGCCTGCTTCTTCTTTTCCTCTTGCTCTTGCAAGACTTGCTTCCATTCGGGCACCGGCGCCGGCTGCTTCTTCTTGATCTCGTTGTCACGGTACGACAACAACAACGTCCCCAACAACAACACCACCGAGATCGCTTGGGCGTACACTCTGGCCTGGACGATCTTTTGCGACTTCGACATGTATCTATCGCGGTCGACGAGCTTCCAGCACCCAAAGAGCGACGCCGCCCACGCCCCAATGATCAACGGGTACTTGTGCTCGTTGACCTTGTGGATGAGCTTTTCCGATTGCGTCAACTTGTTGTACGTTTCTTGCTTCGCGTCGGCCATCCGTTTGAGGTAGTCCCCTTGGTACTTTTCCTTGTCGTATTCGAGCGACCCATCATCAGCATAGAAGGCAGCAATGGTGATACAAGGCATGGCGAAGATCGCCGCCTTGAACGATGTGTTGAGCGACTTCCATTGCGACGGCCACTTTTTCTTGATGCCGGCGATCATCAACCCGCCGACCCCGGCGCCGACGGCAAGCCCCTTAAGGTTTTCCTTGAGCACGTGATTCTTGTGGTCTTCGATTTCTTCCTGGGTAAGAATCTTCATTCTTTAGTGTCGATGGGGAAAATGGCTCTGGTGATGATGCTTATATATACGCGATCGTTGTCATCCGCACTTCGGGGTTTGATTGCCAGAGAAAAAAAAGAAATGCACCTCCGTCAACGGTCGGCAGATGACGACTCATAGTCAGGTCATTTTTCCCCAATCCCCCCGGCGAGTAGCCGGAGAGGGTGCCGCTCAATGAAATTACCTCCCCTCGACCCATAATGGATCGATCGTGGTTGAATGGAATCTACGTGGGTTCAGGGGCACTATCAGTGACGTAGCTTTGTGTGATGTGGTAGATAGTAGTCATCGCGGCAACCGAAGCTAGACAAGCGAATTGCTGTTTAGCGAAATTGCTGACAAGACACCACCTTACTTCAAGGCAATCGACGTCGGCCAGCATGTCCGAAACTGTCGATAAGCATCCGCTTGGCCGCTTTGCTAAGAACCCTGCCTCAAACCCCATAATGAGGAATTAGCGCGGTTAAACTCGGAATGAAAAATCTCGCGTGGGGCGATATTAAGTGTGATGACATCAGCAGCACCTTTTCCCCCCATGTTACCCCAGGGAAAGGGTTACTTCACCGGGATAATCCCGCGTGTCACACCATTGTGTAGCCTATCCCATTGTGGTGATTACGGGGCATTTGGTCTAAGGGTCCAAGTCGGAGTAAACCAAAACAGAGTTTGTCTTGGCTTCGGATAATATCGGATCAACCTTAGTGCCGAATTCCCTCGCCACTTCGGCCTCGGGGTTTGAGTTTCGAGATCAGCCCTCTCTCCCACTTACTCTATGCGCCACCGGCTTCCTTCGAGAACCATCGGTGTCATGACGACTAGATCATGTCGCTTGGTTCCGCAATGACACCGTAGACAGCAGTACTTTTTTAATTATTGCTTTTCCCACTAGTGTCAAATTATAGCCGTCCATCAGTGGCTCATGACGGCATGATGGCAATTGACGTGGCTGCAAAAATACAGAGTGGAGGCAGCACGTAATCGAAACCAATTACGTAGGCTTGAAACTACTACGTTTGATACACAATTGTTCTAACCTAAGTTTAATGCCAAACGGAGACAACACAAAATTATTGCGGGTCATTGACTCGAATCAATTGTACAAGCTAGAACGAGAACTTGGTGTTGACAACGGTTAATGAATCATGTTGGACTTAGACATGTGAGTATAGTATGCTTGTGTTCTAAGACGGTAAAGTCTCATCTATTTTGAACAATTATTCTATTCTTGTTTCTAAAAAGGTTGTGGACCTTTCTGTCCGTAAATGAGAGGTTGAAAGCAAACCAATTATTAAATGAACCACAACGAAATTTGCAGTTAAATCTCTAGTTTGATTCAATGCTGTGTAATTTAGGAATTCTCACTTTAACCTGAACTTTTTCAAAAATTGACAGAAATTCGGACACCATGAAACAGCCGGGACAACCCACTTATTAACTCCGGTATTAAAACTATGCTCTATTAATGCTATCTTTATACAGTTAAGCAAGCGGCCGGTGCTTATCGCGATTACGAGCGCGCTTGTTGATGAACAAAAGCTCAGAGTTGATTGTTTGGTTGGGTCGAGGCCGAGCGTAGAGGGGCGACGCGGTGCCCTTGGAGGCTTGGTCCTCCAAGATCAGCCACACGTCGGCTTGGTTACCCAGGTAGTAGATATCGTCCTCGACAAGCTTATCGTTGCCCAAATACAAGATCTGGAGCCCGGCGCCGACGTTGACAATCACCAGCTTATACCCGTACTTGCTGATACAGCAGATATCGGGGGCCCGCGTCAGCGCTAGCGCCGTATCGGGAGGAATGTCGTAGTTGATCAAGTTGCCATCCAGGGCAGTGATGATGAATCCTTCCCACGAGCACAGCAGCGGCTCCGCCTCCGGCTTCGCCGGCGATGACCGTCGATGGCGCAACGACTGGAGGCTAGTGTCGTGAATAAGCCGCTCAAATGCCAGCAGCTTCACCAGAGATGACGATGACGATGGCGATGATGACGCCAGCGATGATTTCAGTTTGCGGAAACCAATGATCATATTCACATCGGTGAGTTCCCAGCCGACGACATCGTCAAACCAGTACTGGTGTTCGGTGACGGCATTAAAGCCAATGCACCGGATTTCGCGGGGGTCCCGCTCCACGCGCAAACAGATGTAGTTCTTCAGCCGGGGGATGTCGATGGTGAACGTGTGTAAGATGATCATGGGAGTATCGTGGTCCTCGTAGACGATGCTGAACAGCTGGACCAGGGCACACCCGCAGAACTTGCAGTGGGTGGGTTCGGAGTGAGCTACTCGGAACAGCAGCGGCTTGAACCGCCCCACGTTAAACAGTTTGAGGATGATCCCCGTCTGGACATCGATCACTTCCGCCGTCATGTTCTTCACTCGGACAATCATCCCGACAAACTCGACGGTGACAATGGTGGGCCGGTTGATTTGGACCGCCAGATCACGGACAATCATCGGCGTTGGCGCCAGGGGCCGTCCTCGCTTCGTCGTCGCCGATAACTCCAGCTCCAGCCGATGAATGGCGGTAAAGTCGTTCTTATTCACCGCCGACGCCAGCGGCAGGGGTGCCACCATCGGCAGCACGTAGCCAGTGTTGATCAACGCCTGGTTGTAGTGGCCTTCCCGCACGGGAACTCGACGAAACTTCCAATTATTGTTGACCACCGTCGCCACGATGAGGTCGGGCATCGAGCTCACTTGGCACACGATGCGGTCGGTGACTCTGGGAGTCATGATCTTTTTGGCGGAGACGATCTTGAGGTCAGGGTCGACGCCATCGGCAAATACCAGCAGTAAGATGTTCAGTTGCTTCATCAGTCCTTCCAGACACAGAATGACGACGAGTTGACCGGTGTCGAACACGATGATGAACTCATCCTTTTGTAACTCCCGCAAGTCGTCCTCCTGGGTCACGGGGAAGTTGCCGTTGATCGCCAGGTTCAACAGGGTGAGCAGCACCGCCAGCCCCCGTCGCAGCAGCGTCAGCAGCAGACCAGCCCCCAGCGACGCTCGGAGCGCCTTCTTCTTCTGGAGGATTTTGCGGGCGAGGAACCCGGGGACGGTTTTGCGGCGGAAGAACAGTTCGACGATGCGAATCCGTCCCTCGCGACCGATGCCTTGGGGGAGGGGGATTTCCCAGATGTAAGCAAGCTGTTTGCGTTCGTAGCACTTGATGAGACCGTAGCGGTAGTTGATGAGGATGATGTAGTTGCCGTCATCGCTGATGTTGACGTGGTTTATGGGCCAGAACGGCGTCAGCTTGGGGGGCACGGTAGGGTCAAACACTGCCAGCGGCGACAGCGGGACCAGCAGCAGCAGCTCGTCACCTTCGACGATGAGTTGTGGCAGCTGGGACGCCAGGTCGAGCGGGTGGGGCGGTCCCACGGTGGTGGCGATGTTGACGGGGTCGGTGTGAGCGGCAAGGGGCAGCCAGATGAAGATGCGATGGTCCAACCCCACCAGCACCACAAACAGTGTATGCAGATTAGTTTTGAGCTGGATGATGTCCAACGTGTGCGCTGGCTGGCGGAGTTCGATCAGATTGAACCGTTTTTTCTCGGCAGCAAAGTCGCTAGCGGTTAACGGATGGGGTTCGCCGTCCCCGTCGGGCAAAATGAGACGGAAGGTGATGAGCAGAAGCGCCACCATGAGCGTGAGCACCAGCGCGAGCTCGAGGTAGTACAAGATGGTATGGCGATGGCTAGTGACGTGGGCGTGGCCCAAATTGACCAACGGTACTCGGAACCCATCGGCACCCACGGTGTAAGGAATGCCCACGAGCCACGTTAAGAAGATCACCATAAAGATCACTGCCATTGCTGCCAGCCGGGCCAATTCGTCGTCGGTGTACCCAATCTTAAGAAGCCACTGCAGCAACCGAGGATTACGAGTGAGGAAAAACCTCAGCACCACGTTCGTCAGATCCATGATGTCTTCACGAGCAGGACCCGACGACACGTCGCTATCGTCTTCGTTATCGGAATCGGCAACGTAGGTGCGGTTGAGCTCAACCTCTTGTTGCTGCAGCTGGGCCGCTTTCCACCGGTCGACCACGAGCACGGCGATCATGAACGTCACCAGGAGCCCACAGTCAATCACCACTGCGAGCATGAGCGCCTCAGCGAGCCGTTCGAACCGAGCGGTGGTGTAGGGGTAGAATTCACGCGAAATGTAGCCAGCAAGAGCGAGGCGGCCCACGATGTAGATACCAGCAATTTGTAGTAATTGTTTGGCTGCCGTCTTTACAGGAGTAGCCAGCGTGTAGTAGCGATAAAGACGGCGATGGAGGGGCATGCCGTTACTCAGGGCCACCAGGTCAATGGCGGCGAAAAACGATCGCAGCAGCATCATCGTCACCATCAATGTATAGGCGGTGTGGACAAATCGAGGCAGCGGGGCAAATAGGTGCTGCCATCCGGGGTCATGGCGCCACACCACCTCCAAGTTGATTGCCAGCGTCGCCGCAAGCACCGTCTGGACGATCCAGCACGCCATCACCGACACAATCAGGTGGACGTGGTGCTGGTTGGCAAGCAGCAAGTAGATGTAGAGGTAGTATCCCACAAGCATCACGCGTGCCGTCCAGGTAAGACTGGCCACCACCACGTTGTACCAGGTGGGGTAGCCCATTTGCGAGCAGTAAAACCCGACAAACTTGGCGATTTCGGCGGAGGAATTGGTCTGAGCCACGAGATGAGCTCCCCCACCGATATCGGCAGCGGTGATGGGGTTGGTGGTGTTGCTAAGCACAAACAAGTTGAGGGTGCCAGCAGCGGTGACCAAGTAGTTGGTGAGGTTGACATTATCGAAGAACACTGCCACGAGCAGCGGCAGCAAGTTGTAGTTGATGTATTTGAGCACCAGCGACGGCAGCGTGGGTTGTATGGGGGATCCTAGCACCGGCAGCACCACGGCGGCGGCGCCCCAAGCGTCGGGAGGAGTTGTGGCCACGTCATAGACATGACGTAACACTTGAGGAGCAAGGACATTGGCACTAGGGAACTGGAAGTGGTATAACGAGTCGCCGGCGAGGTCGCGGGCACAGATGGGAGCCAACGCCGTCACTGGAAGGGGCAGACACCCACCAAAGCGACGAGCAAGCAGAGCGTTGATCTCCTTAATAAGGTGCTGATAGATCACGGGATAAGCAAGGACAAACACCACCACTATCGGCACCAACGTCAGGGCCCGAGGCCAGCGCATCACCACGTTGATCCAGCGCACGGCCCACCCCTGGCACCAGGCACGCACGGTCACCTGGGTCAGCATCACGGGTCAATTCGATCTCCAGCGTGGGACGGACTTTAGGGGAGACGGGGGGCACGAGTCGAACAAAGCACTCTGGGACAGAGATGGTGAGAACGCTCGATCGAGGTGGTGAGGGTCGCGAAAAAAACCTTGTTGAGAGGGGGTGAGGTTGGGAGGATAAAGGGAAGGAAAAAGAGGGGATGGAGGAGGAAATTTGGAGGTTAGAGGAGCTAGGGTTGGTAAGGGAGTTGAGACGATTCGAATGAGGTAATTTTTGTCGGATTTGATGGGGTTTTGGCTTGGTTTTGGGTGGAAGTGGTACGACCCGTTAGTTCCGTGGCCGGGACCAGTAGTGCCGACGTCGGTAGTGACGGAACCGATAGCCAGCCTAGCGGCACGGTTAGGCTTTTGTTGGGCCCGGGCTCGTAGTACGACCAACATGGAAGGTTAACAGCTACTTCAAAGGACATTGGGGACTACGTAAACAGGGTGGGCTAGTAGGGTAGTGTTGTAACCATTTACTGGGGTAGGCTCTGCTGACGTCATTGACACCCACTATTAAAACTATACCAATGACGATGAAGTGTTACCGGTAATTTAGCAGTAGAGTTAGTTAACCATCATTTATTTAGAGTATTTATTTGAGTCGAGTGATTTGGTGAAGGGCTGAGTGTAAGTGTCGGAGGGGGGTCGTAAATTACGAGAAACAACGCATTTAGTTAATTATGTGCCTCGAACAATGACAACCGTATATGTTGGCATGATTATCGACCGAGAGTGGCGATATTCAACGAATTCATATTGACGATCATATCGTCGATCTGGGTGTCCAACTCGCCGTTGGCGTACTGATCGCGAGTCTCGGGGGGCAAGTACTGTTGGATCTGAGCCAACCGAGCGTACAGCTCGGTGCAAAACCGTTTATGCACTTTGATACACGCTTCGAACGACGGGTCGTAGTAGGGTACTCTCAACCCGATGAATATCGGTAACTCTTGCTTCAATTGCTCGTTCAATTCTTCGTAGATTGCCTTGGCCACCGCCAATTCCTTCTCTGCCGTGGGTAATTTACCCGCATCCTTAGGTGGTTTATCGATCAACTTCCGCACCTTGGCTTTACACAATTCAAAGTCGGTCTTTTTATGGTTCCGTTTCTTCACCGCAGCATCGACCTCGGTAAAGTAATTAGTAAACTGAGTCACAGGGTCCAACACCGTTTCCCGGAACGGAGTATCGATCTGAGCATCCCGGTCCAGGTCAAACGACCGCATCGTGTCCAAGTAGACTTGTCCAGCGTGAGAAATCAGCGTCGACAGCTGAGACACAATGTCAGCGATGTTGACTTGAGCCACCGTCACCGCTCGAATCCCATCAAGGTAATCCTTCAGCGCTTTTTGCAACGCCATGCCTGCTTTCCGCAACACTTGGTACCGACGGTCGTCGATGTCGAAACTCTTATCGACGGTCTTATCCTGTTGCTTCACCTGGATGCCGGCGCCGGCTCGGTTCACTGCCTTCTTAAACCCATTCCAAGACATTGTGATTTGTCGCTCGGTTGTTTGTAGCTGTAACCCGCTAGCTAGCTTAGATAGCACGAGACTTAGCCCTCGAAGTCAACTGGTACAAACTTGCCCGTTCGCGGGTGCGGGGCTCGCACGTCCTCAGAGTGACCCAGTCGAGGTCACGGACGGGAGGGAAAACGAGGCACAAACCCAACTGTGGAGAACTAGTAAGGGTCTTGAACAATTACTCAACCGTTTAAAAAGTCTAGCAAATGAGTAGGTTTAACGAATTAGGCGTGCAAACCTCGATTGACGGAGGTTGTCTAAGCCTCACTCGTCGCTACCATCAAAGCAATCGCGAACATTCCTCTCAGTGACACTATGTCCAAAGAAGCCAAGATCGATGAAATTGTGTTGCTCAAGGGGAACATCGCCACGCTTTTAACCAATATTCGAGAGATACAAGGCCAGTGTGCTAAACACAATCGAGAGAATGAGTATCTTCAGGACTACGTGGGGTCGATGATGAAGCAAGAACACTTGAAGTAATCATGACGCTTTAACGAGGATATAGACATAATGGTAACGAGACACGATAAAACTACCAGTGTGTAGTATTTCATCCTCTATGAATTGGCGACGATGCTGCCAATATCGTTGAAGCACAATGCTTTTCTTCCTGGTGTTATTCGAGATCAGGACAATTTTTCTTGACGTATGAATTGGATGCTTGATAATTACCACGACGTAATCAGCGACTTTAAATACGGAAGATCAATGAACAAAATGATAGTTACCTCTATGCGTCTAGGGGATGGCACTTTATCGAGTAATCGTGAGTTTCTCTGGACTAGCTACCCTTAATTTAGCTCTATCCTTGTTGCCAGCGAGAGAAGTTATCCTTAGTGATTGGAGGTGGTCGCCGAGTTCGTGATAGTACTCTCGAAACATATAGCGAAGCTCCCATCCACGGACCCAACGTCCCTCTTGGAGTTAGCCCCGAAATTTGGCGTTTCAAGTAGTCAAAAAGATCAGCCACAAATCCTGGCACTTCCACCATCTCTCCCATCACCATCACATTGGCTAACACTTGAGGACGGGTATCAATGGCAAGTTTAGCCACGGTTTCCATCACCACTTTAGCCACGGTCGCAAAATCCCACTGAAAGCTCTCTTTACCCGATGTTATCATTCGTTCAATCGCATCAAATGACTGGCTAGGGTGTTGTCCCACCATTTGGTAATGAAGAGCGAGTCTCGTCAAATTCGGAGATATTTGCGCTTCACCCCGATTTATTGACAATGGTGTAACGTCACGAAGATCACTAACCACAGTAATCGATGCCTGGTTCCATCCAAAGTAAAGTACTATCGCCTCGGTCACTCCCAGAGCCACCGCCGTCATCACCAGCAGAGGAAGCCACTCTACTGACACCACTCCAAGCACATTAATCAATAACGATACCATCATTGTCTTTGTGGGTTTCAGAAACCCTCGATCAAGTAATATTACCCGACAATGGCTAGGAGTAATCATGACTTCATCACAAAACACTCGTGTAAGCCACTCAAGCACCCTTTCGGAGTCATCACCATCGAGCCAGTGGATCCCTTGTTCATCTCTATATTGTTCAATCACCTGTTGATACTCAGGAAGCAAGTTCTCAATGATATGGGCTCGTTCGTCGTCGGTTAAGGCAGCATCATCAAGTCCATATAGTCGTGGCCATGACCTTCCCTGTGACTCCTTATCCAACAACACTGGTCGATAGGGAACGGTAAGCGGATACAGATCACCGGAAAACCCAGCAATGATCTGTCGCTGACCGATATCAAGCACTACCTCGGATACCAGCTGTGGAGGCTCCAGCATCGCTCCATTGATAAGTGCGGCTCTACCCCACGATAATGGATAAGATGAGATAAAAATATAAAACTAGAGGTTGCATTGATACTTATTTTAGTAGTCTATGCAATGGTTATTTGAGTAAATTATCTACTAATACACTATCACTTCTAATCTAACTTTAATTAATGGAATTGTCGTAGAACCATCACTTTACCTTTCTCTTATAAAAGTTAAGATAAGCCAAAATTAAGTCACGAGAAGCCAAACTAAAGTAAAGTAAGCCAGTTTCGATTCAGGGCTAGAACCTATAGACGGGGCACTTATGGGCGAAGAAGAGTGATGCTAGTTAAGTTAGACTGAAGCCAAGGTAAGCCAGAAGCCAGAGTCGACTAAGGCAGTTTCGGTGAAGACCTAAGTGTAAGTGTCAGGCCCGCTAACAAAATAACGTATCGTCGGTAGTCCAGACCGGGTACTTACCATTGTGGGTCCCCGTGATTTCTGAGACAATTAGTAATGGAGGTAATATAGAAGTCGATAAAGTAGTAGTGTCGGTGAAGGGCTATGTGTTAGGTGTTTGTTTTGTTCATTATATCATTACAACAACGCCAAGTCGGCTTCGTCGACGTCCATGGCGTCACCAGCGTCCACCGGCTTCTTCTCGTGGAACTTTTGGTACTCCAACAACTGCTGGTGGTTCCACACCAGCACCCCTTCCTGATCCTTAGGGTTGACGGGCTGAGCCAACGTCCGTAAGAACTTCTTTGCCGTGGCAAGCGCCACGTCCGTCAGAAGGTTGGTGTCACCATCGTTCAACGCTTGGGCAATCCACTTGGGCAACTGGTTCTTCTTACGGGCAAATCTTCGGTCAGCCAACACCATGATCCCGTAGTCGTCTTTACCACGCAACACTCGTCCTAAGCACTGAGCCGCATGTCTCATGGCATCGAAAGAAAGATAGTCATTCTCCCGAATCTGGTAATGGTCCCGCATAAACTCAAGACGAGCCTTAAGGATTCTCAGCTCGGTGTATTGGAACGGAATCCCAATCATGAGTACGGTACGTCCGTAATGGTGGTCAAAATCGATCCCTTCGGAAACCTTACCCCGGGCCACCGAAAGAAGCACCGCCCCTCGCCCATTGGAACACGCCTTACGATAAGTATCAAGCGCCACCGACGTTTCTTGAGCATCAGGCGTCTCCACAAGGATGAGTTTGTTTTTCCACACTTCGTCCAACACCCCCATTGTTTGCCACATCGAAATGATCAGCTCCATATACAAATAAGATGGGAAAAACACCACCATCCCATCAGGGGTGATCTTGGAAAACTCAATGAGCAACGAACCGTAGTTCCGCACCACCGAGGGGTCATTTCTGATTTCGAACCGCGACGAGATCGACACTTGATCCGAACCTTTGGTGACGATCATCGGAAGGAATGACCGCCGAGCAAGGGTCATTGCGTACGATTCTTGGATCACCGTATCGAAATTGAGCATTTTCGGATACATATCCAACGGGGAGATTGTCCCTGATGTGATGATCACCGACGAAAACTTATCAAATACCGGCTTGATGGCGATCGAGGCATCCAAACAACTAAAATGGAGAATCGGATTGGGTACCGACGAGCCCTCTGCCTCAAATGGTTCGAGAATAAGTTGGAATCCTTGTTCGTAGGTTGATACCAACGTGGCAAATGTGGCGACATCCTTAAGGGCATTAAAGTCCTCGATCTCATTAAGCTCAAATGTTCTCACCAATAACGACAACCGTTCCGAACAGAATCTAAGCGGTTTCTTATCGATGAACGTGAGCTCTTTCAAATGCTGAAGGAAACTGAGTGGAGTTTCGGAGATGACGTGAAGCACCTTCATCCGCGTCTTTAAATATTCGATGAACCGTTTAAGGAAGGAGACAAAGTGTTCCGCCTTGCGGATGTTACCAGGGACGGCATCTTCAAGTAGATCATCAGGCAAAATCGGGTTTGCCATGAACGTTTCTTCTTGTTTTTCGAGATCGGCTTGACGTAACCCCTCGACAAGCTTATCGTACTCATTCTTCAATTTCTCTGAGTCCTGAGCTCGGAGGGTTTCCACTTCATCGCTAAGTCGATTAGCTCCGCGAGTGGCTCGCTTGAGGGTGTCTTCGGTGAGATCCAACAGCAATGACTCGATACAGACGTTATCGATATTGTGGGCTTCGTCAAAGATGATGATACTGTCTTTAGAAAGTTCCTTGGACACTCGTTCGGCAATCTTCGGGTCTAACAAGTAGTGATAGGAGTAAATGATGACGTTACAGTAGGAGATCATCCGCCGCACGGTGAAATAAGGACAAGTGACTCGGTCCTTACAATAGTTGACCAACGCGTCGAATGAGTACACCCCATTGGGGATGTAGTCGTGGGATTCGATATCGTTCATGTTTTCGTGAAACTCGCACAACGTGTACGCTTCGGGGTTGGCAGCTTGCATTTCTGGAGTCACTCTTCCCTGTTCGATTCGTTCTTTAAGTTGACCGTTAGTGATGCGCCGACACTTTTCATCAACGACGTTACCTTTACGTTCAGTGGAGATGGTGGGGTGTAAACAGAGGTTCTTTCTCAGGGTAAGCCCAAGTCCGCGGAATTCTTCCTCGTAGCCCAACTCCTTGGTCCGATACTCCATCAACTTGTGCAATTCAATAAGCGCTTTTTCGATTTCTGACTGAGTACGAGAGCAATAGACGATTTTGCGGTGTTCGGGATAGTGCATTTGGTACGCCACCGTCAACGAGAGAAGCGACACGGTTTTTCCCGTGCCCGAAGGCATTTCCAAGATACAGTTACCACCAACGTCAAGCGTCTTCTTGATATCACTCATATAAGCATACTGTTCGGGGTATATCCGGGGGTAGGGGAACAATACCGGGAGATCATCGATGTAGAACTTCATGGCGACAGCTCACACACGGGTTTTGCAAACAGAATAATGAGCAACACAATACGGAGATTCAACTCAATGCAAATTCAACCGTGGTTATGGGGGGTAGAGGTCAAGTATTCAATCGTCTCGACCACGGAGACGAACGCGATGGGTGGGATCAGTCGCGCGAAAGGGTGATGTTAGCTATGGTAGCAATGACCTTAGCAAAAGGCAAAGGGATCGCCTAGTCCCAATGAAATCTACAGACTTAGACAATGATTGATGAATTTCTTATGTTGTGGGTTTTTCAATCGTGACTAATAAGTATCTTTCGTCGTTGAGAACCCGTTGATTGCTGATGATTATTGAGAAGGAAGAGGTGATGATAATTCATGAGTTTAAGTCCCATCTAGTGAAGTGAGCGACGTTACAATGAAGTCAAACAGGAGTGATGATTGAGGTGTGGAATTGTCGAATCAAACTCTGTTCTTTTTGAAGCTACACCTCGTTGGGTGATAATTGCCAGAGATGATGTGGTTGATAGGTGACGTCATAAAGGAAGAGGCTCTCACTTGAATGGCTCTGACCATTGCCACAAACGTTACGGGGATCACTAAGGTCGCGTGATGTGACTGCTGTTTGCTGAGGATGGTCTAGACCGTTTGTTGTTGTCTAGACGCAAGTTCGACACGCCGGCGATCATCGTCATGGTGATCTGTGGGTACACGCCACAACATGGCTAAGCCAACCCACACCTTGGGTTTCGCTCTTTAGCCAAACTCTATGTTCTTCAAATGTGCTGAGTGGTCAAGAGTATGTCTACTCGCGAGTGGATCCATTTTTGAAGACGAATCACTTCTGACTGTTGAAATGGGGTTTCTGGTGGGATGGTTCTACGTTGTCCCGTCAACAAATTGATCACCCCACCATCACGACAAAATTGCAGTTTTCTTGGATGCACCCCACAGATGGAGAAAGGGAATTTGGGGGTGATCAACATGGGTAACTCGACTAATATCAATGATATCGAAACCCGGGAAGTGAGTATCGATTCATCTTTGTTGGTTTCATGGGCTATTCTTTTTTGTGTCCTCGAATTTCGATCAGATGGACTCTAAAATGACACTAGATCAACTACGAGATCGTAAATGAGAGAGGCTTAGGACGACAGTCCGGGAATGCGGGGAAGGTGTCAACCCCTTGATTAGCTCTCATTGGTCGATAAGCCAAGCCCTACCTACCCCCTTGATTATTTCCTATTGATCGAGACACTACGTCTTATCATTCCAAAAACTATAAGTAGGGGTCTTGTCCCCCCTCCAAATTTTCATTTCATCAACCTTCACCTGGCTAACAATTAATCATGTGCCTTGACTGATCGTTGGAAATCCCAACGCTTCTATCCTTGATGCCATGACTAGCCATCCATGACCAATACTGACTGACGACGCTTACTGACACTGCTCGCCACCTACTACGGCTAGAGCCAATGCCGTGACCAACACTATGACATGGCTTGCTGAATCCATAATGCTGATTACAAAGTTGTACCATGTTCAAGCAATTGTCATGCTATAACCAGTCCAATTTCCCCAACCATCCCGTAGATACGAGGGGTAATGCAACCGGGTGGTGCTTACCCCTTATGGGCGGAGAATCAATGGTTCGATTGATCCCGTAACGACAGGTAAAACTGATGGCAGGGTAGACCACTGCTTATCGACTGGCTTGGATGACGAAGAGAGGGGTTGATGGGTCCCTCTTTCGTCGGAATACTTAAAAACAGTGGGGAAGGACTGGTTATAACTTGACTATTAAGTGACAGGACAACACAGCTATTAAATCAATGGGAATAAATAACTATGGATACTAATAAAAATAATAACTTGCTAATTAACCTTTTGAGCTAGGCTCCTTATTCTGATTATGATAATTATAATTGAGGAAAGACATTGGTAACAGTCAAACTCATAAACCGAATTTAAATGGAGTTAGTAAAGGTAAATCAAAGGGTGGAAAGAGAAAGCAAAGAAGTTAAGCCAGGTCGATGTAGACAGTCTCCGTTCTAGGCTAAATCCT
Organism: Diutina neorugosa; assembly: GCA_030578555.1. Taxonomy (NCBI): domain Eukaryota; kingdom Fungi; phylum Ascomycota; class Pichiomycetes; order Serinales; family Debaryomycetaceae; genus Diutina; species Diutina neorugosa. The sequence continues at coordinate 409,181 of JAJMSK010000003.1, read as the reverse complement.
AGTCTCGAATGAAATGCTAAATCCTAGTCTCGAGTGAAATGCTAAATCCTAGTCTCGAGTGAAATGCTAAATCTAAGTACCAGGCGAAGGGCTATATCTTAGTTTTGGTGAAGGGCTATATCCTAGTCTTAGGTAGGGCTAAATCCTAGTCGCGACGCGTTCTCATCGTTCGCACCTGATCAATCCATGTCCGACAACCCCATGAGCAAAGACCTGGCGATGGCGCTAGACGGCAATGGCCCCCAGTTCACTCATATCACTCAGCAACAAGCGCTGACACCAGGACAACTGGCATTTGCTCCTCCTCAACCGCAAGCGCAGCTGGCGCCGCCAGCGCAACCCCAACTGGCGTTTGCTCCCCCTCAACCCCAACTGGCATTTGGACCCCCTCAACCGCAACTGGCGTTTGCCCCGACTCAACAACAACAACAACAACCTTCAGCGGATCACCAGCAACAGCTAGCAGCTGCCGACGCCGAAATTGCTAAGCTCAATGAAATGCAAGCGCAAATGGACGAAGGCAAAGTCGCCGCCATCACCGACGATGAGAAGCGCGACATCGACTCGCGCCTGGTCTACATTGGCAACGTCGACTATGCCGTGACTCCGGCGGAGTTGTCGAGCGTGTTTTCTGCTGCTGGCACCGTGCAACGGGTGACGATCATGACGAACAAGGTGACGGGGATGCCCAAGGGGTTTGCCTACCTCGAGTTTGTCGACACGCTGCTGGTGCCGCGCGCGGTGCTGGAGCTCGATGGCTACGTGATCAACGATCGGGCGCTTAAGGTGAGCGCTAAGCGCACCAACATCCCGGGGCTTTCTGGCGTCGGGCGCGGCGGGCGCGGGGGGCGCGGGGGGCGCGGCGCCATGAGAGGTGGCCGCGGCGCCATGAGGGGCGGCCGAGGTCGCGGCGGCGCTCCTCGAGGCCGAGGCCGGTTTCTGCCCTACTGAGCCTGATTGTGCCTTACTGATAATGTTGTCAAAATTACTACTGTTTATTATTTAATAGAGGTTGGACGTGTTTCACTTGGACGCCTTCAGCTCGAGCTTGCGGGCGTAGGTGTGGTCGACAAGGTCCAGCATCGGCTTGTTGCCGTCTTGTTTGAGTCCCTCGACGACACCGTCGACGTCGTTAGCGCTGCGGTCTTGGTCGAACTTGAACTTAGCTTCCCAGTCGGTGATTTCGATCTCGAGTCCGATGATCGCCTTCTTCATGATGCGAGTGTACGATTCGGGAGCATCGCTCACCTTCCACGGTACCTCGCGACCTTGTTCTTCCTGATTGGTTAACGTGTTGAGAGCGTGGGTCAAAAACTCGTCCAGGTCGATGATCTTGGGAGTCCCCTTGATGTGGAGAGCTCCAAAGCACCAGGTGGGTACCACCTTGTGGGTTTCTTTCTTGAGCGGGTAGTACAGCGGAGTGATGTAGCTATCATGGCTCTGAAAAATCACCAATACCGGGTCTCCTGAAGCCAATTGAGGACGTTGGGGGTTCGCCCGAGCAATGTGGGCGATGAGGAAGTGTTTGCCATCGCGGGTTTCGAGGTGGAACGGGATGTGGTTCGCCTGTAAGTCCGACGACACGATCGTAGCTAACGGGTAGTGGTGGATGAGGGCCAGGGCTTGGTCCCAGTCTTCTTCCCGGTACTTTTTGGGGATGTACATTGTGCGGTGATCAATTGGAGGGTCCACCGGCGGAGGCTTTATAGAAACCCAATCACTGAGGAAGGAGCCATTAGTCAGCGATATCGTGAGTCAATGATGGTGGGTGTGCGGCTCCACCGCCTTCCCAATGCGGTAGGTGGTTCCTCCCCACCCGATGCCATCACCGTGGAGCGCCATTCCCGAGTCTAAATTGTCGTCGGTGCCAAGCTAATCCCGAGTCAAATGTTTCTCGTTTGTCGCAAATCCTCCCAAATTAACCTACAATATGGTTCTAGATCGACAGACTCGAACGTTTATAAGTCACACCATGACAAATGCCATGACATGTGTATTGTTTCACTGAGTCATCCACTTTACCTGTCCCGAGTCAAAGGACCCCTAGGACTTAGCCTTTCACGAGACCAACACTTAGCTTGACAAGGATTAACCTTGACAAGGAATAACCCTGACTAGGACTAACCCTGACTAGGACTAACCAATTGTCTTGATGTTGTCGTTGCAAGACTCTGGTCGAGCTCGGAGTACGTTGATGAATAAATCTAATCTCCTAGCTCCCGTAAACTAATACATTGAAGTAACCCTGTCTCAATACATCGAAGTAACCCTGTCTCGTAATACATTGTCTCTAATTATAATAGTACATAAAATCGTTACTGGTACTCCTGATCGTACCCCAGCTCGGTATACTCCTCGTACACCTCCTCCTTTTTAACGGCGGTGTCGCCACGCTCGATCAGTTCCTGCTGAAGTGCCGGGTCGTGGGACTCGTCTAGCGGAGCCATCGGCGCCGCCGGCGCCGCGAGCGCCGACTCGGGGAGCGCCTGGTCGTCGAGGGCGCCGTCGTTGGGCGCTGCGGGCGCCGCCAGCGCCAGCGACCCCGCCGGAAGCAGGGTGGCTCCTTGAGTGTAATCGTAACCGTCGTAATAGCGGGCAGACGGCGCCGGCGCCAGCGGGTACTTTTTGGGTTTCTCTTCCTCTCGCGGGACGACGTCGATCAAAAAATCAAACATATCCAGTTTGGTGAGGGCGGCGGCGATATCCAGCTTCTGAAGGGTTCGCCGCTTATTCTCCTCGGCGTGGATCCACGCTCTCATCGTAAGCTCGGTGATAAACACGTCACACCCTTTGGCAAAGAGGATGGGCGCCTCGGCGCTGATCATGCGCACGTCCTCATCGGTCTTCATCACCTTCTTGATCCGAGCAAGTGGGAGCTGATGGTTTTTGAAGTCGTGGTCATCGTGTTCGATCAGGTTGATTGTTTCTTGCCAGTATTGCATCATCATATCCCGGTATTTGCCCTTAAGACCCTGGCCGACGTTTTGAAAAGCGCCTCCGGGTTGACCAGCGGCGGCGGCTGCTTCTGCCGCAGCCGCAGCGGCTAAAAGCTCCTCTTCATCGACAATGGGAGGCGCTGGAGTCACGCCCTCGGACGTGGCTTCGGGCGCCTGTGACGAATCGTCGCCATACTCGTACTCCATGGTGGAAAATCCGTTATCGGGGCTACGGGTATTTTTCATCGCTCGTCGTGGCGCTACCATGACGCCATTGCGACCTCAACACTTTTCCCGCGCATACGGCGCCATTTTCAACAAAGGGTGGAGGGGGGCGTCGGTTCGATTCCCAGCGGTGACATATTATTTGCCCCGCCGTTTATATTCATGCCAGTGACGATACCGCCACTGAGTCTAGCTTGATAAAGAGGCGAGAATACAAAAGCTCCTCGCCTAACCCGTCACAAAGCAGAAGGTAGCGGTAGCCTCGCTTCATCTGCGAAAGATTCATCACCACTTGTCCCACTAACTGATCGGCATCGTTATTTGCCACCAGAAGCCGTAGAAATACAAACTGAGGATAGACGGTGTCGATTTCAATGTCAAATCGATGGTTCCATAACGGGTTAAACCCATTATTAACGATGGCAGGCGTACGGAGGGGTTCGAGATGGTTCTTCACTTCACCACCAAACACTTCCAACGTGACAAACGGATTGGAGGTAGCTGTCTCTCTCAGCCGTACCAAATGATGGGCTCCAATCACGGTAAGCCCTAGCTTAACTGATTGGATTGTTGGTGGACGGGTGATGACGATTTTCGATGACTTAAGTATGGGTTTGCGCAAAGAGTCCGGCTTAAGCACGTACCCTTGGTGGTTGGTGGCAGCAAACAACAGTTCATTAATTTGTTGGCCAATGTCGTAGGTCTGCCAGTTTGTCGCTACCATTTGTGCTCCGTGAGCCCAATAGCGAATGGGAATAAAGTTCAGCAGCTTCACTCGCATTTGTGATGGGTAAATCCTCATGAAAAACCGTCGATTATGTTTATCAATGGCATACCGTTTCTCATCATCCTTCAACATGTTATCAAAACTCTTTTCCGAAAGCGAAAAGCAATGATTAAATGTCTTGGACTCGGGAAGGGAAAAGTTGGTAAACTTGAGTCCCAGCAAGTACACACCAAGCAGACCAAGTCGATGGTCGATCTTCACTTTCGGTTTACGGTTACGGCGAAAGAGACTCCCCGTAGACGAGCGCCGCGTCTCGGAAGTGCCGTCTTCACTGAATGAACTGGTGAAGGAATCACTAGTGGAAAACATGCTGAAGAATGATGATCCTTCCGTCGTTCCCGGGGATACTGGCGGCATCAGTCCTGGGTCCAGGAGCCTTTCTGATATGGTGCCTCGCTTCACTTTGATGAGGATTTTGTGCTTCAAATCAATGGGACTAGGAAGCACCACCAGGTCCTCGACAATCGGTTTTGACACGAGGAACTCTTCCAATATTTGGTGGATTAACTCCACCACTTTTAGCTGGCGAGTCACCAGACAATGCACTTCTAACGAAAGAATGAGTGGCCATGGCAGCGTGACAAACGCATACTGTTTGACAGTCCTTAACACATTCAGAAGACTGATGAGGGTAGTAAAGGTGCGGCCATGGCTCACTACGGGCTCCTCCCCGTCCAGCGGGGGGTCCCAGATATCGATCTCCACACACTTGCACCCTCGTTGCAATGCTCGAATATACGCTTCAATCGAGGAGTCTCCCACCACTTGTCGTCCCATCAAGTAGGTATTGTGGGATGAAGATATGTAGTACTCATTGAGGGGATGAGAATAGTAGGGCGTTTCTCCAGCATCAGCAATTGCTAACGGCTTCAGGAACCGCGATAAGAGAAACTCATTGAGTGAGTCTTCACCAAACACACCATCGACAGCATACCGATGGTAGATTCTCGTGATGCGATCGGGATGGAGCTGTTCGTGCTGGACGTCAGTGACGAAATGGGCAAACTCATCTCGCAGAAGACTCTTTCCCGACGTGAGTGTCGTAAATAGCTGATGGATATCGGGTCTTTGTTTCAACACCACCACAAATTGCTTAAACTCAGCAATGGTCAACCCATGTGAGGGATCACCAGCAACTTGATCGTACACTTGTCGTAGCTTAGATACGGGCAAGTTAATATTTAGCGATTCAGCGTATTGGCAAATGCGATCAAATTCAAGCCGGTCACTGGCTTTAGGCGGAAGCAGCGACGTGGTACTCGTTGGTGACGACACCAACATCGCCAAGTCTGCCAGGTAATGCTTAGCTACAGCACACTCATGACCGTTATCAGGAAGCAAAAGGCTATTACTGACCAGGTCATGGATGGTTTGGAGCTGGCTGAGTGCGGTATAAGTGGCAATGGCATCAGCATCGGTATCAGCAACGATGTGCAACAGCTTAGCTCGAGCTTTACGCCGATGAAAGTAGCGGATAGTGATCCAACGAGGTTCAATATCGGTGCTTAGATTATGTTCTTCTCGATAGATAGCAGCATCAGCGCCGTGGATCACTTGGCGAACATCATGAATACTGATTTCGTGCACTTTCAGCAGACCAATCAACTTGGAGGGTTTCCACTGAGCTTGTTGCCACGAGAACACAAACCGTTGGGGGTCGATCCTTAACGTGACCCGTTTACGGGACTTGTGGGATATCTTTAAACACGAAATGCCTCGAGTAGAAAATGACGAAGGTATCGACAACGTGGGAAGCTCCAGCGGTTCGTCAGACAGAATGGGTGACGACGGACGTGATCCCATCACTTCATAGGTGCCAGAGCTGGCAATGGTGGACAGGCGAGATGGTTGGGTCCGCAACAGGATCGCTCCCAGTTGTTGAGGGGAACAGTAAGCCAAATCCGTGGGCAGCCGCTCCCGGAGGAAGCCCAGGGAGTCCATGATGGGTACACAAACAACACCTACAACCAGAGAGGTGAACAGTTTGCGCTAGGGGCGCGGGGGTGAGTGGATAAGACGAAGGGCTTGTGGTGAAGTCGATCACATCTTTAGTGTGCGCCTCAGCCGTAGACGAAAGAGGGAAGGAATTACGCCACAAATAACGAATCAACCGAGCTAGAATGATGATCATCATGGTTTATAACTAGCTAATTGTTTCATGATTGGTTTCAATTGGTTTTGGGCTTTGTTTACTTCATTATTAGACTACCTAGTAATGGTTAAAAGTAGCAATGGGCTGAGAATTGATCGGCTAGATTCGGGAATAAAAGTCACAAATCCCCTTTGCTATAAAATGTCACAAAGTGGGCTGTTGGCTTTAGCCATTCGATGGTTGGTTCGTTTTAGTCTTTTACGCGTGGCTCGATGATTGGACCTCGTGTTCACGATGACATCATCATCATCGCTCAAAAAGCAATGGATAACTTGTCTATAAATAATTACTCTAATCAATTAGTTAACGTTAAGGTGATCACTCTAAGCGAACGTCCATGCCTTGTTCACGCAAGTGGGTCTTAACATCGTTAACCGTGTATTCACCCCGGTGGAATAACCCAGCACCAAGAGCAGCATCCACTCCACATTCCAAGTCAAACACTTGCTTGAAGTGACCAGGGTTACCGGCTCCACTCAGAGCAATCACGGGAATGCTCACTCGGCTCTTCACTTGCTTCAAAAGTTCCAAATTGAACCCCAGATTGGTACCATCGTGGTCGATCGAGTTCAAAAGGATTTCCCCTGCTCCTAACGCTTCACAAGCGATACAGAGCTCAAGTGCTCCCATTTCGTGGGTTTTGCGGCCCCCTTGAGATGTCACTTGGTAGTAGCAGTATTGTTCGCCTTGAGGACCATAGCGAGTAGGATCTTCGATCTTAATCACTTCTTGAGTCGTTTGCAGAGGGTCAGCAATGTATTTGCGTTTAGGATCAACACTAATCACCACTGCTTGTACACCAAACGTAGCGGAAATCGTCTCAATCGACGATTTGCCGGTACCCTGATTGCCGTTGGCATAGTAGGCTTCGGCGATAGCAACGGCATCCAGTCCAATCAGTACCTTATCAGCTCCGGCTAAGAAGTAAGCAGCAGCCACTTTCAGTGCCGGAACCACGGTACCATCAGCTTCGGTCAAATCCTTAATCCCCCCGCCCACGGTCAACGGAACAAAGATCGTTTTGGCCGCTTGTTTAAGCACTTGGAGCATCGGTTGATCCTTCAACGGGTCGTTTCTAAACGAAGTAATGTTCAAAAACGTGATTTCATCAGCCCCTTGATGGTAGTAACGGGTAGCAAGCTCCACTGGCTTACCCAAGTTACGAACGTTAGCGGTATCATCCTTTTCACGAACATCGTATTGATCACCTTTAGTAACGACAAGATCCCCTTGATCGTTCAGTCTAACATCGAGACAAGCGATGATCCGACGCGATAACCCGGAAAGGGTGGTTTCCGTCGCCAGCGACGTCGACATCGTCGCCTGGGCCCCAACAGCGGTGGGTTGTCCGTTTAAGAATGCTTTGAGGACCGCCAACCCGGCTTGGCCCGACTTTTCCGGGTGGAATTGAGTGGCAAAGACGTTGTCACGAGCGACGGCAGCGACGAACTTCTCGGAACCGTAGTTGGTAAAGGCAAATGTCCATCCGTTGGCTTGTTCGGCAGCGATTTGCGCTTGTTGGGAATCGACTATCGCCGCATAAGAGTGGACATAGTAGTACTTGTTAGTGGAGTCAATGCCGTAGATGTGGTCGATGTCACTGGAAAACTGGGACACGGAGTTCCAGCCAATTTCCGGTACCGCCTTTTTCTGGCCCAACTCGACGAAAATGGGGTCTTCAGTAGTGAATTTAGTAAGCTTCAAGTCCAAAAGCCCCAACCCGGGTTCGCCCGGAGCCTCTTCCGATAACTTCATGAGTACTTGAAGCCCAACACAAATACCCATGATGCGACGGCCCAGGGCGATATATTCAAGCACGGGTTGTGCCAATCCTCGACCAGTAACCTGTTTAACAAAGTGACCGTAGTTACCCACGCCAGGAAGCAATAACGTCTCGATCAGAGAGTTGTGAGTAGCAAAATCGTCACCGTTACGGATGAACACGATGTTGGAACCGGGCGAAACGTATTCGATGGCATTGGAGAGCGACTGGAGGTTCCCCAGTTCCACGTCTACCACGTAGATCGTCGACATTGATGAGATGAGGGTGATACGGTGGGAGGAGGCTGAGGCTGACTCGTACCAATTTTTCAGTGACTCATTCGCGCGACAGACTGATATGGGGAAGACGTTTAACAGACGTTTAACAAGACATTCAACAAGACATTTAACAACATATTTAACTAAGACTGTAACAGATGGAACTACTTAGATGAGTGGAGAGCACTAGGTTCAGTTTACTCCAGAAATTATGTGGTATTTTACGATTTGTGGGGGCTTTTTCTTTCGCAGTATTGGTGAAATAGAAATTACAACCAATGAAAGAGTAAAATCACGACGAGATTAATTCGATTGTTTTATATCATTATCAACTACATTAAGGGTTGTTAAAGGGTTTATTTGCGGTGTTCGGTTGGGGTAGAGTAATTTGTGGGGTCTTATCGTGAGATGATCATGAGGGCATCGCGGTGCGCGATAAGACACAACCGTTGACGATGACGTTGGAGAAGCTCACCGGCCGGGCCCTTTACAAGGCGATGGGGCTGCCAAAGACAGTGGTAGCTCCCATGGTGGACCAATCGGAACTTGCCTGGCGCATTCTTTCTCGTCGTTACGGCGCCGATCTCTGTTATACTCCCATGTTCCATGCTCGGCTCTTTGCCAATGAAGAAAAGTACCGGCGACTGATGTGGTGTCCTGAGCTCGACGGACAAAAGGGAGACCGTCCGTTGATTGTCCAGTTTTGTGCCAACGATCCCGATACGTTGCTTAAAGCTGCTCGGTATGTGGAAAACGATTGTGATGCCGTCGACCTTAACTTAGGGTGTCCCCAAGGGATCGCTCGTAAGGGGAAATACGGAGCCTTCCTTATGGAGGATTGGGACCTTGTGTATCGTTTGATTAACATCCTCCATAAGAACCTTAAGGTGCCTGTCACCGCTAAGATTCGCATCTACGACGATTGGGAAAAGCTGTTGGAATACGCCAAAATGGTGTTGCTGGCGGGAGCTCAGTTCATCACCATTCACGGACGGACTCGTGACATGAAGGGTCAACAAACGGGACTTGCCAACTGGAAGATTCTCCGCTACTTACGTGATAACTTACCCTCGGACCAAGTGTTCTTTGCTAACGGCAACATTCTTTACCCGGAAGACTTGGCTCGATGCACTGAAGAAGTCCTGTGTGATGCGGTGATGCTGGCGGAAGGTAACTTATACAACCCGGGGGTGTTTTGGACCAAAGATGACGATGTTGACAAAGTGTTTCCTCGAGTCGATCGCCTTTTACGCGAATACTTTGACATTCTTCGGGAAGTGATTCCTCAAGGACTGGAAGCGTCTCGTCATGCGATGAAGGCCCACTTCTTTAAGATGCTCCATGCTTTCCTTAGTCATAACCCCGATATGAGACCGATGATCGGTCAAACCAGTGTCCATGCTAGTCTTGATGATTGGGAGAAAATCGTGGTGGAAGTGGAACTGAGAGTCCAAAAGATCTACGAAGATGAAGCAGTAAACGATACCGTGACCGTGGGCCCCCTCCAACTGTGGGGAGGGTGCTATCGTACCGTGCCCTATTGGAGAGCTCAGCCGTACTTTCGCACCGTTGATGGCGAAAAACAAAATACGCGAGTGCTTAAGGTGGCTGGTGATAAGCGTCCGGCAAACGATGACGTAGTGGCACCACTGGAGGTGGAACCAGACGCGGAACCGGCTCGCAAAAAGGCTAAACCGGCTCCTGTTGCTGGTGCTGCTGAAAATTCATAAATCAGGCGACTGAGCGCTTTTCCATCGATGATAAATAAAAAAAAGAGGCGGTGGTCGACTGCTGGTGATGAGCCCCGCCCCACCATCGACGTAAGGAACCCCGATCGTCGTCCCCTAAGCATGGAAGCCATCCACCCTGCAACCACCACTACAACAAATTATAGACAATACTTAACACTTATCATTAGTATTATTCACTAATGCTCGAAATAAAGACAATTCCATCACTATCACTTCTCCTCAAAATTGTACACAATACTACCAACACAAATACTACTAGTACCTACACTACTATACTACTACCAAAGCCTACACTACTATACTACAACCATTGCTATCCATTACTGTACTACCTATCCACTTTGAAGCTCCTACTTAATTACCAAATATTTAGTAGAAATAACCTACTACTGAATATGACCTATTACTTGCAAGTAATGGCATTGAGGTTTGGGGTCACGGAGAATGGATGGCGATTGCTAGCGTCAGTTTCTCGGCTTCTTCGAAAGGGTGACGATTGCAGGAGGTCGATGCACTCGAAGTTTCTTCTGGAGAGGGGAAAAAGCTTATTGGTATCATTCCCCATTGGGGATGATGATGGAGGAGGAAAAACTACGTCATGGTACGGAAGGACCCTGCCGCCCTTAGACGCCATTAGTAGAGGCTGACGAGTGCACCACACCACAGAAAAGCGGGATTATATGGGGTTTTACGGGAGAATGTGGGGTAGACACCCTGGTTTGGGCCCCCGTCTCGCTTACGCATGCGATTACACTTCCTTAACCATCCACTACCACCAGCCTTTTCGTTCATCTACACTGGAGGTTCTAGCAATTGTATATATTGTGCAAAAGCTATGTATCTCTGGCTCCAGGCCACTTTCCAAGTTCCCACCAATTAATAAAATCCTCTTGTTCAAAATGAAACAATACAGCCACATTGGCAACACAAATAAGAAAAAAAAAAGTCACAAAAAACAGCAAACCCTCGGGGGCAAGTTTTGTCCCCTAACCCCAAAAAGAAAAATCACCCACCCAGGGGGGACAAAAACCCACCAGGGTGGTGGCGATGACCCCCGAGGAAGTCACCGCTTCTTCTGTGATGGGAGCACGGGGACGGGCCGTCCGTCCAGGGTGCGAGGGCCCTTGCGCTTCTTGTCGGCCAATTCAATCACTTTGTCAAAGTACCAGTCTTCGCCCATGATGGTAGTGCAGATGTCGTTGTCAGGTGCTGGGTTGATGGCGAGGGGCACACCCTATATATACGGGAGGAAATTGTCGGTGGTGGCTCTCGTCAAGCGTTTTGGTTGCTGTATCCAGTCACCCCAAAACGCTACCGCTCTGCAAGGGGGTCCGGGCCACGTCAAAAATATTTCCTCTGGCCGCTTACGGGCTAGGCGCAGGCAAATACGATGAAGAGAAAGCCCCCGGGCGGGCTTTGTGATAAATCGATGGCCGAAATTAGTGGTGCCATTATTCCCACCCAATCGTCACCGAGTTGACTCATCGTTTACGGTATTGGTTCCCGTATCGTTCTCCCGTAACTTCAAACTTTGCCAAAAAAATCGCGTCTTTTTCTTGGGAATAATTGGTCGGGGCGGCGAGTGCGGAATAGTCTTCCAAGCGAAAACTTTAATCGAGGCAACCTGGCGCCCTGGCATCGCGGTGATGGGCTAAGGAGGGGTAGGCTGATTCAGGAGGATGGGGTCTAGAATGCCAACCCAACGAAACCCGCTCCTCAAAGGGGGGTTTCGTGTCATAATACCGTGTCCGGTTCCCTCCCCTCATTTTTTCCTCGTCAATGCGAGTCTAGTATGCGAGATTTGAGGCCCATGGCCCCCTCCCGCCGGCGTGTGATTCGCTGGCGAGCGTACTGGTTACGCAGCCCTGGCCCACTCTCTCACACCCACTCAACCCACCACATCGGAGTTGGTCCATTTTTCACACCGACTATAATGGCATTGTCTTACCCATTATTGAAAAGTTTTTCATCAATAGACGTAAACGCGTCGGGTCAATAGCACCTCGTACCTCGTATTGCCTAAACGCTGGCTTCTGGCGGGGCCCGCCTTTGGGCAGTGTCCATGGTTTGCTCGATTGATACGGATCTACCCCTCCAAATCGGGGTTGGCGTGTGGTTGAAAATTTTCATACCCACAGTGGGGTGAAAAATTTCCTCTGCACACGCCACCACAGTTAAGGAATGATATGCGACAAGGTTTTAAAGTTGAGAGGTTAAACCGTAATCATGCAACAGGGTCAAGTGGGAGAGGTTTTGCGTAGAGAGTCTAGACGGGTATGGCGGAGCGCATACGCGTGTATTTCTCCTAAATGGGAACGATAACCCGCTCAATTGTCATTGATCAACAATACGATGAAAAATGAACTTCACAAACAACGGGGACCGACGTGTTCATTATTCTCTGCAAGTGGCTCTGACATTGATGGGCGGCTACACCGTAGGTTTGATGCCACCCACACGCACACGCAAGATGCTGCGCGGTGGGGGGGCGCACGGAGTACGGTAGATGTGCGTCGGTGACAATGGCGGTGATGGCGCTGGTAGCGCCATTCGGGGCCGTCGGCGCTGGATCCGGCGTCTGATTGTCAAGATATGTACATGGGCTCGAGCGAAGTCAGCGCCCGTTCCACGGACCACATAACGGCAAGTCGTCGTCATCTTCGCCCAATCGCGATACCACTCGTGGCGGAAGGGTTTCTCGGGGCGGGAGCCCTGCCCATTCCATCGCCGTGCGCGGCGCCTTGGGTTTGCGCTGCTTTTGTGAGTTGAGTCGCTTCAAGAGAGACTTTCGCGGCGGCGCTTGGTCGAAAATCGCTTCCGCCAGGTGTTCCGACAGCGGCAGCGGCAGCTCCGATAACGGCGTCTTCACCGACGGCGCCAGGTGGCGATACGATACCAGGGGTCGCCGCGCCGGCACGGGAGTGGAAAACACCAGCAGCGCCGCCAGCAGCAGACTCGGAGGTGTCCGCTGAGCCAGCGCCCGCGGGTCGACCCACAGGCCCGGAGGTGGAGGTGGGTGCGAATACTGCGAATACTGCGACAGTGATTGAGGTCGGAGCGCCGGCAGCAGGTGGTCGACAAAGCGCGGCGCTTCGGGGGACGACGCCATCGGCAGGCTGCCCCGAGCCGGGACCACTCGCGTGCGCTTCAGGATAAGTCGCCCCGTACCACCGTGTTCGTCGACGATGTTCGCCTTAAACTTCGAAAACACCATTCGAGTTTATATCGGATTAAATTTGTGGGGACGAGGGGGATGCAGTGGTAGTTATAATAGGTGCGTGCGTGCACGTAATTAACTCACAAGACGTCGGCGTCGCAAAGCGGAGCGAGCACGAGGAGGGCGATCAAAGACAGTAGTGACCACACCACAATTAAAGCTTAGGGGAAAACAACAAAGGACCGACAACGAAAAAGGAGGGAAAGGGAACCAGGAAGTAAGTGTCGTAAACTCACGGGATACAACACACGGTAACGTGGATATCGGAATTCCCCCTAAACGGTTAGCGTTCACCTAGATAAAGAGTGGTGTGGGCCCGCGGCTTATTGTTTATATATCTCCCCACGAGTAGGGGGGAGCACCCTCACTAATTAACGAAAAAAAAAAAAGCCTGATTAGGCCTCGAGAGGTTGACTACACAACCCCGACTAGACAACGCCTCCGTAGCGTCACCTGATCCCACATCGACATAAATCAACTAGGCGCCGCTACGGAAGTCCGTAGCGGTAGTTTCGCAGTGCTAGGTGGCTAGCACTGCCACGAGAATATATTGCTGTTGTTTGTGACCATTTTACCTCCCCGCCCCCGACAATCGTGGGTGAATTAGTGAGTATAAGGTTTTTGTCTGCGGTTACGAGCCCTGGGGAGCGCCCACTGCGGGCGGCGCTCGGCATCGTCGCACCGCGCGCGCCAGACGCTGGCATCGGAGTGACGATGACGGCAGCGCCGCGTCGTCGACCTCCCGGCGTCGGAACAATCCCCGACGCTCACCACTCACCAACGGACCAACAATGTCTTTCCCACTAATAACTATACCATCTCTTATTGTAATCTCAGCTTAACCTTGCTATCACTATTTCGGTATTGTCATCGTCTCACACGACATTCTTCGGAGGTGGCTGGCTTCCCCTGGTGCCTGGGTTCCTCAGTCGTTTATCTCCACCACTTGCAGACGGTTCCGGCGTCACGATAAAGCTCGATGACGCTGGCTGGCGCTGGTGGTAGCCTCCAACAAAAAGTTTACATTGTGTGGGGGAGGTCAAAGCCACGGTTTTTATTGACGTCATCGAAATGCCGATGCAGTCGTTATCTTGAGCGGTAATGATAAACGTCAGGACGATGACACGATGTTTGTATTAGGCTTTTAAATTAACTTTTATTAATTGTTTGTCAACTGTGGGTTTTGTTGTTGGCTTCAGCTGTTGCTAGGCTGTTGTTAGCTAACGTTTTTTGGTGCCGTAGGTTCAGATCGTATACAACTAACTTAACAACGAAACCAAGTGATAAACTACGTCATCCTCGTCACAAAACAATTCCACTAAATTAACCTTGGTAGTGGGTGCCTTGCCGTTCTCATTGCTGCGAGGCACTCAACAAAGAGTGGACATAAATGTCCTCTGGATACGTTATGGAAATCGGTGTCATGGGAAAATCCATCAATTCATCGTTTTTGCCATGTCAATGGAGCATTCACCAACAAGCTTATGACAATATCGAGACAAACAAGCCTACATGACAAAACCATATCGAGACAAACGGTCCTATTGACTAGAAAATGGAGAAATTGGACGACATTCTCTTCGTCCTCTTGTAATGATGAAAGCTGAACGATGCTGTGGAGCCTCCACATGAGTCTCGAGCTCACCAAGTATACACCGGTGATGCAACTCAAAATGGTTTCTTGATAGTTTTCTTTACATGAACAGCCAGGCTCGTTACCACCTACACATGAATCCATAGGTATAGCAAGCTAGGTGAGGAATGACTCCATTTAATGAGAAGGGCTTCCGACTAAGCTTAACGTCCAGTACGACGTGTTTGTTCAACTGTATGAATCGAAAGAAAATATTAAACACTTCCAAGTTGATAATTTGGTTGAAGTCACGTCAAGAACATTTAATGAGCTTCACGGCACCCAAGAACAAGGTAAGACTAGTGAAGGTAAGCCAAGTAAAGTAACTCCAGAGTGTGTAAAAAGCCTGTCCTAGTCTTGTTAAAGAGCCTAGTCCTAGTCCTGGTAAAGAGCCTAGTCCTAGTCCTGGTAAAGAGCCTAGTCCTAGTCCTGTCAAAGAGCCTAGTCCTAGTCCTAGTCCTAGTCCTGTTAAAGAGCCTAGTCCTAGTCCTGTTAAAGAGCCTAGTCCTAGTCCTGTCAAAGAGCCTAGTCCTAGTCCTGTTAAAGAGCCTAGTCCTAGTCCTGTTAAACGGTCGAATCCTAGTGTTGGTCCTTTTTCTTTTTTTGCACCCATTCTCCGATTGGTGCAGTGATCGACAATTTGCTTACGACGTTCGCACAGAGTTCGCACAGTCCCCTGCGATTAACTCCATGCGATAACCATAACGTGCGCATTTTTGCTATCAATACCACCCGACTTCCATGCACGTGACTTTTCCATCCAGCTAATCTGTCGCCTCAGATCTAATCGCAACCCCTTCTCCTCCCCCATCCTCCACTTACTAC
Organism: Diutina neorugosa; assembly: GCA_030578555.1. Classification (NCBI taxonomy): domain Eukaryota; kingdom Fungi; phylum Ascomycota; class Pichiomycetes; order Serinales; family Debaryomycetaceae; genus Diutina; species Diutina neorugosa. The sequence continues at coordinate 393,615 of JAJMSK010000003.1, read as the reverse complement.
ACTACCAGGTGCCAAGCATACATCCTCCCCTATAAGAAAAAGGCGCCTTCGTCCGCCTCAGGTCCTCGAACCTCACGAACAATCCCAAAGGCCACGGGGCTCTGCCGCGCGCTCACACAAATCACGTTTGCCTACTACCTGGTGGTAGACTGGGGAGATGAAGTTCTCACACTCGCTTCAGTTCAACGCCGTTCCCGAATGGCTGAACAAGTATATTGCCTATCTGACGCTTAAGAAGCTCATATATCGTCTCCAGCTGGAGCTGTTGCGGACGGGGGACCAGGAACGGCTATTACTGCTGAACCAAGGCGACCCGGCGACGGTATTCATCGCTGCTCTCGATGCTGAATGTTCTAAGATCAACACCTTCTACAAAAAGCAAGAAGAGATCGCTCACATCCAGGTGGATGAGTTGGAAGCTGACGTGAACGAGTACGAACGAGAAGTGGCGTTGGCGGCTGCCGGTAACCGGAAAAACTCGTTATTTCAATACGTCACTCACCACTCAGCGACCGATGGTGGGGATACCGATAATGTCACCGACTACCCCGACGATGAGCCCGGTTCCAACTCCGACGCCGCTCTTCGTAGAGCGAGTATGGGCTCCCAACTTCTGGAAGATGGCCAGCGAGTGGCCAACACCTCGAGCACGTTGCCTCACATTGCCCATTTGGCAGAGACTCGAGTGATCTTGCGTAAACGCATCATCGGCATGTTCACTACCCTTTCTGAACTCAAGCTGTATATTGAGCTCAACGAAACCGGGTTCAAAAAGGCCCTCAAAAAGTTCGACAAGTCGCTCAATACTTCGATCAAGGACGAATACTTGAGCAGCCTTGGCGACCGCACTTACGTGTTCAACCCCACCACCATCGCTAAGCTTAACGAAAAGATCAACGAGGTGGTGGAAATGTACGCCGAAATCTGTGGTCAAACCACCGACACGGCTCGTCTGGAGCTTTCCGTCCATTTGCGAGAGCACGTGGTGTGGGAACGGAACACCGTGTGGAGAGATATGATTGGTATCGAGCGGAAAGCGGAAGCGGCGGGCAAACCGGCAGAAAAGGAGCTGAGTCTGTCGTTACAGTTGGGGTCGCGCATCATCAAGGTATCGATAATAGCCGTGATCACGGGGATATTGTTGGCGGTGTCGCCGTTCAAGGATACTGCCCAGGCTCATTGTTTTGCGTTATTGGTGTGTGCGTCGCTCCTTTGGGCCACTGAAGCCATCCCCTTATTCACCACGTCGCTTCTTGTCCCCATGCTCATTGTCAATCTCAAGGTGCTCAAAAACGACGACGGGTCGCTCATGACGGGACCCGAAGCATCAAAATACATTTTATCGCAAGAATGGAACTCGGTGATCTTATTGCTTTTGGGTGGGTTTACGTTGGCAGCGGCACTTTCCAAATACCACATTGCTAAGCTTCTCTCGACGTGGATCTTATCCAAAGCCGGCACTAAACCTCCCGCGGTGTTATTGACGGTGATGGCGGTGGCGCTTTTTGCCCTGATGTGGGTATCGAACGTGGCTGCTCCCGTGCTTTGTTACTCGCTCATTCAACCCCTCCTCCGTACGTTGCCTAAAGAATCTCAATTTGTCAAGGCCCTCATTTTGGGGATCGCCCTTGCTCTGAACGTTGGCGGGATGGCATCGCCCATCGCGTCGCCGCAAAACATCGTTGCCATTGGCGCCATGGAGCCGCCGCCGCTGTGGGGCCAGTGGTTCGTGGTGGCGTTGCCCGTGTGCGTGTTGCTGGTGCTTCTTATTTGGTTCCTTCTCTTGGTTACGTTCGACTGTCGCAGTCGTAACACCCGCATTGTCCCCATTAGAGTGATTGATGAGAAGTTTACCGGGACTCAGTGGTTTATCACCGCCATTACTGTGGGGACGATCATCCTTTGGTGCGTGGCGTCCAAGCTCACGGGGATCTTTGGGGAAATGGGGATCATTTCTTTGATCCCGATGATTCTCTTATTTGGCCTGGGGTTGTTGACCACGGAAGACTTCAATAACTACCCGTGGAACATCGTTGTACTTGCCATGGGGGGTACTGCTCTTGGTAAAGCGGTGGCGTCGCTGGGATTGTTAGCTACCATCGCCGAAGGGATCCAAAAGCAAGTGGAAGGGTTCAGTTTATTTGCCGTCACCCTCACCTTTGGGCTTTTGATCTTGATTATGGCAACGTTTGTGTCCCACACAGTGGCAGCGCTCATTGTTATTCCTCTTGTCAGTGAGATCGGTAACGAATTGCCCGAGCCTCACCCCAGATTGTTAATCATGGCGTCGGCGTTGTTATGCTCGGCAGCGATGGGATTACCGACATCAGGGTTCCCCAATGTCACGGCAATTTGCATGACGGACGAGTTCGGCAAGCCCTACTTGACGGTGGGCACCTTCATCACTCGTGGGGTGCCGCTGTCGTTGATCGCTTATGCCATCATCGTCACCGTCGGCTATGCCACGATGAAATTGATCCACTTCTAGACACTATCACTACGCTTATATATATACAAGTTTTAGTTTATAAACCTATTTCCTGATAAAACCTCTCCCTAAAGCAAAATTTACCCAAATGAAAAAATTAACTGCTATCACTCAGATCGCCGTCGTCGTCATCCTCCTCTTCCTGAGGGTTCACCTCCAGCCATTCCACGTACCATTTGTTGATCACTTCCTTCAGTTCGGGAAGCACGAGCGGATCAAAGGGGAAGTATGCTTCCAAGTCCAAGAACTCTTGTTTACGCAGGAAGTTCCCCACGGCACTGGGAAGCGTCTTTTCCCCGTTCGTTTGAAGCATCCGCTCGCGTTTGTTGTGTTCGATAATGGTGTAGCAATAGCACACGTTGAGCTTGGTAGCTAACTTAGCAAAGATCGCCACCACCGTCTCGTCGCAGTACTTAAGCGGGTTGAACTTGGTGACAATGACTCGAGTAAAGAACTTATCGAGCTCACATTCCCAAATCGAGTCGCTGGGCACGTCGTCAGCAGAGTCAGCTTGTCTGTACAATTGCTGGTGACGGAAGCAGAAGATGTAGAACAATGCTTGCAACGCAGCGTAGAACAACTTGAACCGTTCCATACCCCCCTTGATGCCATCAGCCCCGACCTCAACCTCACGTTCGTCGATATACTTATTGAGCCAGCCGATCAAATACAGCACCACAAACACCACTTGATGACGGGAGATGTTGCGGGCACGAGCAAGGTATGACGACAAGTATTGGATGGCTTTGAGCCGCAGCTCGAGGTTCTCCTTGGGACTAAACGCCACGTCAATCAACAATACCAAAAACAGATCGGCCAATTCGGGTTGGTATTGTGAGATGTAAAATATGAGAAACTGGATCAGCTTGGTGAAGTGAGTGGGAAGCACATGCAGACGGAAAAGCAGGGTGAGGGTGTTGAAAAGCGTCACCCCGTTCCCCTCGTTGAGTTCTTCGATGGTGAACCGCAGTTGGGTGCAAGTTAACATGTGGTGAAGCACTCCGTCCAACTTGGCGGAGAGCTTACGAATGTTAGCCGCACTATCGACATCATCGACGATGTATTCTTCTTGGTCTTCAGCGACCTCTTCGTCATCGCTATCATCTTCTTCTTCGTCTTCTTCGTCGTCGTCGTCATCGTCATCCTCGTCATCCTCGTCATCATCAGCATCGGGATCGTCGTCGCCGTGCTTACGGATGACCAGATCATCGACTTCTTCATCGTCGTCGCTGTCGAGCTCGGGATTAAGCACCTCGTCGATCTCTTCGTCGTCCAAGTCGTCCAATTCGTTTTGGAGCTCGACGTCAAGCTTGATGGACGACTCGATGACGAGTTGCCAGGCGTTATACTGGAGTTCGGGACAGTAGGCGACGGTAGCCAATAGGTTAGAGGCGTAATTTAGCAATTCTTTAGGGGTGGAACCTAAATGGTGCGGATAGCTCCGATGCATGGTTTGTGGTAACGTATTGATACATGTGGGAACGTATTGAATGAGTCTTTGCAAGACGAAGTGGTGGTGGTAAGCTTCGTCGACGGTGACGTCGGGAAACTCCTTGAAGAGCTTATTGGTGACGTTGTGCATGTATTTGGGGAACAGCGACACGAGCACCACGAGAAACTGGGCGTAAGCCGCCATAAAGTCACGGTGTTTTCTCACTTCGGGCTTCAGCCACTGGTAGCGGAGGATGGCGTTGATCAACTCGTGGGCACCAGGCCCGTCGAGTTTTGCCACACGTTGTCCAAGGCCGTTGAGGACGATGGTGAAGTTTGCTGGCGTTAACGCCTCGTTCAGCAGCACCGGTTTGGCGATCTTATCGGTGAGCGACGCCATGGGGCTTTTGTCCCCCTAGAATCGTTAGTATTTGACGCTGAGAGAAAGGATGTGGCTCGTCAAAGGAGACACGGGACATTGGCTGTGCGATGCGATGATATCCCCCTGTGTTTACCCAGTCACTGTGCACTTGCTACCCAAACAAATATACCCAAATATTACCCATGAATGATGTTATACCCAATCCAATATACCCGCGGACCCTCGTTCAGAATAACCACAAGTTTAGAGGTGGGAACTTACCTGATCAAGGGCATCCAACGCCAGCTGGACGATGCTAGCATACATTTTCTCGGAAAATTCAGTGATATTTTCGGCAGCAGGGCCAGGATCCCGCCGCGCACGCTTGGTACTCGGCGCTTCCCCACTCATGATGATGTCTCGTTGGCGTGGCTGTCCCACAATCATTGACAGCGACCAAAAGGAAGTTAGTGATGGGATGAGGGATGAGGGGAGGTTTTTTTTCGCATAATCTCGTGCGGCGCGTCGGTGGTGCATATAGGTCCCCGATGGCACTAGACTTGGATTTAGCCAGGATTCGTGACTAGGATTTAGCTCTTCACAAACACCGACTTAACTTGACATTTACTCTAAGGCTTATTCAATTTAACCCTTTGATTATAATGTAAGATGTTTGATTTGATTGAGTCATAAAAATGTACTTGAATTTGTGAGGCAACATTACCGTATCGCTGGCTAGGGGACAAGAAGCATTCAATTGCTGCAGCTTATCATTGTAATGAGACGTCAGCAATTACGGTGATGACGACTATGGTGGTGACTGTTTTGAGAACGATAGATTACTGTACAAGTTTGCTCTGGAGGTGCTGGGACAGCCTTTCCAGTGTCCTGTATAGTTATGAATTTGATCAGTTCTGCAGTTATCAATCATGGGTTAAACATTCGACTACTAGACTTCAAAATGTAATCATTCACACTATATTCAGACCATCATGTTAGTTGGTCAATTTGTAGGTTAACGCTGATAACGATTGTCGCACCACTTCACACCATGATCTATACGGTGAAGCTCCACGCGGTGATATTATACAATATCAGCGACCACGTCACTCGAGACATTCCGTCGCTGGTGGGAATCTTGTTGGGAGATGTCAATGATGGTACCGTCGTTGTCCACCAGCTGTTTGAAGTGCCCCAAGTCGAGGGCAAGATCGACGAAGCGTTTCTCCATAAACGGACGGCTCAGTTCAAGACGGTGCTCCCCACTCTTTCCATTGTTGGTATCTACTTTATTGGTGACTCGATAAATACCGATATTCTCGACCAGTTCTCGCTGTATACTCAGCCATTGGTGGTGACCACTTTCACTTCAGCAAACAAGTTCACGCTGTATTACCAAGGCACCCCCGTAAAGACGGTGGTGGTAGCCAGTGAAAGTGAACGGATAGCTACCGAAACCATCGCTCGGTTTCTGGATTACTCCCAGCTGGCTCTGGGAAGTGTCCCCGAAGTGCTGTTGACGGCTCACCAGGCGAACTTAGCTCAACTGGTGGCACTGATCTACGACCAAATGGTAAAGATCTTGGCGTGGGTGTCGTCAGGAGAGCCCGAGGTGGCTAAACGGGTCCGGATCAATAACAAAATCGTCTATCTTTCCCATAAACTTGCCGCCCTCAAACGAGCCCCCGTTCCCGACTCGAAGTCGAGCGTATGTGCTGCCGAATTGGCTCTACTAACCGAAGAGTTAGCGGTGTTATTGAAGCTTAAGGCTCTGGTGGCACAAAACGTGTTAAAAGCTAGTGTTAGTGGTGGAGGGATGTCGGACCAGTCGCGATGGTGGATGGAACAACTCGGCACTTTTTAGTTCCGGTAAATAGTAACTACTATCCCCCGATAAATTACCATGACAACGAGATCAAGTTTGTTGGAAACGAAGGGATATGGGAGAAGTTGTCAGTGGTCTATGTCAGTAATTTTTCGCGACATCCATCGATAGAGCGATGGAGGTAGCAGAGGCGGTAGTGGCTCAGTTTGACCGCCTCAAACCGGGCCAAAAGCCGCAAATCCGATCTAATGGGGATAACGAATGGACCGTACTTGCCGGAGTGTGTTTAGTTGATGATGACCACCACGTGGAGTGTGTTTCTTTCGCCACTGGCGTCAAGGTGGTACCAGAACGGGCTCGCGCCTATAGCCATGGCACCATCGTCATGGATAACCACGCCGAGATGCTCGCGTTACGAGCGTTCAATTGGTGGGTAATGAGTAAAGTCGATGACGATGATTACTTTGAAGATGGTGCCGATGGCAAACGTCGGCTTTTACCGAAGTTTAGCGTCAAGCTCTATATCAGTGAACCACCCTGTGGCGATGCGCTGATGAGCTACATCGCTCAGGACCAACCAGGATGGAAACGACGCAAAACTAGCACCGAGGGAGTGGTACGGGGACGAGCTCACTTCGACGATGTCGGGATCGTTCGGACAAAGCCGGGACGAGGTGATTCCATGGTGCTGTTATCGAAACTGTGTTCGGATAAGCTTACGGTGAAGCAGGTGATGGGAGTGCTCAATGCCATGACATCATCGGTGGTGGAGCCGGTCTATTTGGCGGAGATAGTGGTGCCCGAGTCAAAGTACGTTGAAGCCGACTTCGACCGGTGTTTCGGGCGCGTTGGCGGCGCCGGCGCCGACCATCATCGCGTCGCCTTTACTACTACCACTACCGAATTTGACTACGGTAAACATCCCGATAAAGTGGCGGCGGCGCTAAGTGTGGTGGCGGTGGTGGGAGGACCGATCGAGACGTTAGTCCACGGAGTTAAGCATGGCAGTTATCAAAAGAACCGAGCGCCGGCTCCTCGAGGCCAATCGGCGTTTTGTAACCAACAATTGTGGTCTCAGTGGCACCATCGCATTCCCCATGGAGAGTTTACCAGTTACATCGAGTTTAAACGGAGCCAATGCTCCCGTCAGCGACTTAAGGCTCACGTGCACGCCCAATTGGGACAGTGGGTGACCACGGGATCAGACGATTTCCCCCTTACCACCACAAAAGGGCACACAATGAAGTGAACGGTTCACATGGGGTTTTTTTGACCAATTGACCATATGAGGGAGGGGCCTCGTCCTGCACCTAGCCGCGCAGTGGGGCGACGCGAGCGCCCCCTCCGGAGCGCCGTCTCCCTCTCCCCTATGGCCCCCGAGACCTTCATCAAGGTTAATGGAGTGGTCAGCGACGATTCCAGAGTATTAAAGTCTTAGCCTCGGTGTTCCCAGTTACCTGATTCGTACAATTGACGGCAACTGGCGGCGACTGACAACGCCCGTCCTCATAACCTTGGCGCGCCCCTCGGCGCGCCGCCGCCTTTTCCTCATGACAATTGGCCTCCGTGCGAGTGGCGGACCCTCGCACATATCGGAGCAGCCAGCGGGGTTCGCTCATGTGAATTTTGGCCTCTCCCTCGTTTATATACAAGCCCACGCCTCCTGCGTTTAAAACCCTTTTCCCTCCACTCCACAAACAAAGATGTCGAAGGAATTTACTGCTGCCGACGTGGCTAAGCACACCAAGCAAGGTGACTACTGGTTGATCTACAACGGCGAGGTGTATGACGTGTCGAAGTTTGCTGACGAACACCCTGGTGGTGAAGAAGTGCTTGCCGACGTCGCCGGTACTGATGCCACCGAAGCGTTCGACGACATTGGTCACTCGGACGAAGCCCACGAGATCATGATTCCGCTTAAGATTGGTACGTTGCAAGGGGGCACGGTCAAGAAGATCGAGACCGCTCAGCTGAGGGTGCTGGACGACACTGGTTCGAGCTCGGGGTTCCTTGCTGGAGTGGGATTGGTGATCGTTGCCGTTGTCGCCTACTACTTGAAGCAAAACGGCTACTTTTAACCATTTTGTCCTCTTGTCTCTTATAGAAGTCACGAACCCTATCTTCACGATTATCATATCATCGCTGGCCGTCCAAAGTGTCTATATATTAATCCCTAAATCATTCATCAAGTTATCTATACCAAAAAGTAGTACGCTGCTCCCAACGCCACCACCCCAGCAAGTACTAACGGCACCGGCACTCCCAGCAGCGTCAGCGTCCCCGCCACCTTGGTTTGCTGAGTCCGGACAGTACCTCCTTGAAGCTTCCCGATCTTAAGCAGAGCCAACACTTCGCGAGCTTCGTCGGAGTGTCCGATATCATCAAACGCTTCGGTGGCATCGGATCCGGCGACATCGACCACCACTTCTTCACCCCCCGGGTGCTCATCGACGTACTTGGTGACGTCATAGACCTCTCCGTTGTAGATCACCCACAAGTCATCGACCGAGTTGTGTTCGGCAACCTCGTCGGCGGTGTATTCTTTGACAGTAGACATGATTTGCTAGACGTCAAGTGTCGTGTTTTTTTTATCGTTGGGTAATTTTGTTGGTTGCGCGCCCTGGGCGGTTGTGGGTCTATACGACGACGGCAATGAGGGTAAGGGGCTAGATCAAGGTCACGTGGCAACGCGGCTACGACTAGGACAGCCGTTCACAGACTACAACTCAACCTATCCAGAGACTAGGACTTGACTAGGACTCAACCCTTCACAGATTAGGACTTAGCCCTTCACAAACTCTAACTTGACTACAACTCAGTATTTCACTAACTCTGACTTATCTTGACCTGACTTAGCTTGGCTTTAATGGCTAATTTCACTCTTTAGTGCCAGTGTCAATGACTACCACCATAAATGCTAAAATAATGACCAACAATTCAGCTAATAAAACGACAAACTACTATGAATAACCATTGGATTAGCCATGCTGACTATAATGGTTTTTCTTAGAGACGTTGTTTCTAGTCGTAAACAATTTAGTTATTCGAGCAGAGGATTGAGAGCATCAATGTAACCATGTATTAGAGTGGTTGAACCAATATCTAGAATTGTTGTTGCTACATTATTCATCTATGGCACTAACGACAGTTAATGATTTGCTACTTTTTTGTCACATTAAATCACGTTATATTACATTAGCTCACTTCACGCTGGTGATATCGTTCTTCTCGGTGATACTGACATGATCAACGTATTCTGCCGATGCCGCCGACTCCACCGGGGTCTCCGTCACCCCCTTAGCCTTAGCCTTGTTCTGTCGCCGTTCACGAAGGTCACGAGTGATCCCTCGAACAATGATCATAAACAGATGCCGTCCTACCCACAATGGGTAGATCCCCACCACAAGTAACGCCACGTACAACCAGATGAGACCCACGGTGACGTACCCTTTAAAGTACGCCGCGGAGAAGATCCAGTTACGATACAATGGCATCGGCCACAACACCCACGTCACCAAAAGGATAAAGATCACCGCCCCCGTAGCCACCTTGATCCAAAAGTCCAACAGTCGTTCTTCTGATTGTTGCGAGCTAAGCTCCACAGTTTCTTCGGCAAGGTCGTGTTTGTCGCTAGCAACATCGCTATGTTCGGGAGAGTCAGTGTCCCGAATCACCAAATCGGCATTTTGCAACACCAGCCAGTCAAACGTCTTATTCTGGATCAAACTGATGACCACCAGCACGATTGCCGGTAAGAAAAGCGCCGTCAACGTCCCGTACAAACACGGAAGCTGTTCGCCCAACGTGTCGACGTTGACGTTATCGTAAAAGGCGTAGGCTGTCGTCGTCCACACGGTAATACCAAACACTAACCCGGTGATGGGAGCGACAATCACCGCAAGCGTCGATTGTTTATCCCAAGTAATCGACAAAATCAACGGAATCACCCCAGGACAAATGATCAACGGGTAGAAGTATCCCAACCATGTCATGTTGGTACCAACATAGTGGAGCATACACGAAAACCCGGCGGCAAAAAGACCAAAGAAGATGACGGTGACGTGCAGCACCCAGATCATCTGCTTGTTATTGGCGTGGGGCTTAAAGTACTTCTTGAAAATGTCAAACGACACAATCAGCGATACCGAAATGAGCTGAGCCAGTACTGTAGATGTCACCGCTAAGTAGATGACAAGAAGAATCCCCCCACAACCACCATTGCCCATCACTGCCTTAAGCGTGTACGGAAGCGTGAACCCACTAGAAATCTCGTAGGTGGTCATATCCCGAGGGTAAGTGGGCCAGATCTCCGTCTTTGAAAGCACCAACGACGCTCCACCAATGATTGCCCCTAACGGCCACACGTTAGCAAAAATAAGCACCGCCAGCGTCAAGTATGCTGGCACCGTCAGCCGCTGGTCGGCACTAAACGTCTTTTGCCAGAACGACGAGTCCATAATACACAATCCAAAGTTACCTCCGGTAAGAATTAACCCGAAAATCACCGCTCCCTTTGACTTACCAGTAATGAAACTCCCCTGGTAGTTGCCTTCGATGTAGCGGTCGCTATCGTGTTCCACCAACAAATTGTACAAGCCGTCTAATCCACCAATCTTTTCACTGGACAATACCGTCGTGTTAAGAATGACAAGCACAATCAAAAGAATGAGGGTGTGGACGAAATCGGTAAGGAACGTCGCCTTGAGTCCCCCAAACGCCGTGTACAAAAGCACGCCAAATGGGATAAGCATCATCGACGCCACGATGTGTAAGTTACCAGCAATGATGGAGATGGCACCCGCTGCCCCGACAATCATCGCCAGACATGACAACAAGTTGTTCACCAAACACAAGAACAAAAACAAAATGTGAGCGACTTTACCGTATCTCAACGAGATGATTTCAAGCGACGTGTGGGCTTTAGGGATCTTCTTCTTAGCGTGGATCCCAAGCAAAGCCATCACGGCAATTTGGATGGATAACCCTGCCCCGTAATAGTAACTAGCTTGAATACCATAATTGTAGGTCATCGTCAGCACCCACAAAAGTTCCGTAGCCCACGACCATGATGAATACACCGCCAGCGTGGTAAGGGCAGTACCAACGTTCCGGTTAGCCACACTGAATGTCTCGGTACTATGATGGTTTTCATTAAGATACTTTTGGAGAAACTTGGTGGTAAGGATCATACCAATGGCAAACGCCCCACCAACACCAACAAGAATACCATACCCGACACCCTGAGAAAGGAGCTGCACTTGATCTTGTGCCATCTTATTGCAGGTCCCTGTTATCTGGTGATCTCCACCATATGAAATATATATCAATTTTCATTAGGTGTGGCTGCAAATTGTGGAGACGCAATCTAGACGTTAGATTTACGCTTGGGCGAAGTTCCGAGAAAAGGCTGGACCATCAGTGGAGACTGTCAGTTCAATGACACACTCAATGACGACGATCTGGCTCTGAGTATTAGTTACAGTGAGCCCATGTCTCAACAACATTGAAATAATTTTGGGTTTTTTTTTTTTTTCTGGTTGAAAAATTGACAAGCCACACTTGTGGCGACCGGTATCGCGACAGGGGTATTGTTTAAGCACTAACCATACCGGGCCTGAACCGGAGCGGTGTCGCTGGCTTATCGGAAATGAGTAATACCGGATGAGTAATATCGGATTCATTACCACCTTGCCGAGAATGAAATACGAGACCTTGGTACAATTTGACTGTTACCGCATTCTTTACAGCGAAGAACAGGAACCCAGAAGAAATCCCTGTAACCAAATGGGGGGGACTATGCAACCAATTAGGTAATGAACGCATTGTTCAATGCTATACGACGGTTGCTGATTGCCCAGGGGGTATTGACCGAAGCGAAGCTCACAATGCCAATCTCCCTTCATTTCGCACGTCAAAAAAAAAAAATATTAGCTTCTGTCCTCCGGATCAATGTTACGTCAGTTATTCAACAGATAGACAATGTCTCATAAGAAAAGGTTTGCAAATTTTGTGACAATGGATGTTGTCTATCCAATAAGGCTTCTCAATTGAGGTTGATAACCGATGACAATGTGGTCGCCTTGAATCACTTCAAAGCACGTGTCTCACGTATTCCACCAAGTGGGGGAGAGAGGCGGATGCACGGAAACGTAAACCGTTAACCACGTGAAAATCATGAACCAGTGTAAGTGCCATTTGACCTACAGTACTTCTGCTGGTAAGCTCTTTGAAGTTGCTGCTTTTGTGTGGAAGGTTTAGCTGGCAAACGTTTTTCGGAATTCCACCAGGTCATCAATGGAACGAAACTTAGTCCAATATGTGGAATGAGTTAAACGGAAATTGCCACACTTTCACTCTGGAATTCATTAAAGCAGAACCCTGTACGTTGTCGTCTCCTCCACAACCACCATACCGGTTTGTGCCATTTGAAATGATGGGGTTTGTGATCTTCACATCTTTAAGGATAGAATTGCTTTTCCTATCGCGGACGATATCCGTCGTGCACACGCTCGCAACCGGAGGCTCATCTACAGTGCGCACCGTTAGCGATATCCATAACAATCACTCTCCAATCTCTCAATGGTACAACGCAAACCTCTCACCGGTTTCACCACCCCACTCGGATCGGGAGCGGGTGTACCGGTTGACAAACGTCCGCCGCGGGTGACGGATGCTGCTCAACGGCTTTCTCGACCGTTTAGAGTGCCCCTCAGTGATAAGACGCGTCTGAACACGATGACGCGTCGGGGCCAGAAACGGGTCAACTACGCTGAATTAGGAGAGAACGGAGCCATAGGAGGAGACCAGGATGAAGAAGAAGTCCGTCGAGGTACGCGTTTGGGACTTGTGGTGCGTCCTCCTCCCGGAGATGGTCGCCAACCGCTACCATTAACGCGTAAGTTTAAAGTGCCCCTCAAGAACGCTGACGTGATCGTGGCTAGTCAACCTCCTCCTCCGTTAGGAACGAGAAAGGCGGTTGTGGTGGCTCCGCGCCCGTTACACGATCCCACTCAGGAGTTTGCCATCGTGTTGTATGATCCTACCGTTGACGAAAACCCCGATGCTCCTAGCCGAAGCCCTACTCCGACACCACCTACGCCCGAATCACCTAAAGACACCGAGGAACCACCGGCGAAACGACCAAAGAAACAGCATAAATCATTAGCGGAAATGTTGGGGATAGTGAAGATGCTGCCGGAAGAACAAGCGGCTAAATTCCCTGACGTACCGGTAGTGATCGACCCCAAACTCGCCAAGATTTTACGTCCCCATCAGGTGGCTGGGGTCAAGTTTTTATATCGGTGTACGACTGGTCTTATCGATCGCAACGCTCGTGGTTGTATTATGGCCGACGAAATGGGGCTTGGTAAAACATTACAGTGCATCGCTCTCATGTGGACCTTATTGAAGCAAAGTCCTCGAGGTCGGAGAACCATTGATAAGTGCATCATTGTGTGTCCGTCATCATTGGTTCGGAACTGGGCCAATGAAATCGTAAAGTGGTTGGGCGAGGGTGTTCTTACTCCGTTTGCCGTCGATGGTGGTCTGGGTAATAAGGATTTGGAAGGTCAGCTTGTGCAATGGGCGACTGCTCATGGCCGTAACATTGTGCGTCCCGTGTTAATTGTTAGTTATGAAACACTTCGGCGTAACGTGGACAAGTTGGCAGGAACTGAGGTGGGGTTGATGTTGGCCGATGAAGGGCACCGATTGAAGAATGGCGAATCGCTTACATTTACTGCGTTGAATTCGCTTAAGTGCCTGAGACGGGTTATTTTGCTGGGTACTCCCATCCAAAATGATTTGCTGGAATATTTCTCATTGTTAAACTTTGCCAACCCCGGCTATTTGGGTACCCGTCACGAATTCCGGAAAAACTACGAAAACGCCATTTTGCGAGGACGCGACGGGTTGGCTACCGATGAAGAAAAGGCCAAGGGGGATGCGAAATTGGCCGAGTTATTAGGTATGGTCAACAAGTTTATCATTCGCCGGACTAATGATATCTTGAGCAAGTACTTGCCAATCAAGTACGAATACGTTGTATTCATTGACCAAGCCCCGATGCAGAAACGGTTGTATCAACATTTCATCACCCTGCCGTCAGTGAAGAAGCTTTTGAAAGGGACGGGGTCACAACCACTTAAGGTGATTGGGATGCTTAAAAAGCTCGTCACCCACCCCGATCTTTTGAAGCTTCCCGATGACATCCAGGGATGTGAAGATATCCTTGACGAGGGCTACGTCAACCAACCGAGACGGGACGTTGGGATGAACTCCATTTACAGTGGTAAGTTCCAAGTGCTCGAACGATTCCTTTACACCATGAAGACTCAGACCACGGATCGAGTCGTGATCATTTCCAACTATACCCAAACGCTTGACGTAATCCAGAAGTTATGTCATGAACGGCTGTATCGAGTACACCGTTTGGATGGTTCGCTCGGTCTTAACAAGCGGCAGAAAATCGTCGACGCCTTTAACGACCCCGATGCCGATTCATTTGTGTTTTTGTTATCCTCGAAGGCTGGTGGTTGCGGTATCAATTTGATTGGCGCCAACCGGCTCATATTGATGGACCCTGATTGGAACCCGGCTCTGGATCAACAAGCATTGGCGAGAGTATGGCGTGATGGACAAAAGAAGGACTGTTTCATTTACCGGTTCATTGGTACCGGGTCGATCGAAGAAAAGATCTTCCAACGACAGCTGATGAAGATGCTGCTTTCTTCGTGTGTTGTTGACGAAAAAGAGAATGTCGAACGGTTATTCCTGGGGGAAAATTTACGGGAGTTATTCAAGTATAACGACACCACCGTTTGCGACACCCATGACACTTATAACTGCAAACGGTGTACTGGTGACGGCCAACAAACGAAAGCGCCGGCGATGTTATATGGGGACCAAACGACGTGGAACCATTTCCGTAACGCTGAGTTGGTCAACAACGAAGACTTGCTCATGCGTAACGAACTGGAGCACGACGATGTCACTTTTGCTTTCCAATATATCAGTCACCTCTCTTAGCATCTTTAATATTTACGAATTTATGTTCATTGACACGAACTGTAGTCCTGTTCCCTTCGCACTGAGAACGAACCTTGACATCAGACGATTTTTTGCACCCATGCTTGGAAGGCTACGATGGGTACGACCGTACTCGTTGGCAACGTCTCCGCCTCTGTGGATGCCTTCCAACATCCCGGGAGCGTTTCGGCACTTGCTAGAGTCGAATCGGCTCAGTGCTGCCACTGCTCTTCTCCATGGCATGGATGGTACTCATCGCCTTCCCGACCAGTTGTGGCTGCTCTACTTGAGTAAAGTGTGTTTACAGGGTCACCATTTGGGGTCAATCATGATCTACCATCAACTCATTAGTCCCACCAGTCATACGCTTTCGTTAACCGCTCCCTATCCCTCGGCGATTCCGTTTTTGATTAACCCACAAAGTTTAGTGACTTTGGCAACGATATTTGCCACCTATGGTGATTACGACCGTGTGAATGGATTAATGATGTACTTTAAACGTTACTATTCCTACGTGTACCAGCGTGATTGTCATAAACAGTTGCGCATTCTTCATGTGGAAGCGTTAGCCAAAGCTAACCTTGTGGACAAAGCGGTGGCGAGCATGAACACGTTATTAAAGTATCATCAAGCCTCGACTGCGGGAGGAGCCCGATTGAATCGATGGATCCATACGGTGGGGGCTCAAGGGGTTCGTAACCGACGTTCCCAAATCCAAGAGGGCTCAGAACTCGATGAGCTCGATGACGATATCGTCCGACCAGAAGCTCTTGGTGAAGATGGTTGGCCCCTTCATCTCCCCATCTACAGCTATAACGTGTACCAAGTGGTAGGCGTGTCAACACCACTAATTCATGGTCGGTTGGAAACCAACGATTTTCCTCAATTTATCGGGATGTTAGCCACCTATTTTGCCCAATCCCCCGAGGCCGTCAATCCCCATCAACTCGTGACGAAAATGCTTAATATGATCGACGGAGCTCAGCCCCAATTCGAAAATTATATCATTGCCGCAGTGGCCCCGAACTACCCGAACGAGGCGTTCCAAATGATACGGCGACTCTATCTCAAGGATCGCAAAATCACGGAGACGACATTGATAACGTTGGCGAGACATATGCCGGTGGAGTTTGTGGCCCGGCTCACCGAATGGTGGCAAGATGCGGCTACGGGAACGGCGCTTCCCTCGAGGTTCCACCAAGAAGTGGTGAAGAAGTACCTCTTTAACGGTGCCGTAGACGATGCCGTGGCGTATGCACGGCAATTGGACGCTCCCATCCGACTCCCAAAGACGTTGTATTACCACCATCCTCAATTAAAGCATGTTGACAACATCTTGTGTATATAGAGACAGACAGAGGACTTTTACGACATTTATGACCCAAAAGAGCATTAATAAAGATTCATTAAAGTAAGTAATCAAACGGAACTAAGCCTTCTTGGCTTGAGCATCGGCACTAGCCTTGTTGGCGTCGGCTTGAGCCTTGTTGATGTCGGCTTGGGCCTTGTTCTTAGCCGATGTGACGTCAGCGTCGAGCTTCTTCTTGTCAGCAGACCAGTCGGAGTCAAGCTCCTTCTTCTTTTGCGCCAAGTTGTCTTCAGCCTTTTGGGCCCCGGCCTTAGCGTCGGCTTCGGCTCCCGAAAGCGCTTCCGAGATGTAGTTAGCGGCGTTTTCGAGTTCCTTCTTCCCGGCTTCGACGTATTCGGAAACGGTTTCGCCAAACGTCTTTTCGTTTTGGAGGTGGTCGGCCTTAGCCTTGTGGTAGTCGGACTTTGCGTCTTCCTTAGCGGTGTCGACGTCGGTCTTAGCGTTGTCAAAGGCGTTTTGGGTCTTGTCGGCGACTCTTTGCGAGGTCGACTTCGACGAGTCGGGGGTCAACACGTTGGCGGCCTTGTCCAAGTTGTCGGTGATGTTTTCCTTAGCCTTTTCGGCGGTGGTCTTTTGCGAGTCAGGAGTAAGCGATTCGGAGACCTTTTCGGAGAGGGGCTTTCTGAGGTTGTCGGACATGGTCAATTGATTAGATGGTATTAGAAAAGAGTAGCCTCGAGGATCTACGGTGGCTTTATACTCCCCAAAATTAAGATTGCTATTTGCCAGGGCATTTCCTTTTTGGCTCGAGTGCATTCGGCTCGACGGCGTTCGGTACATGTCCCGTCCTCGATTCGACAATCCCGCGGCAACCGAGGGGGCCGGACGAGGCACCTTACAGGGAAATACGATGGGATTACGGGGGCAATTGGTGTCGTCTGGGTCGATTAGCAAGCGGTGTGGCTCACTTTTTGTGAATTTTGAGGATGTGGTGCGACGACGGATATACTAACCATAAAGAGGAGGTGGCGTAGTCGGACCCTAAACGGGGAAGCTGTGGTTATCTGGGATCAGGTTGACTAGGGGACTTGAGTTGGTCCTCGATGTCTGGTGACGTCACTCCGTAAACACCAGGGTGGCGAAGGATATGGTCGATAGCAACTTTAAATGGCTACCGCATGATACCACCGAGACCGCAAGTCTAGCCCAAGGATCGACCTTGACTACCGTCATGTGATTTTTTTCGGTTTAGGTATAGTCGTAGAGGTATGCATTTATCTAGTCATAAGTGATTAATAACGTTAACGTCACAATTAGGCGTTGGATTGGGCGCGAGAAGATAACGAGCCACGACGCGACCCTCGACTGGACACGGCGTCGTGGGCGGCCCACAGCGTCGCTGCCTTCTGCTCGGCCTTGGTGGGAGGCACCCACTTCGACGACTTCCACGGCAACACGTTTTCGTAGTACATCAAGTCGACTTCTTCCAACGACAATCCCTTGGTTTCCAGCACGCAAAAGTAGACAAAGGGGATCGAGAAGAGCAAGCAGCCAAAGAACACGAACCCGAGGTAGAAGCCAATGGCACTGGTGATGAAACTGGTGAAGAACGAGATCAAGAACCCCCACACCCAGTTGGAAAGGGTAGCGATGGCCATGGCAGGAGTCCGGACTCTCGACGGGTACAATTCGGACACGATGGCGTAACAACCACCAGCCCAAGTCGAGGCAAAGAAGGCAATGAACATCACCGACACAAAGATCAACGCATCACCGGAAGGCTTATCGGTGGGCCCATGTTGACCGTGCAAGTACAACGATTGAGACCCGACAAGGGTATAGATGAGCATCATCACCGACATCCCCACCGAACCGACAAGCAAACATCTCCGCCGACCGAACCGGTCAATGACGTAGATCCCGACAAAGGTGAAGGCAAAGTTGACAACCCCGAGAATGATCGAGGCGACGAACGAGTCGATGTGAGCCGCCTTGAAGATGGTGGTCCCGTAGTAGAAGTAGTAGTTGTCACCGGTCAATTGTTGAAGCGATTGCAACATGATCCCCAAGAACAACCGGTAGAAGATCTTGGGCTTCCCGACGATGAGTTCCTTCCACACGTTAGCTCCGGCAGCCAGTTCCCGGTCGATACCGGTTTGAATAAGAGCGATTTCCAGGTAAACGGCGGGGTGTTCGGGAGACACCTTGTTGGACTTGGCGATCGACTTCTTCGCCTTTTCGATGTACCCCTTGGACACGAGGTACCGAGGCGATTCGGGCATGGGAATCATCCCGATCAACAAGAACAACGCCCAGGCAAAGCACAACCCCACGGGGATTCTCCATTGCCGCGAGTTATCGTAGTGACGGGTCCGGTAGACGACACAGTAACCAATGAAGATCCCCAACGTGATCATCAACTGGAAGCAGCACACAAGAGTACCCCGAATCTTCTTGGGGGAGGTTTCCGAAATGAACAACGGACAAAGCACCGAAAGCGCCCCGACGGCGATCCCGGTGAAGATTCTTCCGATCATATACTGGTACCAAGCGTACTGACTGGCAATCTGGACGATAAGCCCGCAAATGTAGATGACCATGGCGATCATGATCCCGACACGACGACCCCACATGTCCCCGGTCTTGGGGATGAAAAACGCCCCGATGGCACACCCGGCGTTGAAAATACCAATCACCAACCCCGTGCGGACGTTAGTGAAGTAGTAGGACCCGTCGGGCGCTTGAGTAGCGAACCGACGTTGGAAATCGGACATATTGACAAACCCAGAAATGGTACCGGTGTCGAACCCGAACACAAACCCGCCAAAGGCAATAAAACAACAAAGAATGGAAATGGGGAGGTAATCCTTCCACCCACGATTAACGTCTTCGAGATCTTCGGCTTCGTTGTCAGCATCGGTAGGAAACACCGGCGAGTCATCGGTGGGCTTTTCGTGGTCACCATTGAACGCTTCGACCGAGTGGTCCGTCAGGGAGAAAGGATGGTCGACCGGAGCTGGGTGCAGCGCTGGTTCGACGCTAGTTACTGATTGGGCCATGGTGGTGAAAATTACACCCTTACGCTGGGGTAGCAGCAAGCTTATATACCGCTACCCACGGCCCGATGTTTGTCGATAGATAGTCGTGCAAATGGCATGCATATACTGCATGAATGATGCTCGACCTGAATTGTCCGGAAAGTGCGGAAGCCGTTAGTGGCACTAAAAGCTCCCCATCACTGCACGGAGGTTGCGAGGGGATAGCGGTGGGTTTATTAGTCATTAGCCTGCTGGTTTAGCCGCTGGGGGGGGTTGCTTGACGTCTCGAGGCAACTCGACCGTTCTGGGGTCGGACGGCGGAGCACCGTCGATCTACAGAAACGACAGAGACATAATAAAGAAAGAACAAAAAAAAAAAATAACGAAAATTTGAGGGGACGGTGCAGATGACCTCTCACCACAGTAATGGCCGAACCCCACTATAGGGTGGTTTTTTAGACTATTTGCCTTGCTTAATACCGACACGGGGGGAATTCCTCCGAGGTTAACCGGCAGCGACTGTCGGGCGTGGCGTTGACGGAGCACGGAAGGAGTAACCGTTACGCCAGTATCGTCCGCCGATCTCCCAATGCGATGTTTTTGTCCGGGACACGGTTTTAACCAAAATAGCCCATCTCGGCTTGAGAGTTTTTCCGACCCGGAAAAACTTTGACGCCGATGACGCAAGGCCACCGCAGGGAAGTTTTTAGGTAAAATTCGAGGAGCAAGCGTCCCTTAACCCCTCAAACCGGCACCATCGACTAACAAATCGATTACTTAGTGGTTAGATATCATGCCGACACGGTTCCTCCCATGTTGGAGCCCATTTGTGATATCAAAATGCCGCAAACTCAACTTAGTAATGCGCACGCCACACGCACCGCCGGACGACTCTGACGTGAAGTGGTGCAGGTCAGCCTATCGTTGTAGCAATGCGTTACCGATGAGGTTGCCTCATTTTCTCATTTTCTTCCGGGTTGCAAACGGCAGGTGAGATGCGATTTTTGAGATTTTCCCTCGGCGAACAAAGGGCAACTTTAAGGGTCCGACGATTGCGGCAATCATAACTTGGGAGAGGACATTTACGGTGTACTCGTAACCGTTGATGAAGGGGGATCTGGCGAAGGACGAAGGAAGAACAAGGGATAAAGATACGTGACTATTGTTTCTCTATGGGCGTGCATGAGGCATAAATCTGACAACGGCACTAATAGGATGGCTGTGTTCATGCCTGTCTAGGCGGCGACATGTCGAGGTGTTTACGCTTTTTGGCGCCATTGATCCGGACACCTTTGATCGTCAACCCCGTTTCCTCGACGGGGAATTTGCGTGGTCGCCCTCGGCGGTCTTTCTTTTGTAGTAGGAGGCGGACTTCGTTTTGATCGTAGGAGCGCAGCACCGCTCCGGTGGCGGAGGTGAGTTGGGTGGTGCCGTCGTCGAGACGGTACTGGTTGGCCATCGGTTTAAGCTGTTTGTTGAGCTGCTTAAAGTTGGGGTGAGACAGATCGATATAGGTGTTGGTGGACGGGTCCAAGATTATTTTTTTCGGTCGACCACGCTTCCGCTTGACTTCGCTTCCGGGTTTACGCGGGCCGTGGTCCCTCGGAGTTGGTGACATCGGCAGTGGCGTCACCATCGGCCCCGTCATCGACGGAGATTCACTTGCGGGGGGTGGTGGTGGTAGTGGGGTGGCATGCGGGGTATGCGAAAGGGGGTCTAGCTTGTTTTTCCCGTCGTCAGCGTGCATCATCACCGTGGTGGGAGTCGCGGTCATGGCGACGGCATCGGTGAATTGAGGGTGCTGAGCTTCGATGAGCTGAGGGTGGATCGAATGGAGAAGCTTTTCCTTCGGTCGAGACGCGGGAGAATCGACTCCGTACCCCGGTTTCAGCGTCTCCATTGCCGGTTGCTGGTGAGGGTAACCTGCCAAGTCAGATCGTGACTTTTCCCAATACTGAGGTGGCGGTTGCATGTGGTTAGACGAGTAGGCATCGACGGCGACCTTATGGGGCCTCAGGCCATCGTTTTGACCGACGTGGGCGTCGTGGGGCTTGGTTGCGGCTGGTGGGGGGCCAAGGTGCACTTGGGACGATAGCGAGTCCAGCGACGCTGTTTTCGCTGCCAGCGAGGGATTATTCATCGGTTTAGCGTCATCACCAACGACAGAATCGGTTCGAAAGTCGATGATCGCTCCTTGGTAACTTCTCAACTGCGAATACATGGCGAGCACAAACACGTCAAGGGAAACGGGGACAGGACACGGCTAGTGGCGTCGAGCACAACACAAAGATATAGCACAAGAAAATCAACCACAACCAGCGGTCAAGGGCTCGGACGAACGGTAGCAGCGGCGTCAAAACGGCTCTCCCCAACCTCAGTGGAAAATTGAGTGACGGTAATTGCGTGGGGAAATTTTCGTGCCTAGCCGCTCGGGGCAAAGCCACCTTTCCTCCCAAATGGGGTAAGTAGAGCGTAACGGCAACTGGGATTAGACGAGGTAAACTAAGCTAATGAGTAGAGGCAGCAGCTATTATTTTATCATTGTTTTTTGGTGGTTATGGGAGAGCTGAGGGGTTGGGGGGATCCAAGATCGCGGTCAACTGGTTATGGTAAGTGGTTAATTGATGGTGGAGACGCGTAATCGATTCATTATCGTGGTGTAGCTTGTCTTCGGCGTCTTCGTATTGTTGTTTGAGACGTTGAATGTCGTCAGTACACTGGTTGAGGTGGTTAGAAAGGCGAGCGATGTCGTCGTCGCGTCGATGATGTTGTCGTTGTAACACGTCGAGTACAAGTTGTTTTTGGTTGAGTTTGCGGCGCTTGGCTTGGAGTTCGATGGAGGTAAGGAGATGATTTAGTTGAGGCAATGGCTTGGGGTAAGTTGGAGACTGGTGCGACTGATCCTCGCTCATTTTGGGGTTTAACGCGTCAAATCGATCACCAGAGTTCTGTTCTCCTTCTCCCTTCGATTTAGGGACGTTAGCTGTTGATATTTCCTCGGTTATCGCGTGATAGTCTTGCCGTAACTCAGCAAGGTGTGCCATCCATGAGGTTTGATCAGTGTGCGACAGACTCTAAACCGAGACCATAGCACTCAGCCATGAACCGAAACTATAGCACTCAGCCCATAGCACTCAGCCCTGAACCAAAACTGGCTTACTCGACTTTACCTCACTCGGCCCTTCACTTAACTGCCTTTTTTAACTGCCTAATCTACTACTACTACTACTTCTGTTACAACTTCACAATTATAACACAAATAGATTCCAACGACAACCTTATGCCACTGCCAGTAAACACTACTAATTAAGTAATGATGACCAATAATAATGACCTTCACTTTCCCTCCGCTTTACTTCACCTTCACGCCCTTAAGTTAACTTGTTACACTCTCGCCCAAAAAGTCCAGCCAAGTGGTAACTCATCCAGTAGTCAAAGTTAAGCTACAGTGGGTGGTAAATCTTGACTGGAGATCATTATTTCATGTGAATATATTAAGACATTTACCTTGTAAGTTGTTCGACGATGACGTCGGAAGCCGCCACTTGAGTGATGACCGAGTTGGCAAACGCATCCACCAACTTCTTCGAGTCGATCAACTTTTCGTCGAATTGAATGGTGAACGAGACGTTGGCCGACGCTTCGGTAGTCACCAGCAGCGGAGCAGCAATTCTCGTCGCCACTGGCGACAGCACAAGTTCATCAAACAACGATACTGGCGCCGCCCGAGCCGAAGTGGTCACTTGGGTGGCCTTAGTAAAGTTAATCGACACTTGTTCCACCTTAAACCGGTCCACCGTTGCCGCCGGGATCATCAATTCGTCAAAGATGGCATCCGTTGACGCCGGGATCGCTCCCACGGGACCAAAGGTGACGTATTCGGGGAACTCGGTCGAGTAGGCCACCACCTTGGCCTTATTGAGGGCAGAACTGATATGGTACTCAAATTCGGCCGGGGTCGACTCACCCAACCCAGCTCTAAACGAGAATCTAAGCTTATTAAGCGGTTTGGGAGGTTGAGGGGTTGACTTAGCTTCAGGCTTAGCGTCACCCTTGGTGGCGACGTCACCCTTGGTGGTATCTTTAGGTTGAGCCGGAACCACATTGGACAAGTCCAAATGTTCCTTCAGCTTGACGTACTCAGCAATGGCAGCGGGAGCATCCTGAGGGATCTTCCCCAAGTATGCCAATACATCCCCCTTAAGGATGCGACCGTTGGGTCCGGTGGCAGGGATGAGTTCGAGGGCCTGTTTGTGAGTGATATTGTTTTGGTAAAGAAGCGAATCGACCGAAGGCAACAACGTTTGGTTAGGGTTAGCCTTTTGCACCACTTTCGAGGCGTTCTTTTCCACTTGGTTAAGGGCAGGACCCAGCGACGATGCCAGGGGCTTATCATCCTGTTTCTTATCCGATTTTTCTGCCGGAGGTTTCGCTTCAGTCTCCACCTTCACGTGTTCCACTTCGGGTTTAGTCAATGTCGACAAATCGTCTTCAGGTTCCGCCAAAAACGCAATCGGTTCCCCCACGGGGATCCCCTTGGCCCCATCCTTTTGTAAGATGTCGAACATCTGCCCATCATCGGACGCTTCGACATCAATCGTTGCTTTATCGGTTTCCACTTCCAACAACACGTCCCCAGCGTTGAATTTATCTCCCGGAGCCACCTTCCAGTTGACGATCCCTCCCTCAGTCATGGTGGGGGACATGGCGGGCATTTTGAACACCTGAGCATCGAGAAGACGACGGCTAAGGGTAAACTGACGACGTATGACCCGTGACAACATTGAGGTATCTGAGTGGGGGTTTTTAGGGGCAACGCTAACGGGAAATAGCCACTTCGCAACTGAGAAGTGGTTCGGCTCACAGTCGACCTATAAGTACGTCTTACGCGCAACGCGGCAGTTAATGTGCGAGTGGGGGAAACCACCCGAACCAAGCGAACTGTCCGGGGTCAATAAGGAAGAAATAGTAATTAAATGGAGTTATTTTAGCAGTCTTTTGGAGCACTGGAGCGACCTTAAAAAGTGTTTTTCTTTAGCGATAGTTGCTAACCCTTATAGCATTTCTCGGCGATGATTGTGTCGTTATATTTCAATTGTTGCCGTGGTGGGGAAGAGGTGCGACCTGCCATAAGGGTTTTCCCCCTCTCTTTGCGCGGAAGCTTCCGGTTCCAACCGGGGAAGACAGATGGATAACGGCCTGCGGAGGGGTCTCCCGGACAAATTCGGTAACTATCCCCAACTACCACTTAATTGATGATATAAGTCAATAATCACCACCAATTGATCGTCATTATCCTCACTGAGCCATGATGATTTTAAAGTGTTCAACATTTCTATTGATAGGGTAGTGTTTGGTGGCTAGTCCCTTTAGTTGTGTTTCCCGATTAGGCGGAGGACCTCATCTCATCGCGGTGCGAGCCGCACTGGGTCTTCCCATCGACCATGGCGAAGCGGAAGAGGCTGGACATCCGCGAGGAAAAGAAGAAGGCTCGGCTTGCTCTCGATGACCAGCTTGATAGCGGAGTGTTCACCAAAGACTTTGAAAATGATGAAATGGACTACGAACTCCAGCCGCGGTCGTTGGCCCTGATACAGACGGTAGAAGGGTTACCGATCAAACGCGCCGATGGTACCCTCGAACGGGTCGTGAGAGAAGCGGAGACTAAACCCCAGTCTGACGATGATGATGACGATCAAGATGAGGCTAATGGTGATGCTGACGCTGACGTAGCCGAAGATGATGACCTGACACAACCAGCACAAGAATCCGATGATGAAGATGATGACCTTAGTCCCACCCAACGACTCGTCATGCTTAAGGAAGAGATTGCTGATTTAGCCGGGAAACTCATGGAAGACCCTGAGGAAAACATCGCTGCTCTCACTCGTCTTAATCGGATGGCAACCTCGAAGAACCCCGCCACGGCTCAGTTGGCAATCCTTGCGTTGGTGCCGATATACCAGAGCTTGGCCCCCGGGTACCGGATCCGTCAGCTTCTGGAAATGGAACAAAAAGAACGAGTATCGAAGGAAGTGGCTCGTCTTCGTGCCTTTGAACAAAACCTCGTGAGCAACTACCAAAGATACCTCGATTTGCTCCAAGGGTTGGTCAGATCAAAGGAAAACCCCCACATCGCTCGCGTAGCGGGTAAAGCCGCTTGTGAATTGGCTAGCAAGCTCCGACACTTCAACTTCCATCGTCAACTCATCGAAATCGTGGTGGGACGTCTCCGAAATCGCCCCGCCGACCCCGCTGACTTGGCAGTATACACTCGTAGTGTCGAAGTGTTGGAGCTGTTGCTTGAAGACGACGTCGATGGTGCAGTGACGGTGGATGTGGTGCTGGTACTCGCTAAAGTGATCAAGCTCCTGTACCGAGTCGACGAACTGGCCCTTAACGTCTTGCTCCATCTCCAGCTTCTCCGAGACTATAACCCTGAAGCCACGGTGCTGGCGAAGCGCAAACATATGGTACAAAAGAAGGATCGAGTCCACTTGCTGAAAAAGCAGCGTAAGGCTCGGAAAGAGATGATCGAGATCGAGGAAGAGATGAGCAAAGCTAAACAAGAAGTGACTGCCGAGGAACGCGAGCGTAACCAGGCCCAAGTATTGCAGTCGGTGCTTAAGCTCTATTTGCAGATCCTCAAGGCGGGGATTCACGAAGGTAACCGCAACGCCCGCAATCTTTTTGGTGCCGTCCTCGAAGGGCTCGCCAAGTTTGGTCGCATGGCTAATTTTGATTTGCTCGGAGACTTTTTGGAAGTGCTCAAGGAGATTATGGGTGATATGACTCTGGGCGAAGATGGAACCGATATCGATGTCAGACTCTTGCTTTTGTGTGCTGCCACTTGCTTCACGCTTTTGCTCAATCATGCTGACGTCGGCAAGGTTGCCATCGATATGCTGTCAGTAGTACAAACGGTATACCTGCTGCTTGATGCCGTTGGTTTGGATGCTGACATCGAATACTCTCATAAGACGCTCCGGTTAGCCGATCCCCTTACGCTGGATAAGCCTACGGTCAACGTTTCCACCACGGCCGAACTTCTTTTGCGGACGCTTGACGCTACCTTCTTCAAGCTGAGAAACGGGACTCCCGTCCGGGCACTTGCCTTTACCAAACGGCTCTACATGGAGCTGCTCCACCTTCCCGAAAAGCTGGCGCTTGCCGTGCTCAAGTTTATCGGGAAACTTATGGCTCGTTTCCCTGGGATTGGAGCTCTCTACTCGACGGAAGAGTCGCTGGGTGAAGGTCACTACATTTTGGGCATCGAATCCAACCTCCGTCTGGAAGTGGTGGAAGTGGCTCGATCGCAACCCGAAGCAGCCACGTTATGGGAAAACGTGTTGCTTGATAAGCATTATAACCCCCAGGTGCGGGACGGGCT
This sequence comes from Diutina neorugosa, assembly GCA_030578555.1. Lineage (NCBI taxonomy): Eukaryota > Fungi > Ascomycota > Pichiomycetes > Serinales > Debaryomycetaceae > Diutina > Diutina neorugosa. Next base: position 366,746 of record JAJMSK010000003.1, on the reverse strand, counting down.
GAGGCTGTTGATGAAACAGCTGAAGGAGACGAACAAATGAGGGCTTTGTAGATAATTTATTATATTCAATCGCATGACACAATCAACGCATGATACGAGTAATCGGGGTCTGGAACGGAGTTTGGTTGCGTGGAGTCCCACTAGGCATTCGTGGCGTTTGAATCAGCGTCAGTCGGACTCGGGGTGTCTCCAGAAGCGTCGCCAGCGGCGCTCGGATTCTCGGGGTAGCAGGAGTGGCAAACGATGGTGGTTCGTAGCCTAATGGAGGTGGCAGTTGCATAGCACTATAACCAGCCGGATTGAATGCCATATGGGACACGTTGTACCCATTAGACAACACTTCGTTGATACCTTCAGACTCGTCATCAGCAGTGAACATGGCAGGAACCATGGTGTGGTCTCGGTACCCTTCAATGGGGGTTTCGCTAAGGAACTTCTCCAACGAGAGATCTTCCCATACTGGCTTGGGGTGCTTGTGTTTACGACGACCACTCCCTTTGATCAGTGCGAACGACATCTCATCATCCTCTTCCGGTAGAAGGGCAGCAGTAGCTTCGTAGAGTTGGTCGACATCGATATCGTCATAGGGAATCGGTTCGAGCAGCCATTTGGTGGCGTAGAGGACGTGGTTGGGGTGGGTGATGTGACAATAGTTGTATCCCAGATCCATATCGCACGGAAGTTGAGGTGAACCAGAAGTCCCGTTATGATTTGTGATATGATTGAAGTAGACAAGAGATGAACGCTTTAACGAGTAAAGTGAACAGGATGGTTTCACTAAAATAGACGATTTATTATAGTAGATGACTTGAGGGAGAACTTGATTAGTCTTAAGGTGATCAATAATGTATTTGGTGAATCAAAAAGTAGTGGGATCAAACTGAGTGTACCAAAGTGCCCGACTATATGTTTCATCCCTGAGCCGAAACTGGCTTACTCGACTTGACTACTAGCCGAATCCGTTAGTTTATTCGTCATGCAACTTTAGCTACCACAACGGTGATAGACCTTAAGCTAACTGGACCTTGACAACTACAATTATTCATAATACCGATTTGATTATGCGCAAACTAAAATACACAGGGCATGCCCTACATTCTCTTTCTTCTCCCGATTTGGGCTTGGAACCCAGCCTTGATCGACGTCACCGATCTCGTCGACCCACACGCCTTACAACTCAAGAAATGCAATCTATTGGACGACTCTCTCTTCAACTCGGTGTTCATCGACTTACACGTCTTACAAGTGACGTATTCGACAATATACCGTCTCAACACCGACTCCATCTGTTTAGGTTGGAACCGCCCCTTCAAAATCAACCGCTTTTCCCCGTCGATCGACCCCGACGTACCCAATTCAGCAAACAAGAACTGGATAAGATGTTCGGGGTTTCTTTGCAACACGGTGGCGATTTCTTGCACGTTGGTGAACATGGTCTTCTTCGACCCTTCTCTTTGACACACGGGAGGAGGGATCTTGAACTTAGGTCCCAGACGGTCACCAGCCAATTCGGGGTTATTCTTTCTGAGGATGCCAAAGAATCTCAGTAAAAGCACGTCGTAGGGTAATTCCGATGCTTCTTGAGCTGCCGACGGTTCCGCCACCACCGAGTCGTCGATACCCGCTTGTTCAAGCTGAGCTTCGAAGTCATCGGTAGCGTCGGCTACCGTCTTCGTCGACTTCTTCTTTTTCTTCTTTAACGACAAGTCATCGAACGAAGCCTCTAACGCCGTCGAGTCATCCTCGGGCTTCTTCGTCTTCTTCTTCTTTTTGAGACCAGCAAACAAGTCGTCGGCGCTTTCAGGAGCAGGCGAGCCTTCGTCTTCGGGCTTCTTCACCTTCTTTTTCTTTTTCAACGTGGGGTCAAATCCAAGGTCGCTCATGAGTTCGTTAGATTGTGTTAAAATTTTTCGCGACATCTAGAGTGAGATATGGTGAGAGTGACACTAACGCCCAAAAGGTGGTTTACGATGACAAATAAACTATGTTTAGTGACGATGACATAATTGAGTGGCGATACGCTATGGAGGTTGGGGTTTTTTGTAGGTTAGGGCGTACTCGTTCTTTGGATGAGTCTTGATTTGGCAGAGTGCGAAATGGCGATGGTGCCAGATGCCCCGACACTTACACTCAGCCATTCAAACGGCCTTACCTTGTTTACTCGAGCTTCGACCAACTTTACCTTGGCTTAACTGCCTTCACTCCACTTAACTGCCTTCACTCCACTACTCATAATCTAACACCTGTGGTGTGAACTACGAACTACTAAGATGTCGCTCATGATCATGGCAATATGGTCACAATAAGGAGTAGCACAACAAACCACTGACGACTTCCAAAAGACTCAGCTTGATTAGATCCCTAAACGACCCTATTCGAATCAATTTAACGATGGAAAACCATATCACACTGATGAATTTGCCACCATCTTGTCCCCGATGACTAGATCACGTGGTAACAAGCACAGGACCAGTCCAACCACCAAACTCGTTGTTATACCACATTGGTAGCATTCCCGTTGGTCTATCTACTATGTTATTGCTAGTTGTAAGTCACACGATGAACAGAACCGTTATGCACCCTCCGCACCGTTCCTGCGTGGATGTAAATCATTCTACTAAATCATCCTGAACCCTGATACTGTGGTATTTCATTACGTTATATCTTGGTACTACTTAACTTTTGGATTACCAAAAGGTGCCCTTGAAGAACGATTCGAAGCTGGTGGGGTAGCAGAAGATGACGAACGAGCACTTCCAGGTGGTCTTCAAACCCCAGGCCCACTTCCACCCGTGACCCTTGTGGAACCCAAAGTACCGGTACTTCTTCCCCCCAATGGCAAAGTAGAAGTACTTGTCCTTGGGCAAGTGGACCACTCCGTTGGAAGCGTCGGGCAACGAGACACCTTGAACTTTGGCAACCGCCTTGTCACCTTCTTCGTCGGACTTCTTGTAAGCTTCGGCAATCTGGTGAGCATCATCATCGCTAATGGTGGTACCAGCACTCTTGGCAGCGTTCTTAATGTCGTCGGGCGAGGGCTTGGTGGTCGGAGCATCGGGAGCCACGTCAGCTTGGCCAGCAACCGGCTGCTGGTCGACAGAAGCGACCTCAACGGTAGCTGCACCAGCGTTGTCGGCGGTGGCAACGTTCGAAGCGTCGTTGGGGTAGGGAGCAGCGACGGTGATGGCAGCAAGAAGAAGGAGGTTCGAGAACTTCATGGTTGTTTAGCGAGAGACTGATTATCATGGAAACCGTCGTTTACTTAAATAGGCACCACGAAAATCACATTCAATTCATCACGTCTTGGGTTTTTGTCGGGGATCGGCTAAACGTGGGGGGTTTTGTGGTGTTCACTAACAGCTGCGAGGCGGGTCCTTCGTGTAATCACCCCATATAACGCCCAAATCTCGGCTAAATCCTAGATTCTGATGGGACGATGATGCTGGGGTGATACGAGAATGTACCCAACGTTGGCTTGGGATGAGGTTTGGACACGGTTTATGGGCATATCTTTGTTCTGTATGCTTCGAGAAAATTGTGGGGTTTGGACCCTTAAGGCACCGAGCGTTGTTCCTACCGTGAAGAATAATAAGGTTTTCTTTGACAATGGCGAAGCAAATTTCTTGTCGTCAGCGCCACCTGTTGGTAAGCTTCAAGCGGAAGTAAAAGAGCCGTAATACACGACACTTTGACTAATTAGAACAACCCCTAGCTTCGTAGTCGTTTAAAAATCGTCCAACATGCACGCGTATCGAATAATTTCTGCTAGATTCTGGGGCTTTGGCGGCATGGTTTAACTTGTGTTGCGTAGCGTAAAATTCAATCGTGCAGGGTCACTCGTCGTACCTGCCGTTTACAGCAAACAATAACCACCCAAGAAGCCGACCGTCTAACCGTGTAACCTTGTAATTACAGGGGCTGAAACGGACAAACACTTCGGCCCGTGTCGGTGTTTGTTGGTGAAACAATCGACTACCATAGGAACCAAGGTAGTCGTAAACATATACGCACGGCAACACTAAATGGTGTTGCACCCTGCCTAATGAATTAAACACACTATCCATGCATAATTGTCTTTATAGGGATTCGAACACTGACGGGGGCGTTGCCCGAGTCCATCGTAAAATTAGCTTAAATATTTACAAATTAGGCTAAAAATTGCCCCAAAACGGAAAGTGAGCAGGAAGGTCGCCAAAAATTTAATTATGTTAATACAACGTGAAAATAGGCATCGACTGCTTATGTCCGTCGAAGATTAATGTGTTGTTGATCCGCAACTCCTTCTGGCCAAAGAATTGGATGACATCCTGGGCCAAAGCACCCCCGATGATCGCAGCGACGGGGGCAAACTCGGTAAATGCTTGTCGAGAGAACATCGAGGTGTAGGTAGCGTCTATTAACAGCTCGGGAAGGCCAAGGTCCCGACATTTCTTGGTGGCGTCGGCAGCAAGCTGTTGTTTGTCGGGCATGGCGTCAGGGTCTGACGGGCGGTCATAATGCAAGAGGGCGAAAATCATTGGGACCGCCCCCCCGAGTTGTTTAAGTTGTCGTTTGCGCAATTGATTAGGCAACTCTTTCAGCATGAACGCTTGAGCAAGCGGAGTGTATTCGTCGACGATGGTCAAGTGTTCCTTATTGACGGGTTTATCGAGGGCGACCTCGGTGATCACCTTTTTGGGGTTGAGTAACGTGCCTGGTTGTCGAGGCATATTACCCAACACTCGAGTCACTTCTGACTTCTGGTTGATGAGGTCGGTGAAGATGTAACCAAACATTCCGTGCATACCGGTGACATATAAGGGAATATTGTGGCTGCGAGTGATGGTATTGACGGCGACGATCTCATCGTAAGTGAGCTCGGTGGCAATCACCAAGTCAAATTGCTTGTAGTAAGCAGGATCGAGAGAAGCAAACTTGGACGTGTTGATGGTGACGTTGACGCGGTTGTTAAGTTCTTTGATCTGAGGAAGGATCACCGGAAGCTTCAATTGTCCCTCCACCAGCGAGTCATTAGGTAAAAAGAACTGACAACCAAAGTCAGCATCGCTAACCACCGACAGGTCCAAAAGTTCAATCAGATTAACCCCTCCAAGCACCAAATTTTTCACCACCTCCGTGCCCACGGCTCCGACGTTGATCACGAGGATTTTCGCCAGCCGGAGGCGGAGCTGGGTCTTCATCCCCCAGAGACGGATCTGCCGGTCATAGAGCGAGATCTCATCTAGTCGTTAGTAAAATGCGAACGGGTGACGGTCGAGGGGGGGAGCCTTACGTACCTTTAGATAATGACATGCCTGTGGTGAGGATCGAGTGTGCGGCTTCGGAAGTAGGATACCAGCGGGCGTGCCCCTACCACTTTTCCCGAGGTTGCGCCAGGGGAAAAAACGGTCTCATTTGCAGCCATGGGGCTGCTCCCCAGGGGCAGGACCCTGCCGGAACAGCCGCAACACAGGACTCGGGTAAAAGCCGAACCATCTAAAGTTGCTACGACGTAACCACGGGATTGGTCGAGAAGCGTAGGTGTTTCACATTCGACACTGCTAACGCAACCGACGTCTCCTCGTTTAGTTAGTTCACGTCATGTGCCCGTGGACTTCCCATAAGTGATTGCGGAATAGATATAACTGCTACCCCCGTGTCATCAGCGGCATATGGCCTTCATCACGGTGACGGTGGTCAAGGCAGAGCTGCTTCGCCGGACGTCGTTTTACAAGCCGCTGCCCTATGTGTCGGTGACCATTGACGGAGGTCGAGCGACTCAGACGACCCAGATCCGACGGAAGTGTCTGAATCCCGTGTGGGGGGAGCAGTTCTCGTTCGTTGTTGGCTATGACCTGAAGCTTGATATCGTGGTGTTCGATGATAAGCGAAATACCGACCATCGCCATCATCAATTGGGTTCACTCCATCTCAGGATCAGCGAGTTCTTTCTGTTAAACACCGCCCAAGAACGAACCATGGTTGCTAAGTTGGACAATTCTCGCTTTGGTACGTTATTTCTTGGGTTATCGAGCCAACCGTACCGTCCGCTTCCTCCACTTCCACCACGATCACCCCTGATACCATTGGACCCTATCACTCCTCCGCTTGAGCCCCCATTTGTCCGAAGAATCTCGAATAATGACCTGGTGGTTAGTCTGCAAACATCCAGTTTCAGCCTTGACCCTCGACATTACCCCCAAACTACCGATATCAGTCTATCGTCAATTGTGTACGAGGACCTCAATCGAACTCCCGAATGGGATGAACAAGAAGACGAAGATACCGTTGATACCGATGTCACCTCGTTAGGACTCGAAGCAAAGACCCTCCAGGAGACTCGGGCCCAGTTCTCTAATAAGTTGGCTACGTTGCGAGCTAATCCCCAAATGATGAGGGTTGGTGGACAGAAGACTTATATTCGAGTTTCTCGTGATTCCATCGTTGATGATAGTTTTGACCAGCTTGCCAAAGTCGATTCCATAAACCTTAAGGGTCGTCTAGATGTGAGATTTATTGGTGAAGAAGGCATCGATGCTGGAGGGGTTCTGAAGGAGTTTTTTGAAGTATTGACTAAGGCGATCTTTGAACCAAGTCTATGTCTTTTCAAATGGGGTTCTAACAATACCTATACCTATCTGATTAACCCCGATCTGGGAGTAAATCCAACGCATTTGGACTACTTCAATTTTGCTGGACGGGTGTTTGGCATGGCAATATTTCATAATTACCATGTTAGTATTGTACTTGTACACCAACTCTACCGTCAATTGCTCGATATGCCGGTGGAATTGGAAGATATCAAAGCTCTTGATGAAGAAGTGTATCGCCTGTTGATCTGGCTTTTGGAAACCGATATCACCGATGTCGACCTTGGGTTATATTTTGTTGTCGATTATGATTATTTTGGCGTGTCCAAGCTGATTGACTTGGTTCCCCAAGGAAGTAATATCCCGGTAAGCGAAGACAACAAACACCAATACGTGCTGTTTATTGCTCAATGGTTAGCACGAGAACGTACTCGGTCTCAGTTTAAGGCATTTTCCAAAGGATTCTACGAGTTTGTCCCCCAATCCTCCATTAGCATGTTCGAACCCATCGAGCTTGAATGGCTACTTCTGGGTAGTCCCCACATCGACTTGGACGACTGGAAAGCCAATACGTTATATTTGGGGTATCAAGATGACTCCATCCCCGTGAAGTGGTTCTGGGAGGTGGTGGCATCACTTGATAACGACAAACGGGTTCGCCTACTACAATTCGTCACCGGAAGCACTCGAGCCCCTCCCCAAGGGTTTAGCCAGTTGCTTGGACTGGACGGACCTCGCAAATTCACCATATCCAAGACGTCTCGTCTTGATCATCTCCCGTTGGCGCAAACGTGCTTCAACAAACTCTCGTTACCCAATTACGAGACGAAAGCCCAGCTCGAGCAAAAATTAATCATGCTTGTCGACCATTGTGTAGGCTTCGGCATGGGATAAGCAAATCTAATAATAAACAACCAATCAGTTGGTTATAATGTTTTCCCCCTGTGGCCCCTATTTTAGTAATCACCATGACAATATTCGAGATCCGAAGCTGCCGACCAACCACAATGAAATTCGTCAATCTAAACAAACAGATTGACGTCAACTAGAGAATGTTATTGAAGCGGTTCTTAACCTGCATTAATTACAATCAATTGGTAGGATGATTTTATGATGGGAAACTATGGCTTAGAGATTTGCGCACCCATAACCGAAAAATGGATGCTATCAATAGAACTACACAAACTGCCATTATCTCGATAACAAAATCCTGCTAGGTTAGTTGCACTGAGACACCTTCTAGTGATAACCTACACCAACTACGACCTAAATCATTCAAGTCCTTGATTTGATTGCTTTAGAGTTTAGGATCGATTTACGATGTCAACCAGCGTCGCGAGTTTATGTGCAGGTAAAAGACACACGCGTAGCGCGTTTACTGTACAGTGAGCAAGCCCTCACTAATCTCGCACCAGCATCTAACCACTCCTAACTTGCGATGGATCCTACTCAGAGACTCCGGGATCCTCTGAGTCTTCTTGAAGCAATCAAGAGGCGTATTGCTGGCGTTGCTGATCCCATTGAACCCCCGAAACCGTCTGGGGATGATGTTTATGGCAAAGTTGTTGATGAAGCTCCCACTCAAGTGGTCCCCGAACCTGACCAATCTAGCCAGTTAGATGAACAGGAACAACATCAAGAAGAGGAAAGTGACGACGACTTCAGTTTCTCTACCTCGATGCTCGCCGTGGCTAATAAGGATACGCAAAAACTCCCTCAATTAGCCATTGACGTTAATGAATTTGCCCTGACGCAAAAAGTCCAACCGACCTCAGTCGATGCTACTCAACAAGTGAATCCTACAGCCGAAGACATGTCTACACAACTCATTGCCCCCATTGCTGATACGCAGGTTGTTGAGAAAGACGCAGCCTCTGATGAAGAAATTCCCGTTGAACTCAGCACTCAGGATCGACAAGCTCGTATCTTGGAGCTCGCCGCCCAACGTAAAGCTTCTCGTGAGCGTATGCAACAAGAACTGCAGCTGCAAACCCTTGATCCCCATTCCAGTGATGACGAACTCGAAATCGAGCTGGCCTCAGTCCTGATCACTCAATCCCGCACCTCCAACAAACAACTTGAAGAAGCAGAAAAGTTCCTTGGCATTCGAAAGCGTTCTCGGGATATTCGTCCTGACTTTGCTCCGGTCACAAATCAAGCCAAGGCAAGCTTAGTTTCAGGATTCGATGATAGCGACGACGAAAACATCATGCACAGTCAAGGCCACCAGATGCAGCTGACCCCTGTCACTTCACCACAACAACCTGAACAGCTTAAGCTTGCACTGTCGCCCCACCAAGTGGGACCGGATCCCATCACCCGTTATCTAGATCTGGTACGCGCATTCTCCTCCGCCGAACCTCCTAGTGAGCTTGAGTTGGATGATAGTGATTCCGACAGCATTCCGTCATTAGGAAAAGACCAAGAGCTTGAAATCAAATCAAAGTTTCTGCGGAGGGTGATTGGAGAGGATGCTAAAGCTGCAAAGATCCCCGTGAGTGTGAGACGCCTTGTACCCACTGACCGCAAACGTACCATAAACCGAGCCATTCTTGATTTACGCAAAACTAATATTAATCAAATTCAAGAGGGGCGAAAGGCTGACCCGAATTACGAAATCCTCGAAGAGATTGAGAAGGATGAAGCCATGATGGGTAGTTTGTTGGAAAAAGAAATTGAACGGAATCAGGCCATTCGGCGTAAGGAACGGGCAAAGGCGAAATTGAAATCTCGAAACGCCACCAAGGAAGATGATGCTGCTGTCTTTAGTGACGCTTCCGTTGCTGATTCAGTCTACACCAGTGACAGTGACAACCAAAGCGAAGCCCATGACGACAACAGCGATGATGACAGTGATGACAACGAACCACCTCTTGGTAGTCTGCAATCGCGTAAGGATGACGCTTTCATGTTTGAAACCAATTCTGCCAACGAAACCGACTCGGGGCTGAAGGGGATCGTACCTAAGGGCCAAACCATGCCTTTGATATCCGACCATGAACAAGATGACTTCGATGATGTTGATTCGGTGCTGGGAGATCACGATAAATCGACGCAATTGGATGCTGCCGCTGATGCCAACACTTCTATCCTCACATTCAGCGACATCAACACGCTGGAAATCGGTATTGAGCCGACTCAAGTGGATCCCACTCAAATGGACTTAGATGAGGAAGACCTGGAGGATGATGAAGTGATTAACCCGGCATTACTTAAACGCGGCCGCAGGAAGATTGCTGCTGTTGTCGCTGCGGCTGGCGCTCCTGTGGAAACAATAGAGGAGGAGGATGAAGAGGACGGAAGCGACGAAGCTGCTAGACAGGAACTATTAAAGCAGCAGACCGAAGCCTACGCGAAGAAGATCCGCAAACAAGAGTTAAGAGATCGTAAGCGACGCAAGGCCCTCGAACGAAACAATGAGGTGAAGGAAATCTTGCAAAATGAAGCCGTCGAATCCGAAGATGAATGGCACGGTATTGGTGGTGCTGATGGCGACTTGCTGGATGTAGCCAACTCAGAAGATGAACGAATGATTGATAATGCCCTTGATCTTGATCTTAATGACGAAGAGATTCGTAACAAGTTCATGGAGCAGTACAAGATCAAGGACAAGGAAGAGTTGGAAAGATTGTTAGATGACATTAAAAACCATCGGCTTTCAAAACGCGCCGCTGCTCGAGGGCTCGATTTGGAATTCAGTGACGAGGAAGACGAGATCTTGATGGCATATCGTCGTCAAAAACGGGCTGAGCAGGTTGCACGTATTGCAGCCAACCGCGAGACATTAAAAAAACTAACCAATGACAAACAACATGCATTCTTCACTACCATTGAGGAGCCCCAAAGTGTCATTGCTATCGATTCAGATGAAGACTCCCTGACCCCGCTGGACGACGATGACGGGTCTCAACTCAAACGTAAGATGATCATCAAAGAGGACTTTGTCCAGAAACAATTGTCGTTTTTGAGTGCTAAACGTGACGATTACACTCAACTTAATGCTCTCGCCAAATTACAGCATGGTTTTATCGATGACGATGGAGCGATCGAGGATATTTCCGTCCTCAAATCTAAGTGCATGAACCATTTGGCTTCGCAACTGGGTAAACGGAGCTTTACTGAGGTTGAAGATGGAGACACCGATGTTGACGACGAAGATGAAGTCGACAACGATCAGTTCCGCCAATTCAAACGTCCCCTGATGGTACAACTGTTCCGTAAAACCAATCATGACCAAGTCATCATCAATGAAGGCAAGCCCACGTTCCTGGGCGTGGTTGTTAATAAGCAGTTTAAGGCCGCTGGTGGTTCCAAAGCGTCCATTTCCTATATTTCGAAGCAGCAGTCTTTGGGCAAACTGTCATTGAAACTGGCCAAGCAGGAAATGATTGAACGCACCATGATGAAACTGAAACAAAACCGAAGCAATGTATTTACGAATCTGGGTTTCGATTAATGATTAATGCATATTTATGAATTTCACTAAATGGTAGTTTTGAACGTAGAGTTTCCCTTGTATTATTCCTGGTTAAATGAGACTGTCAGATGCCCGAGAAGATTGGATTAAACTAGTTCACTTTAACCTGCAATTTTTGAATAAATTTCCAAAATTTGTCAAAACATTACTGTTTAAATCACGCATAAATCATTGAAAACAGATATTTAAATGACCAAAAGGAAGCAAAAGGGAAATCTCAGGAAAGGAAACTTTATGGGTGGCAAATCAGTTGATAAAACCACACAATTTTATAGTTCAATCTTCACATGCAGGACCGAATAAAGCGGGCTTAAATTTTGTTATATAAGCCTTTATGGCCAAGTGGTAAGGCACCTCACTAGTAATGAGGAGATCGTCAGTTCGAATCTGGCTGAAGGCAGTTATTTTTTCCCATGACAACCATTCCATTACGACACCAAAGCGAACAGCGTTTTCCCTTTCCGTGTAGAAGGTGTTTTTTCTACTGCAAGTATCTGTATCGTTATCCCAAGATGCCCGACAGCAATAGTTAATTTATTCTCAAAGTGAACCTCTGCGCGGTCAATGTTAATAGTACGAGATCAGAGACAGCTGGGACTCGCGTTGACATGTTACGGAGTGCTCGTGGCTGTGGCTCTGGTAGTTGCCTATCTTTGTCATTCTAAAGTGGATTACTTATTCATTGATGAGTTCTTCCATGTTCGCCAGGCTCAAACTTACCTTGGTGGCAATTACAGGAAGTGGGATGATAAGATTACCACTCCGCCAGGGCTTTACTGGCTTGGCTATGGATTCATGAAGCTATTCCATTTGAAGGATTGCATTACCAGTTGGCGAGCTCTCAATTTGGTCGGAGGAATGGTTGTATTTCCCCTTGTGTTGAGTTACTTCCCTCAACGTCAATGGTGGATCGTCACCATTGTGGGTCAGCCATTGTTATTCACCTACTACTTCCTCTTCTACACAGATGTGTGGTCAACAATCTTTGTGGTGGCAGCGTTGGTGGCAGCCATGGTCCCTACGGGTCGTCGATGTGTGATTAGCGGAATCTTCGGATTCATCAGTTTGTGGTTCAGACAAACCAACATTGTGTGGATAGCGTTTGTGTTATCGGTAGCCTTGGACTATCTGGCTCGAGGCCGTTTTGGATTGGATAGACTCCAACCATTTTTAAAAGGGTTGATGCTGCGTCGACTGGTACCGTTCTATGCTATCTTTATCGCCTTTGCTGCGTTTGTGTGGGTTAACAAAGGTATCACACTCGGAGATAAACTGAACCATGAAGTGTCATTCCACTCGGCCCAGGTGTTATATTGTGTATTCTTTATTTGTGCGTTCACCTGGCCGGCGTGGCTTCTGCCAAAAGTGGGTCGCGACTATATTCGCAGCTGGACACGGTGGTATGGGCTCCTGGCTGTACTTCAAGCAGCCATTGTGTACGGCTTGGTTCAGGTTATTGAACACGGGACCACCGTGCACCCGTTCCTCAAAGCTGACAATCGTCACTATCTGTTTTATTTGTACAGAAAGTTATTCAAAAAGGCGGGAGTATGGATGGCACCGGTTTACCATGTGTGTGGATGGGTTGTCGCTAACCAATTGCTTGTGGCTCGGAGGTTATCGTGGATCACCACTCTAACATTTTTTGGGGCAATGGTATTGACACTTGTGCCTCTGCCGCTCTTTGAGCCGCGGTATTACATTGTTCCAGTGGTGGTGTTTCGAATGTTCATCCATCCGGCTCCCGGCAAGTGGCGTAACCTTATCGAATTCTTGTATTTGTTGACAATCATTGCGTTTGTGTTTGGGGTGTTTTTCAGCTATGAGTTCCCGTGGGCGACCGAGGTCCACCCCCAGAGAATCATCTGGTAAATCTATTATAATTCCACATCGTTAAACTCTTGCACCAACACCTTTTCCGGTGATTTAACCGGCTCATCTTTAGTGGTATGACCGGGGAGGTCAGGAGAATCGAGACGAGCTAGTCGAGATTTCAAATTCAGCTCCACTTGGGACGACACCAGACGCTTGAAGGCGTGGATGTCAGTATCCCGTTTCCGGCCACTTACCAACTCACTCATAAGGGCGCGTTCATAGGGATCGGGGTTCGGGGTGTCTTTAATCCATTGCTTCACGGTTCGAGTACGCAACACGTCGAAGTAAGGGACGTCGATTTTGGTTACTTTGTCAACAAACTTCAATTCCCCTTCGTTGCCGATGAAAATGTCATCTTCCATCACTTTTCGCAGGTAACTGATATCCCAATTGCCTGACTCAAGATCATTAGCAAACGATAGAAGGTAATCTCCCCACGTTTTGGCAATGACATATTTATCATCAAAATCCCGACCAAAGAGGATCACTTGTCCTGACTTCCCCTCGGGGCCGGGGGCAAGATCAACACCAATACAATTCCCCACTCCGTCGGTGACCAACGGGATCCACATGGGATGAGCAAACACCTCCACGACGTGCTTAGGAGGGATAGATCGTTGTTTCGCCGTCACCAGCACCAGATGGGTACTTTGTCGCAGACTATCACGAGCGACTCTTTCCAGAGGAGAAATCCCAGGTAATTGGTGTTCACGAAAGCCCAGGTGCTTTGACGTCACCGAGTGAGTCAGTGAGAGTCGCTGGATCTCGGTAGCTTGAACGTCGCCGGCTAAGGCAGCCGCCACTTTACGCCATTGAAGGGTCATGGTCAAGATATCGTCCAACAGCAATAGTTTGAGACCGTATACCAATCCAGGGATTTCGGGAAGCAGACCGAACTGTCCGTCGGTCATTTTATAGAACTCCTTGACACAGGGAGGGAGCACGACGTCGAGATCTTTTTGGAAATCGGTGAGATCAGAATCAGTACATTTCAGCTCGAGAGTCAGAGCCAATTCCGGATACTCACGACTCATCCAGTTATTGATATGGCGCCAGGCCAATCTGACCTCGTGTACACCTTCATCGGAGCCATCTGCCGGCAGTTCGTACTCCGAAGCCATGAGATCAGTGCCCAGCAGATTGGCGTGTTGGTACATCCCCAGCAGTTTGGGCTTGTTGAGCCGATTGAATGAGTTTCGAGAATCGTACTCGGAGTACTTGTCACGTGTGGAGAGGGTGTACACCCACTCCAGAAACCTGTTGGCAATTCCCATGGGATGTACGGGATGGAGACCCTGCCGAGTACGATGTACGTCTATATTTACATCGGAGCGTTTTCTATTGTGCTTGTGTGCAGGGCATGGTCCTCGAAGAGGAAACATGAGAAACAATGACCCTGCGGTCATTCTTATCTCTCGAAGAGATGATGTAGGGAGGTGGGAGATGTGATACATATTGACAGGAGATCGACTATTTCGAGTGAGGTGTGGAGGTTGTGGCGCCAGGCTATTTATAGTTGTGTGGGGGAAATGAACAGGGCCCATGGTCTTTTACTTGACGATCTATATCGATCGATGACGTCATAATATGAGACACGATTCTTTCTCTAATTAGATACTTAAACTTTAGGAATATATCATTTTTATGCAAAGAGGATGGCCAAATACATGAGGGGAGGCACGGTGAGGGCCACTGCCATCCCGGTTTTTGTCGTTGATGCTGATGTATCGGAGGAGGCATCCGACGACGATGACGGAGACGCCTCCTTTGTTTCCTTGGTTGAAGAAGTAGATGATGACGCAGTAGACGATGATGATGATGATGACCCCTTTGACAGGCTATCGCTAGTGGAGGCATCGGAAGTCAGACTAGAGTCTTCAGTGGACGAAGCCAGGGCCAGGTCCAGGTCGTCACTAGAAGAGGCGGAGTCCGAAGAGGCGGAGGAACCTGAAGCCGAGCTGGAACCATCGGAGACGGCTTTAGCTTGAGGTACGATCGTCGTCGACGCATCGTCTTCGGTTACCGATTTGGGTACATCGGTCTCCAGATACGCCTTAGCGGTGACGGCGTTGGGGATCTCCGGCAGATCGACATCGTCAATTGACGAATCCAGGTTGAACTTGGTTTGGGCCAATGCCACCTCGAAGTTGTCGTAGTCATACACCAAGTAGACGTGGCGCAACATGTTATCGCCGAGGGTGATGGAATCGAGGTCTTGAGAGAACACTCCGAGATAACAGTTGGATGTGCTTTCAACGATCAAATCGGACACGGGGAATTTGAACGAGACCCCTGAGAACGACACTTCGATGTTGACATCGCTGTCTTTATATTTGCAATCGATCTGAGCCCCAATCAGCGTCTGTTTGGCTCCAAGGGTGTTGGTAAGCTTATTGAAGAGTGATTTGGGGAAGTACGACACCGTCAGTCCGGTGTCAAGCAAGGCAAAGTACTTGTTCTTCAGGATCTCGACGTTATCGTCACCGTTAGCGATGTTGACGGCATTGACCACGACATCGACCATTGCTGGCTCGTCGAACTTATCGCGACGAGTGTTAACGATGGGGACTCGAGTGAGTTTATCGTCAAACTTCGCCGAGTCGATGGCGCCAAAGAGAATGGTCCCCTGGTCGGCATCCAGCTCGTCCATGTAGACGGAAAACACCGTCCGTTTGATCAAGCCTTGGTTACGCAATTTCACCGGCAAGTTTTCGTAGACGTAGGGCAGGTGGCCCGGTTGGTTCAACGAGTTAGTCACCTCCAATTTCGGAGGACCAATGCCAAGGACCCCGACGTTGGACAGAGTTTGATTGACGACGGCAAACGACAACAGCTTCACCTCGACGCCACTGACACTGACGTCATCGTGGCCCCAAGTGCCCACCAGCTTCGACTTATCGGTATAAGTGATTTCGAACGCCGGAGCGGTGGTGTTTTCCTTCCACAGCTTCAGCTTTTCCGGAGAAAACAGCCCGTACTCGGTACAAGCATCCTGCTGATGGCACTCGACATCTCCCAGAGGTACCCAAAGATCGGCACTACCAGTATCAACCAACACTTCGACTTTTTGTCCATCGATTTCGAGCTGACTGACGTAAAAAGTGCGTTCGTTGTGGAGTTGGATCAGGACGTGGCTATCCCGTTTCGACGACGACTCCTCAAAGTAAGCCCGATTAACCAGTTTCTGGGTGACGTCGTCACTCAGATCCCCTCGACGGACCGCGAACTGGAGAGGTACTCCAGCAATAGCCACCGCTGCCCACAAGATCGATTTCCCCACGAGCATTTGGTGATGAGAAAAGTGGCACGAGGGAGACGCTTCGACAAAGGTGGGTGAGAGCGCATCACCGATTCTCTAGATGATGCACGCTGCTGCCTGGCTGTGGTAAACAATAGAGACACGGTCGCACAGATCCAAATATAGCCATTACGAGAGGGGGAACCCGACAGCAAGACAAAGCTCTTTCAGACACTAATGGTACCATGTCATTAGGAAATTTCTATCAGTTGTAGTGGTTGGTTTTCTCGTCGTCGTCAGATTTGTCAGTTATAGTTTAAGGTTTAAACTTCCGAGTTTGTGGTGAGGTTTTTGTGGTGAGTTTTTTCGCTGACGAGACCCGATGCGAGGGCGTCGGAACGAATAGCCGGAGGGAACCATGGACACAAACGATTGCCGAGGTTGCCGGCAATGGCGCCAGGCAAAAATAAACCAAGACGATAGAGAGAAAGTCGCAGAGAGGACTAGGAGATGTTGCCCGGGCATGAAGTGCTCTATCTATTGACGAGATAGGACACGATAATCCGGGCTGTTCGTCTGAGACCAACCACCAAGAGACGGTGTGCAGTTCAACTAGTACCGCGTGCCAAGCCGAGCCTATAGATGGGAGGTGACGAGAACCGCCACCAAGACCCGCGGCCGGCTTAGCATTTGATAATTGATCCGTGCCAAATTAGTGAGATGAGATGGTGGAGGAAACCGTTTTATAGGGTGCGAGTAGTTAGTGTGCAGGAACGAAAAACCTTTTCAACGTTGAAAAAACTATTAGGGTCGAAACGAGTCCAATCGAATTAAGGATTAGGAATTGGGGATTGATCAACAATGACGGGAAGCCAATTGGCTAGCAATTTGACGGAATTAGTGAATATTATGTTTCCTTTCTCGTTGTATTTTACAATATGACTTCATCTATATCGTCTCCCCTATTATTTACCAGTTAGAAGCGGCGGCGTCTTCGGCGGCAGGAGTAGCACCGGAGTCAGCCCAGTCGACTTCTTCAGTTTCGCCGGTCCATTCGGTTTCGGCGGCTTCGGTTTCGGTAGCTTCGGGTTCGTCACCCTTTTGGGCTTCTTCCAAAGCGTTTTGTTCGATTTCCTCGGGGTCTCTGTAGAAGTACAAGTCAGGCATCACCGACCATTCGGTGGTTCTGTCGGGGATGATACCTCTGAGTCTCAACACTTCACGAGCGATCAACCACCAGATCAAACCGATCGAGTGCTTACCCTTGTTGTTACAGGGGATGGCGACGTCGACGAATTCCGAAGGCGAGTCCATGTCGGTCAAGGCGATCACGGGGATGTTGACGTACGACGATTCCTTGATGGCTTGAGCGTCGGTTCTGGGGTCGGTGACAATGACCAATCTGGGTTCCTTGAACGATCTGGTGATGTAGTTGGTGAAGTTACCGGGGGTGAATCTACCGGCGATGGGGGTGGCACCGGTGTGGGCGGCGAACTTCAACACGGCTCTTTGCCCGAAGGTTCTCGACGAGCACACGGCGACATCCGAAGGGTTGGGGACGGCGGCGATGATTCTGGCGGCGAGGACGATCTTTTCCCAGGTCTTACCGATGTTGATGACGTTAACACCGTCGGGTCTGGTCTTGTAGACGTAGGGTTCGTTGTGAACTTGGACGTTCTTCGAGCCCAAGTGGACGTTGGCAGCCAAAAGGAGCTTGGCGTCTTCAGCAGTCAAGTTGAACGAGTCGGGGAGGGACATACTGTGTGGTGGAGTGGTACGAGCAAGAGGTGAAAATTTTGGTAGGGTGCGAGTGGTGTGCAGAGAAGCGCGCGCGCGGCGTTAGGGTTACCGACCCTAAAAACGTGACCCTCGCCAATTGTACGATCAACGTGGGTGAGCCTAGCCCTTTATGTCAATCACGAGATCGGGGGTTGTCGGGGTGAATGCGGGATAGTGTGATTGATGTATCGTAAATGACTCGCTTAGTCGCTTAGTTTTAGGTTAGATGGCTACCAGTTTAACGTAAACTATTCGCAACCATCACTAAGACCCTGACTAACGACTAACTAACAACGAACCCTATCAAGGTCTCTAAATCATCATGATATCGATTAGAACCCCCCCCTGGCACCTGTGTGGGTCTACAGAACTCGTTTAGAAGGCTAGACTCTAACGGAAAATCGTTTCCGTAAGACTTACGCAAGACATTTATCTGTACCATACCGATAACCACCTCATCGTCTCACCCTCCGAGAAGTTGAAAAATCCCTTCACAGATCACAAAATCAGGGAGGAAAATAACCGACGATTCGTTGAGTTCCCAGATTATGTGGGTTCAAGTCCATCGGTACGGCGCTAAGGGGGGTACAGTCTACATCGAAAGGGGGACGATTATTTTCGACCAAATGAATGGTCCAGCCTTTGAATTAGGAGTGCAGTGCCAAGGCCATCGATCTTCCCACCGTCTGTAGGTGGTCATTCACTTTACTAGAGCCTCGAGTCCTCGTTCGTTATCATTTGGGTGAACATCTCATAAAAGTTATGAACCAAAGATAATGACAGTCAAACAGGTCATGACATTTGGAGAGAATAGATCATTTAGACATCGTAGACTATTCGCTAACCCCCGAGGTTGCGTTGGTAACCAACGCTGTGTGCCTTGACAAATCATCAAAAAACCGTTAGATCGAATTTCAAATGATTTCTGGGGTGCCGCACGTCAAAAACGGTCACGGTTCAGCACGATGACATCGCAACATCTAGGACTGAGCATACGAGCATACGAGCAAACAACAAACACTGGCGCTGCATTACCATCTCAAACCCCCTTTGTTGACATGAGTCAAAACATACTACACAGCTACCGTGAAATTTGACTCACTATTGCTCACTGTAGTTCACGATTGTTGGCTTGAGGTAATCAGGTGCTGTGCCATGAAAAAAGCACCTACATGTCCGACGGCATCGGCACCTTACTGCCAGATGGTGCATTTTGAGGAGCCGGCAACCTGTCCGACGCTAGGCATTACGCTGACGATTATAGAGGGCATCGAGCATCGAGCATCGGACATCTGGTGGGGGCACGAACCCTATCCGAGCGGAATGGGAGATAATGATGTACATTCCGATGCACTCGGCTGCCAGTGCCTTAGCCTCGAACCTCAGGAGATTCTGCCTACGTCATCACTGACTTGAGGAATGTGGTCAGACAGACAATTTACCAGAAAGGAGGAAAAGGATGATGAGAAGAGGAGAAGGAGCCACACGATGTCAGTCGAGACTATCGTTCGCACTGACCAGATAGTGATTGAAAAGACTATCATGACATGATCGAATGGTTAAAGCAGACTCTTGTCAACTCCTTAATTGTCGATTACCATTACCGTTTGCAGGGTGATTTTGTGAGGGGTTAATCGAAGCATTGGCTAGTCGTTTGTAGGTTAGAGACGAGATCGTCGGTCGTTGGTCGGTTTTGTTGGCCTCGTCCCGATTAGGTAAAAATAACGGGTGTTTATAATCGCGAGACTTTGGTCGCCAAAGTCATCATCGCCAGGAACCCATTGGGTCGCCTGAATTTTGGGGCTGATGGTTACGTTGTTTGAGGAGGAGGGGGGGTTTGAGGAGGTTGTAGCACAATTGGCTTGTCAAACGTCATTGGCTGATATGTTTTAGGTAAGCCTGCTGACGGAAGAAACCCCCCTTAAAGGCACGCTGTCACGGTGCGTCGAGGCCCTTTATGCTTGGGATGGCGGTGGCTTACGATCTCACAAATGGGCACTGCTTGCAGCTTGTGGTTGCAGCGCTGGTTGCAGCACGCTTGACGCGGCATTCACCTCCTCCTTGAGGCTGAGACCGAACATCAACAGAGGGGACCACCGTTCATCAGGTTGTTTCAGGGTGGTGTTGAGTTGAGGTGAAACACGCGAACTGATGAAACGCGTTTCGTCGCGACGGGGTCAGGTCGTGGCTAATAACCCCGTACCCTGTCCCCCCCTCCCCCAGTTGCATAGGTGTCGTGGGTTATTGTGGTCGCTGTCGCGCGTGGACTCCAATGTACTGGTTAGCGAGCCCCGGGCCCCAAAAACCCATTTTCGCGGCATGGCACCCGCCCTGGCGACGATGTAAATAAAAGTGCGCGACCAGCCAGCTTTTTCCTCCTAAGCTCTAAATCCAACTTCCGGTACGTGTTCCCCCCGTTTCGTCATTCAAACAAGTTATCGAGCAATCCAACCAGTTAATCAAACAGGTTAACGATCGGTTTAACTATTTGTTTAACTGTTTGGTTACCGTTTTGTTTTTCGAACTGTTTACCGACGCGGTTTATTCCAATTTACATTTTACCATTTGACCACCATACTAACCAATAGTCGTTCCTTTATCCCATATGAAGTTTTCCACTGCCTGCTTAGTCGCCATGGCAGCCACCTTATCGGTGGCGGCGCCGGCTGACCCCGACTGTGACCAAGGGGTGCGCTTCCACGGCCACCACTTGCACAAGCGCAGTATTGTCTATGACTACAAGTATGTCACCGTTACCGTTGACAAGAACGGTAACCCGGTGCAAACGACTGAAGACGCGCCCGCTCCTCAATCGACGGCGCCTCAAGCCGACCTGACCCAAGCGGCTCCTCAACCTCTGGCTGCTCCCGAACTGACCAAGGTTAGCGACGACGAATTAAACCTCGGCGGTGTTAACAAGGCCATCATTGGTGGTGGGTCGTCGATCTCGGTGGTGGCTCCGTCGAGAGCCGACCGGGCTTCGACCCAAGCGTCGTCGCTGGCGGCGCCTACGTCGTCGTCGGGTTCGGGCTCGCTGGGGTCGTCGCTGGGCGGTAGCGGTGGTATCGAAGGTGACTTGAAGCCTTACCAAAAGCCTACCGAAGAATTCCAAGACGGTGTCCACGACTGTTCGTCGTTCCCCTCGGGCCAAGGTGTCATTCCTTTGAACAACTTGGGCCTTGGCGGCTGGGCCGGGATGTACAACTCCAACAGCGGCAAGGTGTTCGACGAAAAGACCGGCGGTCTGTGCCAAGATGGCTTCTACTGCTCGTACGCCTGTCAACCGGGGATGTCGAAGACCCAATGGCCTTCGAACCAACCGGGGCTGGGTGTCTCCGTCGGTGGTTTGATTTGCAAGAACGGTAAGCTCTACAAGTCGAACCCCAACCAAAAGTACTTGTGTGAATGGGGGGTGGACGCCGCCGAAATCGTGTCTGAATTGGACAAGTCGGTGGCCATCTGCCGTACCGACTACCCCGGTACCGAAAACATGGTCATCCCCACCGTGGTGTCGCCCGGCGGCAAGAACTTCTTGACCACCGTCGACCAAAACACTTACTACCAATGGCAAGGTAAGCCCACTTCGGCTCAATACTACGTCAACAACGCCGGGGTGTCGTACCAAGACGGGTGCCTCTGGTCGGACGCCGGCTCTGGTGTCGGTAACTGGGCTCCCCTCAACTTCGGGGCCGGCTACGCCGACGGCGTGTCGTACTTGTCGTTGATCCCTAACCCTAACAACCGTGATTCGCTCAACTACAACGTCAAGATCGTCGCTGAAGATGGTGCCGATGTGTCTGGTGAATGCAAGTATGAGAACGGCGTGTACAACGGCCATGGTAAGGACGGTTGCACCGTGGGTGTGCGTTCTGGTCGTGCTAAGTTTGTTCTCTACAACTAAATAGACATTACCAGTGTTTGATTGTTTTTTTTTTTTCTATTTAGACATGGTTAGGTTAGATGAAAGGTTAGAAACGATGGGGGACATTATAGAGTCCTCACGTTTGATGAATATGAACAATGTGTAAGCAGATGACTTGTAGTTTTGTTAAAGGGTTAGTGATGGTAGTGAATTGATGGAATTGATCAGGTTTTGAGCTCGCGCTCATTGTCTCGTTCCGGGCAAATTCTATAGTGATACGTCGGTTGCTAAGAAATGTTCCCCGAACGCGAAAAGTGATTGTTTTGCTTTGTTTTTCTCCCAAACAGGACGGGCGCCTACAGGTTACGAGCCACACAGGGGACAAGCATTTTCTAAACGAGTGACATGTATCATAATCATCAAAGAAACCTGAAACTAGGTTTAGGAATGGACGCTAAATCACCAGGGATCACCGCTTACGACGGGTAACCTAAGACATGTAGTTATACACCTCACGTGACTGAAAGAGGTTTCAACTACCCATCAAAAAACTCCCAGTTTCTTCTTATTTCGGTGATGGTCACAAAATGCAATAGAAATCATTGTTGCTTCGGCAGCCAGCCCCGTTCATTGTGCTGGCTTTGACGGGAATACCGAGATGTGCGTGGGTAGTCGTCACTATAGCGTCATACTAAGCCATCCAAATTTGTAACAGGGTTTCAGAAGGCTGTGTTGTCGTGTCAGGATATGTACGATGACCCAGGAGCATTTACATAGGGGTTTACATAGGGGTTTACATATTGCTGATGAGTGGGGTAAATAGTGGGTAGCAGGAATGTTTATCTTTAGATGAAGGAGGTGGCTTAGATGAGTTGCTAAGTTTAGGTATCATGAATGTACTGTACATCGTCTCATTAAGTTATGTCTAACATTAGAAAAGGGCGTTCATGATGCGACGCCACCATGGCTTCTTAGTATCATCGTTGTCGATATCGAGATCTTCGACGTAACGAGCTCCCGTGTCGATATCACAAGCATCAAGAGGTACGATCCACCGTTTGGGATTGAAGCCGCGGAACCCAGCGAGGACGCGCTTGTACCAAGGGCCTTCGGTGGGCATGTTGAAGATGACGGTGAACACCAACCAGCAAAAGAAGAAGAAGATGGGCGAGATGTAAGCCGTGAAGAAGCTGCTGGCGGTGACATCCCAGAATACGTCGAACCCGTTGACAAGCACGATGAGGAAGATGAGGAAGGTGGCATAGTACGCAGCATAGGGCATGAAGGGAGCCTTAAACGGAAGCGTGTTGCGATCGATGCCTCGTTTCTTCAAGATTCTCATGAACCGGATGTGACTGACGGAAATCCACCCCCAAGCGAGCATCCCGGCGGTGGCGGAGATGTTCAATAACCAGTCGAAGGCTTCCATACTGGCCAGGTTTACCGCCAAGTACCCCAACGAACCAAAGGCCGCCAGGATAAGCACACAGAGGACGGGGACCCCCTTATACGGAGTCCACATCAAGAACCGAGGAGCCACGTGAGATTCAGCCAAGGCGTACATCACTCTACTGGCCAAGTACACGTTACTGTTACCAGCCGAGATCACCGTACTCAACACCACGGCATTAAAGATGTGGTCGAGGACGGGCGTGCCACTGTTAAGAATGGCGATGATAAACGGCGACGTCGCCGAGTACGCAACGTCAGAGTCTTCCGGTTGGTTTGCCGCCAAGAGAGGGTCATTCCAGGGAACAAGCAACCCGATAAAGAAGATCGACAACACGTAGAAGATGAGAATACGCCAGATGACCTTGCGAATGGCCAGAGGTAACGTTTTGCGGGGGTTTTTCGATTCCCCCGCGGTGACACCGACGGTCTCAGTACCTTGAAAGGTGAATGCGGCGGCAATCAACGATTTGAGCCACCCCAAGAACCGACCGGTGGCCTGGGGGTTTTTCACCATATACCCGGGACCCCAAGGACCGGGGTTATGCCAATATCTGAACCCCACGGCCCCATACTTACCGGCACCACACACCATACAAAGGGCGTAGATCAACCATCCCACCACCGCCAACACTTTGATTAACGCCATCCAGAATTCGATTTCACCATAGTAAGTCACCGGTAACAAGTTGGCTAGGGTTAAAAGCACGAAAAAGATCGTGATCCAGGCCCATAGCGGCACTGCGTGGGTCCAATAACCGATGACATCACCGATGATGGAAAGTTCGAGGGCAAATGTTACCACCCACGAAAACCAGTAATTCCACCCATTAGCCGCCCCGATGGCCGGAGAAAGCCACCGGGTAGCAAATTGAGCAAACGACCCCGTGATGGGGATATAGGCGGTCATTTCCCCTAAACTCATGGTGACACTGAAACAAAGCGTGGTCATAAACACAAAGGCAATCAACGCCAGCCCGGGACCCGCCTGAGCAATGACATTACCAGTAGAGATGAAAAGCCCCGTACCAATGGTGCCACCAAGGACAATCATCTGGACCTGACGACTCTTGAGTCCACGACGAACGGCTCCTGGCGCTTCAGCAACATCTGAACTGGTTGTAACCGAGTACCGAGGCTCGATCTTCGAATCGACGACGTCGAGCTTCGAATCATAAGGTTCGACACCCACCTTTTCCCAATCTTTCTCCATGGCGGGTTTATCTTTGTGTTTGAAGAAGGGGGGAAGGAGGAAACCTGGGGGGGATGTCAGGGGACCTATATAGTTAAATCAGGGAAATATTTCTTTGCCTTATCCTGGGGTTTTGTTTAATGTGGGGCATGCATAATAGCCGACTAACTACAATCTATAACTAGGACAAAAAAACCTGCGGCAACTTGACACGGCACCAATGTGAAGCACCGGATAAACCAGATGCTTTTGTGATACAGGCACCTTAAACCACCGATGAAACCTAGGTGGTGTTTCGAGGCTGACCGAGTCCCAAAGCTGGGCAAGTACGGCGTATGCTGGATTGGTCCGGCTGTATCTTATCGCAGGTGAAGGTACGTCTGATGCATTCCGGTAATGGGTACGGGAGAGGTCATAACTATAGCAATGCCTTTGGTTAAGTGAAGGTGATAGCGAGAGGGGAGGGGCACCAATGATACCCGACGATGGGTGAAAAAAGTACTCTAACGGGAAAATTACCCGCTTGCGTCGCTGGCAATGATCGAGATTCGGTCCTCGGGTATACGGCCCAAACACAATGGGTCACCCGGCCGAGTGCGGCGCTCACATGCCGCCGGCACTCAATGAGTGGTTACTTCCGAGGGGGGCACAAGCACCCAAGAAACTTTTACTTGCCCCGCCTAAAACACTAACGCCGTAACAGATAGGAAACGCCGTGTGAAACTCGTGGAGGGGTCGGTGGTTGGCAACTACGGCACCAAACCCCATCACCCCCATGATCCCTGACCCTTAAGCCCCCTTGGTAGATCATGCTCCTTATCTAATATATGGGATGCTAGTTCCCTCCCCGCTTAGTCCCGAAGTGAAACACACACGGCGCTGTCCTCTCCCCTTCGTATCGATCGTAAATATGATGTCGGCGATGGTACAGTCTTCGGTGATGACCGTGCTTCGCTGCTATTGGTTTACATCAAGGAGTCGATCCAGAGTTTATCATGCGTCGGAGCAGTAACACGTTTGTCCTCGTGACGGTCCAAGGACAATAGCTGCAATGATAAGCCAGGATTCGCCCGAAGGCACAAAAGTGAAGCAGATTAGGGTTAGAAGATAACGTGGACCATCCTCTCCCGTATATATACCGGTTGATCC
The DNA here is from genome assembly GCA_030578555.1 of Diutina neorugosa. NCBI lineage: Eukaryota > Fungi > Ascomycota > Pichiomycetes > Serinales > Debaryomycetaceae > Diutina > Diutina neorugosa. Next base: position 341,156 of record JAJMSK010000003.1, on the reverse strand, counting down.
CGTTGATACCGTTGTGGAACGAGATATCGATCGAACACTCATTGATCTCATCAGATCTTGGAGTGGAAACTTCCGATACTAGCATTCGCATGCCCGCTTACTCGCATACTCGCATACTACGCTTAGTCACCATCGTCTCCTCTGACTAAAGACTCACCATGACTCAAACTCTGACTCGTAAGACCTCTCGGAGACTTTTTCATCGACCCGAAGTTCGATTGCGCACCGCACCAATTTTTTGTTCAATAAAGCAACGCGTCTGCGGGACAATTTTTATTCTACGCCTAGCGTGACCGACCATGAGCTCATCGGAAGACGATATCCCTCTCAGCCAGGTGCACGAGGACTCGGGTGATGAGATGCCATTGGCGAGACGTCGCAAGCGGACGACGCCGCCCTACACAAACTCCGAAGATGAGGATGAGGTGGTGTCGACGACGAAACGTCGCAAGAAGGTGAAACGAGAGCCTGTGAGCGACTCGGATTCCGACGATGCTCCGTTGTCTCGAGTTAAGGATATGGACGTTGATTCCGATGACGATATCCCCTTGAGTAAGAAGAAACCGAAGGCTAAGGCTAAGGCTAAGCTGGCAACTACCAAAACCAAACTGGCCACTCCTAAAACCAAACTGACTACTACCAAGGCTAAACTGACTCCTTCTAAGCTGAAAACTCTGGCAAAATCAACGCTGACGAAGAAAACTACCGTGAAGAAGGAGTCTGGTGTCACCAAGGTGAAAAAGGAAGAAACTCCCAATGGAGCCCTCAAAGAAGAGACTCCTAGTAATGGTACTCAAAGTAACGGTGATGACGAGGAGGAGGAAAAGTTCAAGTGGTGGGAAGCCGGTGATCTCGATGGGGAAGTGAAATGGGATAGTTTGCACCATAACGGGGTGATCTTCCCCCCTCCCTACGAACCGTTGCCTAAACATGTCAAGTTATACTACGATGGCAAGCCGGTACTGTTACCCATTGAAGCTGAAGAAGTAGCCGGGTTCTTCGGAGCAATGATCAACACTGACCACGCCCAAAACCCCGTTTTCCAAAAGAACTTCTTCAATGACTTCAAAGAAGTGCTTGAGGAGGCCGGCGGGTGTGGAGTCGACATTAAAGATTTCAACAAGATGGACTTTACTAAGATCTTCAATCACTACGAACAAGAGCGAGAACGGAAAAAGGCCATGACTCGCGACGAAAAACGCCGCATCAAGGAGGAAAAGGACAAGTTCGAAGAGCCGTACAAGTTTTGCATGTTAAACGGACGTAAGGAGACCGTGGGGAACTTCCGTGTCGAACCTCCAGGGTTGTTCCGGGGTCGGGGGGCTCACCCCAAAACCGGGAAGCTTAAACGCCGAGTGATGCCGGAACAGATTGTCCTCAACATGTCCAAGGACTGTCCCGTGCCTCCACCTCCTCCCGGTCACGAGTGGGGTGAAGTCCGTCACGATAACACCGTCACCTGGTTGGCGATGTGGAAGGAAAACATCGCCGATAACCAAAAATACGTGCGGTTTGCCGCTAACTCGTCGGTAAAAGGGCAGCTGGACTTTAAGAAGTTCGAGACCGCTCGTAAACTCAAACACCACATCGAGGCTATCCGCAAAGACTATACCAAGATGCTTAAGCTGGAGGTGATGCAAGAACGGCAGATGGCTACCGCCACCTATTTGATCGACAAGTTTGCCCTTAGAGCCGGGGGTGAAAAGGGGGACGATGAAGCCGACACGGTGGGGTGCTGTTCGTTGCGGTTCGAGCACTTGACGTTGCAACCTCCCAACACCGTCATCTTTGATTTCTTGGGTAAGGATTCGATTCGATTTTATCAAGAAGTCGAGGTGACGTCTCAAGTATTCAAGAACTTGAGAATCTTCAAGAAAGCCCCCAAACAACCGGGGGATGACTTATTTGACCGCATTAACCCTACAACCCTCAACAAACACTTCCAGACCTACATGAAGGGGTTGTCGGCAAAAGTATTCCGTACCTACAACGCTTCCAAAACGATGCAGGATCAAATCGACTTGATTGAAAACGAAGGCACGGTGGCGGAAAAGGTGGTCAAGTTCAATGCTGCCAACCGTACCGTGGCCATCTTGTGTAATCACCAGCGTACGGTCCTGAAAAACCACAGCGAACTGGTGCAAAAGATTAATGACAAGATTCGTGAGTTGATTTGGCAAAAGATTCGCCTTAAGAAGATGATGTTGCTGCTTGAACCGGGGTTAAAGAAGAAGGACGCAAAGTACTTCAGAGAGATTAACGATTTGATTAAAGAAGACATGCAACAAATCAGCGATCGCCTCATTGCTCGGCAACGTGACCAAGCGGAAAAGAAGTTCAAGCGGGACAACGAGAAGCTTCAGCTGGAAAAGAAACCTTTGCTCGATAAGTCGGTGTTGAAGGAGCGGATGGCTAAGATCGACGAGCTCGCCGCCGAGTACGCCGCCGAGATCAAAACGGGGAAGGTGGAGCCCAAGCGGGCGATCACAGTGGAAAAGTTGAAGGCTCAAGTGGAAACGATCGAACTGCGGATCCAGAACACCGAGTTGCAACTCAAGGATAAGGAGGACAATTCGGAAGTGTCGTTAGGGACGTCGAAGTTGAATTATATCGATCCTCGTCTCACGGTGATGTTTTCCAAGAAGTTTAACGTGCCCATCGAGAAGTTATTCACGAAGACGTTGCGGGAGAAGTTCGAGTGGGCGATCCAGCTGGCGGACGAGGACTGGAGGTTTTAATTGCATTGGGTCATTGGCGTTTTGATTTATAAAAAAGATTTAGACATATACACATTACCATTTTAAGACCACACTCAAACAGGCATACTGTACACGTTCAAAGATTCGATGATTCACGACTTTTGTTCGTACTACGTATTGCATTTCGCTGCGTTATTCATCGATGCGAGAACCTAGACATTCGTTGATGAAAGTTTTGACCTACTAAGTTGATTATATTGTTAAGAGTTGTTTGTGGTGTTAAGTGTTAGCCAGATCCGTTTTGGTGCGGCGCGAAAATCTGACCCATCAATGTCCACTGACCCTTCGACTTTTCTCAGCGACATCATCGGCAGCTCCGTCGTCGTCAAGTTACATAACGGGCTTTTGTACCGGGGCTCTCTCCAGTCGATTGATGGGTACATGAATATTGTCTTGGAGAATGGTAAGGAAGTGGCAGGCGAGCTGGTGACTAAGGAATGGGGCGACGTGTTTATCCGAGGCAACAACGGTAAGTGAACTGATTGGGGTTATGGGTGTTATTGAGTGAAACGGGATATACTAACGGTTTAGTGTTGTACATTAGCGAGGCCTAATGACGATAATGATATGTATTATAGAATAAACGGCATCATGGGAGAGTATGTAAGTGAGGGAGTTGAGAGAAAGGATGGAGAAAGGGTTGAAGAAGGATAATCTACGTGACTGATGATGTAGAACATTAATTTTGGTATTGGTAGCTTTCTATCGTGACTGGTAAGAGTACGATTGATTGTTCGCAGTGACCATGACTAACCTATATACTAGTTATTGTAGAACTGTATTCTAGTATCAAGTTCACGATGGAATTATCATTATCCTCTAATTCAATCAACAGAGATTTGGAAAAGGTATCTTATCGAATGATAAAAATAAGTCCCGTAAGTCCAGTTCAATCCAACCAATTCTAGTAAGTCTAGTTCAATTCTGTTAATTCCAATAAAGTTAATCCAAAGCCCAATACAACGAGCCAGTTTATCAGATTTCAAACGTAATAAGATAGTTAAGGTTGTCCCTAGAAACTATTCATGTCAAATTTGTGAAGTTGTAAGTAGTTAAATGAAGGCAGAGCAGGTAATTAAGTGGAGTAAGGAAGTGAAGGCAGAGTGAAGGCAATAGAAATTAAGCTAAGTAAGGAGTTAACCTAAGTAAGGAGTTAAGCCAACTAAGAAGTTAATATATTTCGGTTCAAGGCCCAGTGTTGTAAGCCACAATCACGTCCTTACTTTCTTCAGCTTATGGAAATTGTCCGGGTCGCGGTGGCACTGGCCAATCAAACGGCTCAACATCCTACACATAGGGGCCGGCCCGCACTACCACCCACTAGGGTAGCGAATTTTCATCCGAGCGAAGAACGAAAAAACCATCCAGCATGTTTTCTCTCGTCACCAGAAGAAACCTTTCCACCATCATCCCCCCCAAGATCGCCTCGGCGAAGGTAAGTCTTGATTTTGCGTGTGAGCTCTGAGCTCAGGGCTCTGTTTGTCGATCATTGGCGTCAACGACAGGTTCATCCAATCATGAGGTGGCGCGGTCGTCATATAATTGAGTGGCAGGTTAAACCACCAGTAGTCGGAGTGAGAACCGACTAATTGATGGTTAAACTCCCATTCGTGATGATCTCGACCCATACGATCCATACGATCCATATTTTGTCATGGTACTAACATTGTAGAACTTGGGCTCCAACCCTAACGCCAAGAGAATGCAAGAAGTTGTGTCGTTCTACAAGAAGCTTCCTCAAGGTCCCGCTCCTCCCCCCAAGAAGCCCACTACTCCCTGGGGCAAGTACAAGGCTGCCTACTTCGACGGCGACAACGCTTCGGGTAAGCCTTTGATCCACCTTGCCATTGCCATCATCATCTTCGGCTACACTTGGGAATACCAACACTTGAAGGAACACCACTAAACAGTTAGTGGAGCATATTTATCAAAAATAGATACACGGGTAATTGTCATTTGCGTAGACGTCAACATGTGGAGAAATAGACGGTTGTCGAAATGGACGGTTGTCGAAATAGACGATTGTCGAACTTACACTCAAATAAATTCAAGCCTTGGAAGTAAGATCAGGTGAATCGTGGAGATGTCTTTGTCTTTGAATTGATCCAAAGAGTCAATCAAGTGACATTTTCTCAAAATGACAAAAATGTAGTATATTGCATCTAGTCGGGTCACAATTTCGTTTGGCATCTGTCAATGGTCAGAAAAGTCCACAAGCTAAATTGTCTTGCACTTCGTACATCGGCTCTGGTTCTGCACTCATGTCACCGATGTGTCTGTCACGTGCGTTATCAAAGAGGAAAAAATTGCGGGGCGGTGGTGCCGGCGGCATCTCCGTTATCTATCGTCGCCCCTCCCACGTATAATGGGTCAGTGCCGCACCCACCCTCCAAGTCGAGGATCTCATGTCGGCCACCTCTCCCATCGCCGATACCATCTATTATGGTACGTTTATCGATACTCCAGAGCTAGGAACGCTTCGAATTCGTCATCAGTTGGCAGTCAAAGTCGATCGCCATGGTACCATTGTCGCGATCGGGTCATTATCGGAGGTAAACGACAAACACACTCCGGTTGTTGAGTTTTCACTGGGTCAATGGGTGTTTCCTGGTTTCATTGATACGCATATCCATGCTCCCCAGTATCCCAATATCGGCGTGGGGCTGGGGATCCCGTTGCTTCAGTGGTTGGACAAGTACACCTTTAATATGGAGAAACGCATTGCTAACGATAAACAACTTGCGGAACGAGTGTATCGGAAAGTAGTGGCACGGACGTTGGCTTCGGGAACCACGTGGGCCGCGTACTTTGCCACTATCGATAGTGCCACCACGTTTATCCTCGCCCAATTGGCATTCACCGCTGGCCAAAGAGCGTTGGTGGGCAAGGTGTGTATGGATACGAATCCAGGACACACCGATTACCAGGAATCGTTGGAATCGTGTCAACAACTGCTGGCTTGGCTTGACAACAAGCTAGCCGAGCTTGATCCTCTGGGGAAGCTTGTGGCCCCCATTGTCACCCCCAGATTTGCTCCCGTGTGTACCCGAGACATGCTTACGTGGCTTGGTAAGGAAGCAGCGAAAGGAAAGTGTGTTCAGACCCATATGTGTGAGAATGTCGACGAGATCGCCATGGTGCTTAAGCAATTTAGCGACTGTGAGCTGTATGCGGCTGCGTACGATAAGTACCACTTACTCACCGATAAAACGGTGTTGGCCCATTGCGTTCACATGTCCCCCGACGACATTGCTCGAGTCAAAGCCAACCACAGTCTGGTGAGCCATTGTCCCACCAGCAACACGTTTTTGACGTCGGGGAACGCTCCCGTACGCAAGTACTTGTACGAAGACAAGCTTAACGTTGCCCTAGGCACCGACGTGCTGGGAGGATACGATGCTCTGATGTTATCGATGGTGAGACAAGCGGTGCTTACTAGTCATCAAGTTGCCATCGCTCTGGGCCACGACCACGACCAGCTTCTGGTGGCAGAAGCGTTATACTTGGCGACGATGGCGGGAGCTAAGCTGTTTAAGTGTGACGGGTGGCTCGGACTGTTTGATCGAGGAAAACAGTTTGACGCTCAGTTGATCGATTTAGCGGTGACGGGGTCCCGAGTCGATACGTTTGGATGGGAAGATGATGAAGAAAGGGTGAGAAAATGGGTGTTTGGGGGAGATGACCGGAACTGTGTGGCGGTGTGGGTGGATGGCAGACGAGTCATCGACAACATAGACGGATAGAACAGCAATAAAAAGGTCATGATGAGGGAAACATTCGAGACTAAGGCAATCAAGCCAAATGTAAGAGTAGTCTGGGGAGGAAATCAATTATAGGTAGTCTCAGTCCAAGGCTAACTCCTTGTCCTGGCTAAGTTCTAGTCTCGATTCAAAAGCCACTCCTAGTCCTGTCTCGGTGGCTAAGTGCTAGTTCCGGATCAAGGCTAAGTCCTAGTCTTCAAGGCTAAGTGCTAATCCTGATTCCCGGCTAAATTCTTGTTCCAGTTCAAGGCTAGGTCCTAGTCTCTGTTCAAGGCCAAGTCGTAGTCTCGGTTCAAGTCTAAGTCGTAGTTTCGGTTCAAGGCTAAGTGCTAGTCCAAGGCTAAGTGCTAGTCTCGGTTCAAGGCTAAGTGCTAGTGCTAGTCTCGTACCTGGTGCCTGACGGTTTAGTGACCAATCAATTAGTCAAATTGGGAAGGTTTGAGTCCACCTTTGATCCGTTTGCAACCACCAGGGCTACACACCTAAAACTCTCCCCTTGAGGGGGTCAAGGCTTAGTCGAGCAAACAACCCACCAATTTGTGCGGGTGCAGCCGGCGATGCCGAAGCCAACCTGCCTGTGATCAATCGGACGTGTCACTGCTGACTACCGGAGCCGGAGTCGGTTTGCTCCAATGAAAATGTCGGCTGATGACGGTCCCGAGGAGGGCACGTCGCATCGCGTCGGCAGTTACCGTAAGGGTACGAAAACTCGCCCGTTTAAGCAGGCGACGGTGCTGCCAGAGGGACGTGGCATCCTTCTTTTCGATGCTGCTGCCGGAGGTGGGAGAACCGGGAGGGTTCCATACATGCTGTGGGGGAGAGGTCAGGCTTGCTGTGGCCGCGGCTTGTGGGAGTCAGCCCGCAGGATGACGACATCGAGCCTCGTGCCGAATGAGGGAGGGGACAACAGAGATAATGGAAAAAACACGTTAGGTGGCCACTGGAGACAAAGCAAGGAAAGCAAGGAAAGGAGGAGGAAACGAGAACTAAACACGTTATCAATGAATTAACAATGACTGATTCGAGACAAAGCAATGCAACAAGGCTTAGCTTTGTCTGAAAGGGCTGTGAGTTAGAGGAAGGAGGTTGAGCACGAGGGAAGTGGAGTGGACGTAAGGCTTTTTTTTTCTGCTAGAGGAGGGGGTCACGAAAAAACGACGTGCGCCAACCAATTTTCCCAAAGAAGGAGGCGTAAAAAAAGACACCGGGGCGTCACGACAACGGCTTAACAACGGCGGTAGGCGAGCTGCGGCGAAACCAAGGTACTCGTTAGCACCCTGGGCTTCTTCTCCATCCATTGGTGGTGTTCCCAAAGTTGTAGCGGGTCGGAGTGACCGGGGGCTGACCCCACGCCGTCGGGGTCGCTGCCTGCACACAGGGGCAAAGACCCTGCTGTTAATTGCCCAAAGTTGCACTTTTCCTAAAAAAAAAATAACACCCACTAATCACCCACAGGTAAGTCAAACTGAGGGTTCCGGAAGTCGTGGTTGTTTGTGTTGACGTTGGAGTATGGCTCCGTGGTTATTGGAGGTTGAGGCAGTGGTTCTTTGTTCGATATTTGCCTCGCCTTCCCAATGGGGGCACCCCCTACCGTTTTGGGACGAGCCATCCTCACTCGACCACCTACGCGTCCACATGGTGATGTCAATGGATGGATGGAGGAGGTGATCGATCAATAACCATGGTGTTGAGTCCATGGCGGGATAACGATGTTTTTGTCAGCACTTTCTCCCTCGCTGGTGACACTGACGGTCAACAGGACAAACAATCGCAATATTTCACGGTCTATCACGATTTGAGGAGTTATTATACTAACGATTAGGATGTCTGAGGCCACCGAAGCCAAAATGGAGAGAGACGGCCAGTACGATGGCCCCTTGATGGGGGGCGAGGTGCCGGCGAACCCCGAGCGCGACGACGACGACGATGACGACCAGCCGGGGTCGGGGAAACAACAGAAAGAACGGCGCAAGATCGAGATCAAGTTCATCCAGGATAAACTGAGACGGCACATCACGTTTCTGAAGCGGAAGGCGGGGATCATGAAGAAAGCCTACGAGTTGCTGGTGCTCACCGGCACCCAAGTGTTGTTGTTGGTGGTGCTGGAGACGGGGTTAGTGTACACCTTCACCACCCCCAAGCTCCAACCGTTGGTCACCAAGTCGGAGGGGAAGAACTTGATCCAAGCGTGTCTTAATGCCCCCGAAGAAGGCCTTGGCGATAACGATGGCGACGCTCTGGACGGCAACTCGCAAGAACTGCCCGACCACCTGCCGGCGCCTCCTCCCCAGCCACAACAACAACAGGGGATGCCGATGCAACAGCCGCCGCAAGCAGGACAAGGCCAGCAGATGCCGGGGGGCCAGATGGCGCCGGGGCCCATGCCCCACGGGATTCCCTACCCGGGGGCAGGCCACCCGCAACCGGGAATCCACATGCCTCCCAACTACGGCGACCAGTACCAGCAGCAGTACATGGCAAACTTCCAGAACGGCAACATGCCCAACCAACAGCAGTACCAGTGATGTAATATATGTTTGAACGAATTGACGGGTGTCGGCAGGGTGTCGACAGTAGTGTCGGCAGTAGTTCCGATGCCGGCAGGACCCTGCCGGCAGCGCCCTAACAGTAGTAATTTTTTCAGGATTTTTAATTGTCTCTCTCCACATTGGGGGTCTCCCCTCGGTGGCTCCCCCTCGCCCCTGTTTCAGTCTCAAACGATTACAGGATAACGGGTTTTCGTCAGGGCTCATAACTGGGCGCCACCCCAGTGCAGCAGCGCTGCGCTCACCTTTCCCCCCCCACGCTAAAAGTGTCAAAAAACCTCGGAGGCAACCCATCGGTACATCGGTCACAAAACCTAACTTAATTGAGTAATTAGAGGCGGTAAAACTAGGAAGTTTAAGTTGATAAATGACTATATAGCGCCTAACGCCTAGCGCCATCAGCGCCTGGCACCTAGCGCCATCAGCGCGCCATCAGCGCGCTTGTGGGGGCGCTTGTGGGGGGGGAGGCGCCTCGAGCGCTCGGGGTTGTCATCTCGTATGTGGTGAGAAATTTTCGATCTGCTTCCACTAGCGTCCCTCCTCTACATAATGATCTAGTGGCGGGGGCTGCTGTTTCTCCATAGCGACACCTAGCGACGGCCGGCGCCCACGGGCGCTAACACGCGACGGCTAGCGACGATTTGCGACGACGAGCGCCTTATTCCTCGGCGCCCCCGGCGCTCAGCGCTAAGGGCGCCGGCGCCAGACTCACTAGCCACCGCTGCGCCCCCACTCTCTATGATCACACTTCTTCCTGTCCCACTTACCTCTAAATATCGACTAAAAAACGTACGACCATCATCGACGGAGGGGGTCAAAAAAGAAACCTGTCGAGGTGGAATTAATTTCTAGGCTTAGACAGCGAGGCAAGGGGGTAAAGAGGGGAAACTTCAGAGAGGGCGAGACCTTATTGGGCGCACGACGACGGCGGCGCCATTAGCGCACGATGAGGCGCGCGTGCGGCTGGTGGGGAGTGGGGGGGGGAAGAGAGGCGACTATGGGCGACCCTCGAGACGATAAGGGGGATTTGTGACGTCGCCGGTGCCTTAGTCATGGTGCCCGCTAAGTACCTAGATCAATTGTTTGGCCGGTGATGGGATTGTTTAATGTAGAGAGGCTGTGTTAGCGCTGGCGCCCTGGCGCCCTGGCGCCCTGGCGCCATGGCTTGGGGAGTTAGTCATGGTGGCGCCGGGACCCCTGGCGATGGCGCGTATAAAATGGCGGCGCCAGCCGCGCTGCGAGCGCCATCCGCTTCGTCAAAAAATGTGGAGCCGCGCGCCGCTGGAATCGATCTGGTCCACGCCGGCGGCGCCTCGCCGCCGCCACCTGTATCTGGGCCCGGCGGCCGACGACGACTTTGATCTTGACGGCTACTTTAGCGTCGATGTCCATCGCCGCGTCCAGGTGACGTTGGCGGCGCTCAGCGCTCGCCAGCGCGACGGCGCCGGCATGGCGCTCCCCCAATTTAGTCGCAGCGGCGATGGCGCCGGCGCTACTTCCAGCGCCAACGGCGCCAGCGGCGCCGACGCCGACGATGGCGACGACATGAGCCTCGAACGGTGCCAGTTGCTCTTTGTGGCATTTAAGGGCGGGCGCCTCGATATCTTCTACACGGCGACGTCGATGGCGCTCCGGGTGGGCGACTTGGTGGTGGTGGAAGCCGATCGCGGGCGCGACTTGGGGCGCGTGGCGAAGCTCGCGGTGCTGATCGATGAAGCACGAATGTTCAAGATGCTCCTCCACTACCAGCAACAGCTGGCGCTCATCGACGAGCGCCGGGAGCTGGGAGTGCCCTTGACGTTCCCCTTCCCCAAAGCGGTGTTGCGCCGCGCCAACGCCATCGAACAAGCGGGAGTAGCGGCGAAGGCGCGCGACGAGGACCTGGCGTGTCGCCAGTTCGTCATCAAGCTTCGCCAGCTGGCGCTGGCGCTGGCGCCGACGAACCCGGTGCGCCAAATGCGCCTTGTCGACGCCGAGTACCAGTTTGACCGGCGCAAATTGACGTTCTACTACTCGCTGCGCCAACGCATCGACTTCCGCGACCTTGTCCGCGACCTCTTTCGCTTCTATAAGACGCGGATCTGGATGCTGGCGGTGACGGGAGTCCCCTATGTGGTTGCCATGGAGCCGGAGGAGGAGGTGGTGCCTTCAGAACCGTGGTACACCCCCCAGCGCGTCGGGTTTGGCCTGGCGCCGCTGGCGCTGCCGGCACTTCCGGCGCGCACGGCACTTCCGATGCCGTCAATGCTCCCGTTGATCGGGAGCGTGCCGGAAGAAGACTCATCGGCAAATACTACTGCCGCTAACAATGAAGCGGCGGCGACGACTACTACCACCACCACCGAAGAACACGAACACTCGCGTTTGGAGCCGTTGTTGGCATCGTTGGTTCATTCGATCAACCTCGGGTGAACCCGGTTATATAGTGATATATATGTGCATTGCTCTCTGAGGGAGAGATTATATGATGAATACATCAGACTACGACAAGACTAGGACTGGGACTAGGACTTAGCCCTTCATCGAGACTAGGACTCAGCCTTTATCGAGACTAGGATTTAGCCTTTAATCGATGAGACTAGGACTTATTCTTTAATCGAAACTAGGACTTAGCCATTAAATGATGAGACTAGGACTTAGCCTTTAATCGAAACTAGGACTTAGTCTTTAATCCAGACTATGACCCAGCCCTTCACAGACACCTTTGACCTGGCTTGACTGGTTATTTCGAGGAGACATTATCATCAGTAATTGACCAATGGTCAAAGTTATCAACGTAGAACACTATAGATGACCGTAGTTAGTTAAAGAACTAGTATTTAGTGGAAGTGTGGTTGCTTGTAGCCAAGTGTGTGGTCAAGGTGAACCAATACTCGAAGAAACTAGGTACTTTTGTCGTTATCTTGTAACTATAGACAAGTTGAGCGAAAATCTAACAGAAGGAGATGTACAAAACTCAGTACACCAGTAGATGAAAAAAATGATGGTTTAAGGATGGGATACTTTAAGAACCTTAGACTCACCTAGATTGGATCTCGTTAAGTTTCTTAGTAGTGGTGGTTATCATTACAATAATAGTAACGAATCATATCGATAATACTTGGAACAGTGTAAATGGTAAATGTCGAAGTATACCAAACGACAATGGTAAATCAAACGGTAATGGAGTCAAGTGCCTTTAATCGTTATCATTTGACATACTGTTTACACCCTTATCGACGATCTTATCAAAAAAGTTACAATGTAACGTTGTAGTGAAATGGAGTCACCAACGTCAAATGATCAAGTATCATAGTGAGTGGTTTACTACGAGTTGGTTATTACCATTGTATTATTCTCTATAACCGTTCCCAAATCCTGCCTATCCGAGGCATTTTGTTATTCGTCAAAAAACGTTCTTAAGCGTCGGCCTTGGCCGGCTTGCAATCAAACACACATTCGGCGCCCTTTTTGAAGCAGTTTTCACACTTCAGCACCGCCGAGTTAAACGCACACTTGACCTTGCGCTTACGGCACAGGAAGCACAGCAGCTTGCGAGTCAGGGGCAACACCAACAGCGGCGCCGGCGCCACCACCATGGGGGCGCTATCGGCAGCCATGAGCGCCAGCGTCAACAGGGCGATCGTCACCAGCGACGTCGGCGCCCGCTTTTTGGCGATCTTGGCCGGGCGCAACTTCTTGGCCCCCACCGCCGCCACCAGCAGCGCCAGCGCTGCGGGGACACCGTCATCGCGGCGCTTATTGTTCATCATGATGTCTTCCTTGGTAAACCCTTTAGAAAAGCAGCAGCTAAGCCCCTTGACGTGACACAGCTTGCACACCTTAAACTTGATCAATTTCCCGTGCGACATCACCAAGGTGTTATCGTCGCCAACGGCGACGGCGGCGCCCAGAAGCACCGCTTGGTGGTCGGCGACCGAAAGGTCAAACTCGGCGAGGGCGCCGTTATCGGCGGGCAGCTTGGCGATGATGACGACGTCGGCGTCACACTTGACCTTACGAGCGCGGCACGAGTCACACAGGGGGCCGAGGCGTTGGCGCCGTTGGCGAGGCGCCAGCAGCGACCCCGGCAGCGCCATAAGCGACGCTTGTGGCAGCATCAGCGGCAGGTGATGGGGCGACGGGCCCCGCAAGTTGGGAGTCAGCGGTACCAGCAGCACCAGCAGCAGCGACACCAGCAGTGACACCAGCAGCGATGCCAGCAGCGCCAGCGCCAGGCGAGCGCCGACAACCGAGGCCAGCGCCAGCGCCAACGCCGCCAGCGGCGGCGTCACCAGCGGCGCCCGCAGCGCCATCGTCAGTAAGAGGCCAAGACCGTTGAGCGAGTCCTTCTGGGGCGAGTTGTAGAACCGAGTGGTGTAACAGTAGTTATCAAGGGCAGCAATCGGAGGCAAAGTGGTGGTGCCCAGCGCCAGGGGCATGGGGAGCAGCGGCGCCACTTCCCGAGGAGTCGCCAACGACGGCGCCGCTTCGCCAGGGGTCACCGGCTTGTTGGCGTTGGCCATAATGCTATACAGTAACAAGTCCGACATCGGCAATATTGTGGGGGAAACAAGTCGGTCACCGATACCAGGTTATTTCGGAGTTGAGGGTTGGGTGGGGACGGCGGGCGCTGGCGCCGGCTATATATGAAGGGTTGTCCTTCGACAGCGCCATGCCCGATGAACGTGAGGGAGCGGACGACCGAGAAAATATTTCCGTTATCACAGGTGCATGATGAGGGGCCCGGGGATTACCCCAGCGGGGAAAGCGATAGAGTTTCAAAAGCTCGGGTTCGGCAGCGACAGGAGGAAAAAAAAGTGGGGGTTCCCTCCCCTCACTCCCACTAACCCGCCGAGGTCAAAAGGCTAGCTTGAACGCTGAAAACTGACACCAAGACGATACCGGATCGAGTCGACTGCCACAGCACACGATGGTGCCGAATGGGCCAGGGCTGAGCCGCGGCCGGCGGTGAGGAGGGGAAGCGGGCTGTCTTTCGGATGAATCCGGAGGACGCGGCAGGCAACATGAAGAAAAAAAAAAATTTAAGCACACAAAAAAAAAAGTCAGGCAGGGCGAGCGGAAAAAAAAAAAAATGTCGGTGCACACGAGCGACCGGACTCACCTGTGGGCGCTGCGGAGTCGCCGGCGGCAAGCGCCGGTGCCACAGGCGAGAGCCGAGGCCAACGATGACTCCGGACTATGACTCAAAGGGAAGGGTCTCGGAAGATACCTCCGACGAGGGTATCAGGAGATGATCAGGGGACCCACCCGTCTACAACGGTTAAGCAAGAGATGATGGTGTGAAATGGTCCTGGTTCGGAAGCAACCTGTAGCCGCAGTGGGTCTCGGGTGGTGGCAGGTTCCGTTTCGGCAAAGGGCTCCGGAGTTGGCGTACGCCGTCCTCGGACTGACGCCGCCACTACAGACGCCGTCGTCTGGCTCTTTTTTCCTCTCTGGTTGCGAGCCCTTGGCGAGACCAATAAAAAAAACTTCAGGGAACTTACCGGAGAGGGTGCTTGTCCCCGGTGAAATGGCAATAATATTTTTGACGGGAAAAAGGTGATTAAAATTTTTGCTTTGCGGTCTTCGGAGCTGAAGTGGCTTCTGTAAGTGTTAGATGTGGTGGGATCGTTTATCGTGATGAGGAGAATGTGTGGTGACGTTGTGGGGACGGCGATGGCCCGGCGACGGAGTCGTAAACCCGATGATTGACGGGAGAGGTGGGTGGACACGGCTAGCGCTTATCGCGGTGCCCAGTGTGGCAACGGCTCCGGAGATCCCCGCTTTTGCTTGTGGCGTCATGGGTGCCGTTAGTCCGAGGGGGTCGCGCGCTTGACTCATTGGCGTGATTCACGCCTAGTGGCCCTGTCACATGACAACAATCAGGGAAGTAAAAAATCGAGCCTTATTTCTGGAAAGAGAGCATTCATGAAAAGCTCCGGTGCCTCTACATCAGTTACTCACCATCAGGTGACGTCCTCAGCTAGTAGCTTCCCATCACTGAAGGCCGCGGGATTTTTTTTTTCCCTGCTTTTGGAGCTAGTGATTCAGAGTCATTTGGAGGAACCCCACACAGGAGTCCGAGCCGAAACGGGAGAAACCGGAACAAGCCGCCTCTCCCCCATCACGCTGACTCCGAAGTCATCGCATCCGCAACCCCGTCGCCGACACCCGTACCCCGACGCCGACACCACCGACCCTCGGACCAAGGTGCCGCCTCGAGCCTCTTGGTCCGAACTCGATTAAAGTGTTTCTCCTAGACCTTTAACGGCTATTAGCGACGACTCCGGACTCCCCTAATTTTTTTTTTTTGGGCCGTTCCCCTCATTTTGTCTAATAGGGGGCTAAGCGGGATATTTGGGCGTCTAGTGGAAGTTTACCCCCGAAAGCACTCTCTGTCGACTGTACCGTTTCCGTCATCGGGGGGGCAAAAATCACCTCGTCCCCTCTTTCCGTTTTGGGAGCGGCACCTGCTCGCTCCCTTTCACCCACACACTCGCACAGTACCCTCTAAGCGCATCCGAATACGAACACCACCGGAGCCATCTTCGGCACTCGGTCCCTGTCACGTTCACTCCGTAAAAGAAACCCTCGGTCAGACCAAAACCAGAAACTGTTTCGGGTTGCCGGCGATTCGGAACCTTCCCCCACATCTTCTACTATTCCTTATTCACGCTACCGCCTCTAGAGAAGGGTGCTTGTCGGAGAAGCCTGTGCCGTTACTTTCGCTCGCGATCGGCGTTCGGATAAATTTTCGAACGGCACAGGAGGTAGCCGCTAGCTTACAGTTGCCACACAATAGGGTGGCGATGGCGATGGCATTTTTTGTGGTCGTTTGACAATCCCACAATCTCGACACGTCACGATTAGCCTCCGGTAAACAATTTAAGCTTTTGGTATGGGGGAGCAAAGCCACCCCCGATACCGATAAAGGCTTGTCGTAGAACCCCGCATCTTCGGTCCAAAGGGCTGACCCTGGTTGTCCTCTAGTCAAGAAAGTTGATAAAAATTGCTTTTTGCTCCGATGCAGGACAACGGCTCTTGTTGACAGCCTATGGAGTTTACTCTAGGAAAGAAGGGCTCGGGACCAGCAAACCCCCCCACTCTCGAAGACGACGGAAACCCTCCATGTGAAATGTAAACTCAAAAGCTTAATTCGTCGTCCCAGTTCCCTACAGAGGCAAATGGGGTGATTGCTAAAGGGAGTGATCGTCTCCGGTGGCCCCGAAAACGGTCGCGGCGAATCGTCCACGATCGGAGTCGCCAATCCCCGGAGCGCAACCTTCGGCGATTCACTATTGTTATCGGTAAACTCCGTCCACCGTCTCCAAAACACCCCGAAAGGGTCTCCACTCGTCTCCACCACACTTACGGGTGCCAGGGGTGTCGGAATACTAAACTCCGCGCCCACCACCTCCATGGCGTGATTGACGGTACCACTTTCCGATGGAACCTTGCATCTCCGTCATCTGATTTTCGGAGATCGCCTGATGCCGATTATCTATAGCTCTCCTACCATTACCCAAACCATTACAATCAGGCCATCGGAGCCAAACGACCCTGGAGTCTGGTAGGGTATACGAACAACCGGGAATTACCCGTGGTTCCGTCGGGTATACTCGGGATTAACCCACTCCGAACTCGCTGATGGTATACTCCCCCACACATCCACCATTTGGAGCACGTGACCGAGTGGCGCTACCACCTACACCACCACCGTCAACCATTCATTTTCCTCGGAAACATCCATCGACCGCGGATCCATTCATCTTCGTCACCACCTTCCCCACAAACCCTCCATTCTCCTCACAAACATCTACGTCAACCCCATCAACTACAATCGTCAATTGACTTTGATCTCTTCATAACAATTGCCATTGGTTACTTCTTCCTCATAGTTAATGGAGCTATTGTCTTGCTAACAGTCTAGTTTCCTAACAATGTGCTTGGTTGTTAGCAAGCCATATATAACGATTGCGATATCCGCGCTTTGTCCACAAGAGTCGTTGTCGCCATAATCACGGTTCCCCTTCCCCTTCCGCAAAAGTTCTAAACCTCAATGGCTCCTGGTATTGCTCCCAGTACTGTTTAGCGCTTACCCATCCCCTTGGCATCTCCGTTTATCTCTATGGTGGTGCATTGTATCCCTATGCGACTGCCTCCTGCCTAATCGAGCACAATGATAAACACCCTCAGATACCAAAACCACCCCAACATCACCTCCATCTGATATCTATCCGTGGTCAGACATGGAACCTTTCCACGACGTTGCTACCCCCATACACAAAAAGTTCAACAGCCTCCGCATATCCGATGTCGATGCCATCGCCGATGACCCCATCGTCCTCGACGATCTCCCTCCTGGAGTAGAGGTCCAGTCCCGACTGATCGGGGATCTCATGTACTCCAAAGGGTACCTGAGAACGCTCACCTCGTCGTGTCTTGCTGAAGTCAACTCTCGAGCCCAACTGCATTTGGAGAAGGTGTCGTCACTTCTGTCGCCACCATCCCAGCCTACTTTCAAACAACGCATCTCCCAGATCCACAACCGCAACTTCAGCAAGATGAAACCGATCCTGAGCCATTACCTGGTCCACTCCGAGCGTGAGCTGGACCTCAAACGCCGGAAAACCGTCAAAGGGAGAGAAACCACCAAAGCTGGCGATATCACTCCTCGACAACAAGAAACTCGCCGCATGCCCACCTCGAAGGCTCTGTTCAACCTTAATGCATCCCTTTTACCCCCAGCAGCAGAGTTTGTCAAGCCTCAATCACCCCATCGGCGAGTATCTCTGCTCGAACTTGCTGGAGTGAAACCTCCTCCTCAAGTCCAAAAACAGGCCCAATTCTCGTTTTCGTCGCCCACAATCCCCACTACCCTTAATAGTCTGCCTACGGCCTACTCGATGCTGCCACCGAAGCGTCCCAGTCGCATTCCATCACCTCAGACCCTTCATCACCCTCCCACAAGACCTCCTCCCGCTTCCGAAGCATCGAAAATCCCCCGTCTGTCGCCAATAAGGCCATCGCCAACGACAAATACCCCCCGGCTCCGCAAACTGAGTCTGGCTCGCATGCTTTCGGCTCCAGTGGCGCCGGCGCCACACATACCCACCCTGCGCCTGGACCGGTCGTTGCGCAAGTACACCGTGCCCCAAGAACCATCGTTATACGCTCGACCTACTATATCCTCGTCCAACAAGTCGTTGAGGAATGTTTCCAAGTGACTAAACCTCTACATTTCAGAGCGTACAATATATCATACCCCATTTAACCGTTTATAGTGTGGAATACATTGGATACCTTTTCATACCGTTTATGATACACCTTGAATAACGCATCATTAATTCTGTTGGTTCCCTATTTTACAGTGGCATTGACTGTGCTTAGTCTCAAGGTAATTGTTCTACAAATAAAGCAACTGAGATTCGATTAACACTAGAACAAATACAGTGAAAGAGTGTTAAAATTGATTGCAGTTAAAGTTGTAAGTTATTCACTCACCTTTAGCTTCTGTCATGTTGATAAAAGGTGTAAACAGGTAGTCATTCATAGGAATTTGAAATTGAAAGTCTTTCGAGATATTGAGACACACAAGAATATACCAATCAATTGCACGATTGGGTCTTACACTAAAATAAAGTCGTATTTTTCCTTTTTACTCTTGTTCACTATTAAATGTTTTTTTTTCTTTTCTTTGAATATTGCTGAAATTCGAACCAAGCATGTTCATCATGACGAAACCGTTCGATAAACTGAGGTTGACGGGATTTGACGGACTCTGACTCAAAGCTAACAAACTCCTTGAACTACAAACCAACTACAATCGTCACCAAACACTCCATATTGGGATTTCGTAAACTAAACTGACAATTATAGGCGGTGATGGAAACTGGTCGTTGCTGTTCAATTTTCGAAGTCCCCTTTGCCAAGTCTTCCCTGGTCTCTATTTTTAGTCCGTCTTTAGACCTTCATTACAATGAAAGACAATACTGCTTGACCCAAGGTTGCCGAATTAGGATAGAGCTTCACCGTTTAGGGACGAGGTCAACCTTAACTATTTTTCTCTGCCATGAGAGTAACTGCGAAATACAGGTGGGTCCCCTTGCCATGTGAACCTCGTACATGGACGTGATACCCCTTACGGAACGTCGTATTCACTATTTTCGCGATTCATCGACAGAAAAGACTAACAAACGAGACGGTAGATGTTCTATCAATAGTTCAGCCTCGTTAGTGTCACTTTCTGTGTAGATATTGCCCCACCACTCGACACTAAGCTAAAGATATCCGTAGATAGTTGTAGCTTGGCGGTTCGTGTAATTAAGGTTAACAATGAACCTAAAGTGCCAGCGAGAGCAAGAATCACAAGCCTTGGCTGAAGTTCAAGGAGATTGCCCAGCCAATTATTGCCAATTTTTCGTCACTTTAGGTAGGTGCATCTGATCGTCTTGGTGAAACGGTTTCTCCATCACCTTCCAGATGGTGCCGACGATGGACGAAAGATGTACCCCTTAATTGGCTGCAGGGCGGTGACGGCAACCTGCGTTGGATATTTTCCCCGCCAAACGGTGTTTCCAGAAGGTATAGTTAGTGGTTGCTATACTGTATTGTTAACGTAGCCGTATTCGAACGGCGTCATCAAAGCCAGAAGGGTGTTGCCAAAATTAACCTTTCGGCTCCGGTTGCCGTTGGTCGCAAAAATGGGAAGCATGAACCGCTAATGTCATTAGTACACACTCCGTAGGTTGGGGGTTTGCTCCGTTAATCGAACGTAGTCAACCTCGATAAATGCCATTGTCTCTGAACCAACGTTAGGTAATGTCATCGAGTATCGTAGCCGCGTGTGTGGCTCATGCACCGATAACTGCTCGATCGGACCCCAAAATCTGCTGACGAGATGCCACCCCCGGGTAACGATCGTCGCCAAGTTGCGGGCGGTCCGGTAAACTCGGCACCTGATGTATCTCGGGTAACACAAACTTACCATCTTTGGTAGCAACCGGCTCTAGAATGGTAAATGTCCCCCTGGCCAATACATCTTAAATCGGCGAGGGGCAGGGGTTAGGTCCACGTTACCGTCGTCGCAAATAGCTTTAGGACCCCAAATCATCGAGTTGTAGAGCTTCAGCTTCACCACCAGCCACAATGGAGATAGCCTGAGATGCTGAGGGTTATAATTGGCGATCTCGGTACAATAGAGGGCATCGGGCGGTTCCATTCGGCCCCATCGTCGTCATCGCTGAGCCCGGCGGTTAAGTTTAATTGGGTGCATGGGGTTATTTCCTTTGACCGTTTTGGGAACATAATTGGCCCAGCCAGGGATACAGGAACAAACCGATGAACCAAACTGACTCGATGAAGCCATCGAAGCCGGTAGTACAGCGTCCAAGCCCTCGACAAACTTTCAAGTATAAATATGTCGGTTGTTTCCTTCAATTTGTTTCCTCATCACTAAGCAAATCAATCAAATATGAAGTTCACCACTGTTATCGTTTCCGCCGCCGCCATCGCCGGCGTTGCCTCGGCTCCCGTCGCTGAAGGCGAAGCCACTCTTGGCTTGATCAAGGGGATCCTTGGGGGTTTCCTCGGTGGCCACGGTGGTGGTCACGGCGGCTGGGGCTGGGGTGGCCAAGGCGGCTGGGGCTGGGGCGGCCAAGGCGGCTGGGGCTCGAGCTGGTACTACCGCAAGGTCACCGTGATCAAGTCGAAGAGCGGTGGCACTTACTACTACTGCTTCCCTCCCAACTACAACCCTTGTGGTTGTGAAGCCGATGCTGCTTACGCCGTGTCTCAAGATGATGCCAACAAGCTCATCGACGACGCTTCGTTTGCCGTCGAAACCAACGAAGCCGTCACCCTCCCCGACGACGTCGCTGAACAAGCTGCTGCTGCCGCCGCTGAATCCTCGTAAGGGCTTTCTTGGATACCTTTAGGCGAGTACCATGTCTAATGGACACGGGGACTGCCTCCTTTATATTGTGAATGTAACGACAAAACGAAAACCCACCACGTAGATCTTAGGAGGCTACCGGAGCCCCACTCTCGCTGACGGCTTCATCGACATCTTCAAGCATCTTTGCTGCCATTTCTCGATGGTTGGTCACTTCCTTAGTGATGAAATTCACTGCTTCCATATACTGGTCGCGAGTAGATTGAGCCTCGGCGGCCAACGCCTGGCGTTGACTATCAAGTCGACGTTCGACATCGGCGTACCTACGACGAGCCGCTTCGAGTCTCAGCTTCATGTCATTGACCAATTGCTCCCGTTCGACTCGCTTTTCGTCGCGACTTTGGGCCATCAGCCGCACTTCCTCCTCGCCCTTGTGCTTTTCCATATCTAGCTGAGCCTGAGCGGCGCTGGCTTTTTCTTGAAGCATACTGGTGTGGCGAGCCATGTTGTCACACTCAAATCGAAGCTTATCGAGTTGGTCGGCGGTGGCATCGGTGGAGTCTCGGAAACGACGGACCTCGCTTCGTAAGGGACCCATGGCGGCACTGATGTAGTTACACTCGCTTTCGGGGTCACGATCATCAGCAAATACCCTGCCGGTACCAGTGGAAAGAATTTGGGGATTGATGGCGAGCGAGCGGCCCTCTAAGTTGAGGTGGGCACATTGGCTATTGTAGGTATGAACCAGGGCATCAATGGCGGCGTAATCCTCCTCCATGCGCTTGAATTCTAGATCGTGGTCCTCGCGAGCCCGCTCGCGAGTTTCTCGCGCCAGGCGAAGCTGTTCTTGAAGCGCCAGCTTCCGGGCGTGGAGTTTAGCCACCAGCTCGGGCAGGGCGTCGCGAGCATTTAGCTCGTGGCGGAGTTCAGATTTGCGGAGAGCAGCGTCCTTGATTTCCACCAGCAACTGATGGGCGATGGCGCGAAGCTCATCGAGGCGGCCGGGGTAGGCGTCGGTCTTCTGTTTGAGCTCGTCACAGTACTTGGTGAGCTTTTCTCGATCCACTTCTAACAGCGTCGCCACTTGACGAGCGTTAAGGTACTGCTGGTGTAGTTGTTGGAGACGAGCGGTTTCCTCGGCGAGCTGTTTGGCCTGGCTTTCTTTGGCGGCGGCAGCGGCATCGTTAGCGGCTTCCAGGTGGTGATAATCGTCAACAAGCGCTCGCTTGATCTCCGGGTGACGGTCATCATCGCCAGCGAGCGCCGCTTGGTACCAGGTGAAGAAGTAGCGGATCAAAAGCCGATCGTAGATGTCTTGGGGACACATGTACCACGGCATCCCGTCATCGATCACGGGAGTTTCCACCTCCAGCACCATTTGTGCCCAGTCACAAAGCCATCGAAGCATCGCCAGCACCACTGGCCACGACGTCAACAGTCCCACCAGTCGCATGTGCATCAGCGTAAGCTGGTTAAGCTGGGGGTAGTGGTGGAGGCGTAACACCAGAAATATATCCTGTTCGGGGTTATTATTCGACGTGTAATGGAACGACGGCTCAATCGTGCGATAAATAAAGGCAAATATGTCCTTAAACTCGGCTTGAGTCGGGGGTTTGCCATCAGCAAGCACCGGACGAGGGTAGTGGTGAGCCTCGAGGTATTGAGCCACAGCAAGGGTGTTTTCCTTCGTCTGACGAGCGCTAGGACGCGTCAGAGCCGACGGAGGGGGGTTTAGCATCGCCGGAGCCGCCAGCGAGAGGATCAGCAGCAGGCGAGTCACCACCAACAGCGCGCGGGCCAGGCGCCCCAGTTGGGGCCAGGGACCGCTTTGTGGAGTCAGGGCCCCATAGGGAGTTCGTCGAGGTGTGTTTCCCTCGGGTAACGGGAACGTCTTCCCGATCAGCTTGCGAGACATGGGATACGAACTCGCGATGTAAACAATGCGACTAAGTGCGGCTGGGACGCGAACCGAATGGAGACGGAAGAGGGGATAAACTCGGCAATTATAGCAACTAGAACCAGCTAGGGATAGTGATTGTTATGAGTTGAATATTCCTGCGATTTTGGGGTAATGATCACACTTGTAGTTGTAGCTCCCTAACCACTGGCATTAATGTCATTGACGTTACCATGATAACACTTTACCACTATCCATACTTTGTAGCTGCAAATCACTTTCAGTGTTAGTACTATCCCTGACTAACCTTGTTGGTAACCTCAGTCAATTGCTACAAGACAATTAGACTCTTCCAACGACAACGTCAAAACAAAATAACTGATCGTGATACTCCCAGACTAATCTGAATCAGTTAATCTGATCCTATCAGTCGGTATCAGTTAAGCTTAGTTTTGAAAACCCTAACTTAATCCTAAACATAGGATACCTGGCTTAGTCCTAGTCCTAATCCTAGTCTCTTGCTTAGTCCTAGTCTCGATTCTGGCTTAGTAGTAGGGTGCGACATTTAGTGCGAGTTCGTCTCACCAACGTTATCGCAAAACCACGTTGCCACCATGCCCATTGCCAAGTACGCTGCGATCTCATTGCCGGAGCTGACGCATGCTTCCGGGTGGTTGCGGGACCATATGCAGACCGACCACTCCAAGTTGACGTCGGTGGAGCTTCCCCAGTTCCAGCTGGGGACGTTGGACTCCCTCATTGAAGGGCTGGAAGAATTGGGGAAAATCGACTCTCAATTGGCGGGGTCGGTATCTAAGATCATCGATATCTTTACCAATGTGTTGGAAACGAACTCGTTCCAACGTACGGTGCAAAACCGTCCCGCTACCGACTATGTGGAAACGTTCAAATGGAACACTTCCAAGTTTAGACTCGACAAACCCATCCCTGAGTTGGTCAAGCTTATCACCAATGAAGCATTTTCATTGGATGCTGACGTTAGAGCCGCCTACCAAACCTACCAAGCCGCTCGCAGTGACTTTGCTGCTGCCGACCGCAAACGCAACGGCGACTTGCTGATCCGCAGTTTACACGACATTGTCCACCCGGACCAATTTGTCCTTAACTCGGAACACCTTAAGACCATCCTTGTAGCCGTGCCCAAGAACTTGGATAAAGACTTCCGTCATTCGTACGAGACGTTGGTCGAGTACGTGGTGCCGCGGCTGGCGGAGTTGATCCTGAGCGATAGCGAGTACAACTTGTATGCGGTGACTCTTTTCAAAAAGTACGAGCCCGAGTTTGTCGCTGCTGCTCGTGAGAAGAAGTGGCACCCGCGGACCGACTTTGAGTACTCGGAAGACACCCTCAACAACATGCGGAAGGAGTTTGACATGACGCAGCAGAACGAGCTGAAGCTGAAGAACGACTTGGTGCGGTTGGCTCGCACCGCCTACCTGGATATCTTCGCCGACTGGTGCCACATCAAGGCAATGAGGGTGTACGTGGAGCTGGTGTTGCGGTACGGGTTGCCGCCGCTGTTTGACTACTACCTCATCGGCTTCCAAGGACTGCTGATGGAGAAACACTTTGACGCTGCTAAGAAACAATTGGTGGCGAAGTTTGGTTACTTGGGAGGCGAAGCTAACGCCAAAACCACCAATTTGCACGAGTACGCGTCGTTGGTGGAGTCCGACTACGAGCCATTTGTGTTCTTTGACATTGAAATCGTATAATCACTAACATATAAAGATTAGACCTCACAAAATGACCTAGGTCTGGGGTTAACACTCAGGCTTTCACCGAAACCATCTTACTCGACTCTGGCGTACCTTGGCTTAACTGCCTTACTTGCCTTCACTCTACTTTCACTCCACGTAACTGTCTTCACTCCACTACTTCGGAGTACGCAAGAATCTAATCGAGTTTATCAATCCGGGTGTATACCTATCTACGTATTGTGATTATCACGCTAACATCTCCACCTTATGTATACTACTTTCAAAGTCATCACCTTCTATACACAACTACTTTTAACATCATCGCCTTATGTACACAACTACTTCAGACATACACACCTTCTGTTCACTACTATTGTAACATCTCTGTATTCTGATTGTCCAAGGTCTGATCTTGAAATCAAAGTGTAAAAAGGGAAGAGAAGCAAAGGTCAAATTAAACCAAGTGAAACCAAACTGAATCAGGATTCGACAAAGTCAACAAGCCAATTTTGAAGACGGGTAGAGTCACAGTCTCGATGTTCATTATTGATCTCTTGTCGTTATGTGCACCACAATCTCCAGGAATCGCGGTGCGCGCTACCCTTAAATCGGCGATTAAAATCTCAATCGGGTTAACTCTTGGCCACGTATCGTCTCCTAGCCTACTAGCGGGTTTTCGAACTTATACTAAAGCTAATCATGAAGCTCTACCTTACCCTGAAACGGTTTCGGGTATATATTGCCGACTGGATCGTCGTGGGCATCTTGGTGTTGGGATTTTTCACCGTGTGCGAGCAGGCGAAACCATTCACTCGTCAGTTTGAAATCGACAACCCTCGTATCTCGCATCCGTTTGCTCACGTCGAACGGTTTAGCGATGACCAGCTCTACTTGATCACGTGTATTGCTCCCTCGGTCATCATCACCTTACTCCTGTTGATAAAGGGCAAGACCAACTATGATCGCTTCCACTTATACCAAGTATCCAACCTTGCCTTCTGGCTCACAATGGCGATGGTAGGAGTGGTCACCGATACGCTTAAGGTGTGGATTGCTAATCCTCGTCCCGACTTTTTGGCCCGTTGTGGAGCTAAGACCACCCAGAAAACGGGGTTGGTCGACATTCTGGTGTGTCTGAGTCCTCTTGGTGAAGCCTACCTTTGGGATGGACTCAAACTGACACCGCTGGGCCACTCATCATTTGCGTTTGCTGGGTTAGGGTTCCTTAGTCTCTGGCTTATGGGTCAATTCAAGGTGTGGAGACACCATGCTCCGTTGTACCGTCTGCTTTTGGCGTTATTGCCATTAGTATTGGCCAGTTACATTGCGTTATCCCGTGGTCAAGATTACCGCCACCATTTGTTTGATATCTCTTTTGGTTCCACTATTGGTTTGGTGGGAGCGTGGTTGGGATACCATCGTTACTTTCCTGCCGTCAATAGTAAAAACTGTGACCAGCCGATAGAATTCATTGAGCTGTGACATATGATTTAGCAGACTGTTTATCGTCTAAAATACAATCATTCCCATTTTCAAAAAAAAAAAAAATTAAAGTATTGTGTAGCGGTGACTAGTTTCGATCTAGTGACCTTTGGGTTATGAGCCCAACGCGCTTCCACTGCGCCACACCGCTCTTACGTAATACAATTCCTTCAGCTTATATATGAACAAACGAATGAAGGTAAAATCCAGCGAAAACGCGTCTTTTTCACCTTAAGACTATCATAGAAATGTAGCAATACCACTGACAATGATGAAACTACCTTTCTTTGGGCACATTTCCCCCGTAATCATGAGATAGCGGTCTTTTTATTGCGGCCCATCGGTCACCACGAGATGGGTTACCAGGACAGGTTGTTTTGTGTGAGGAGACCATCTCGTAAAAATGCATATTGCATAGGGTTTTTTTTACTGATAATTATTACAGTATATAACCTATCCTATTGTCCGTTGAGGACCCCAATTAATGCAATAAATACTCTATCCTGAACAAATTTAAAAGCAAACATGACATCGTTTTTTTTTTCAAAGGGTTTTTGTGTTTTTTTCTTTTCATCATAATGTGTAAACCAACGAGTTGAGCGTTGGTTTCATGAGTCATTACATTAATCATCACGAGTTTAGGTTGGGCTCACCGCCAACAAAACCACTTAGAACTTCAACTTCTTAGGTTGTTCCCAAGGGTTTTCTTGGTTGGTGAAGTGACCGTACGACGCGGTCTTGAAGTAGATGGGACGAGCCAAGTCCAATTCCTTGACGATGATACCCGGTCTCAAGTCGAAGTTGTTCTTGATGATTTCCACCAATTCGTCCGACGAGCGGTCGGAGGTACCGTAAGTGTCGACGTGGATCGACAACGGTTCGGCGACCCCGATGGCGTAAGAGAATTGCACCAACGCTCTTCTGGCGAGGCCGGCGTTGACCAACGACTTGGCGACCCATCTGGCGGCGTAAGCGGCCGATCTGTCGACCTTGGAGAAGTCCTTACCCGAGAACGCCCCACCCCCGTGGGCACCCCAACCACCGTAGGTGTCGACGATGATCTTTCTCCCGGTCAAACCGGCGTCCCCTTGGGGACCACCGATGACGAATCTACCCGAAGGTTGGATGTGGTAGACGGTGTTTTCGTCCAACAATTCGTGGGGGATCACCTTTTGGATGATGTGCTTTTGGATTTCCTTTCTGAGGTCTTCGGTGGAGATTTCGTCGGCGTGTTGAGTGGAGATGACGATCGTGTCGACACGGAGAGGCTTGACGGCGCCGCCATCCTTTTCGTATTCGATGGTGACTTGGGTCTTGGTGTCGGGTCTCAACCAGGGCAAGGTGCCGTTTCTTCTGGCGTCGGCCAAGGCGGCGTTGAGCTTGTGGGACAAGAGGACCGTCAACGGCAACTTTTCGTCGGTTTCGTCGGTGGCGTAACCAAACATGATCCCTTGGTCCCCGGCGCCCAATTCTTCCAACGCTTGTTCCAAGTGCAACCCTTGGGCGATGTCGGGCGATTGTTGTTCGATGGCGACCAACACGTTACACGTCTTGTAGTCGAACCCCTTTTCGGAGTCGTCGTAGCCGATGTGCTTGATGGTGTCGCGGATGATCTTTTGGTAGTCCAATTGGGCCTTGGTGGTGATTTCACCAAACACCATGATCATCCCCGTCTTGGCGGCGGTTTCACACGCCACCTTCGACAACGGGTCGACGGCGAGACACGCGTCCAAGATGGCGTCGGACACTTGGTCACAGATCTTATCGGGGTGGCCTTCACCCACGGATTCCGAGGTGAACAAGAACTTTTCCGGTTGTTGGGCAGTCATGGTGGGGGTTGAGGGAAAACGGATACGAGAGGAAAATCTTGTCGAGGGGGGAGGTCGCGTTATTTATATGTTGGGCTGAGGGTCGCTCGCTGCCACCAAAATTTTCACCCGGATGCCGATTAGATGAGTGCACGTGTTGGCTTTTTTCTGGTTAGGGAGCCCGGGGAAATGAAAAATACCACCCAAAAAAAGCAAAAGCCCCGCGGATCAAAGGCGATCGGTGCGCGGGAACGACGTGTACGAGCCACAGTTACACTTAGCCTACACTTAGCCCTTCATCAACAACTAACACTCAGCCTACCTCCAACTAACACTCCGACTAACACCATCGACAAACACTCAAACAGAGACAACACTCACACTCTAACAGAGACGACAGACCAGACGTTTAAGAGTTCAGCTCCAGCAGGTTCAAGGCTTTTCAATATGAATTGCTGATTATTTGATGTCATTGTCGGCGCCGATATCTGGTTTATTGCCGCCACATTTTCTTTTTTCGCTTGTCGTCTCAGGCTTGGAAAGGAGAGGCTTGGAAAGCGCTCTCTGGTGCGCCAGTGCGGCGCCCGCTTGGGCGCAGTGCGCCGGCGTCTGCGGGCGGGAGTGCATGTGACTTACGCACCGGGGACTTCAATTTACATGGCTAACAAATCGCAGCCATTAACCAGGTGCCATATCAAATACCCCACACGATGCGCTTGTTGACGTGGGCGCTCTACGTGGCGCTGTGGGCGCTGTGGGCGCTGTGGACCACCGTCGCTGCCTCCCAGTTCCAGATGCCGCTTTTGCCCACCGAGGACGACTTCTACCTTCCCCCTATCGGGTTCGAAGCAGCGGCTCCCGGTGATATCCTCCGCATCCGTCCCACCCCCAATAAGCTCCGCAATATCTACTTTGCCATCGATGTCGATCAACTGTGGCAGCTTATGGTGCGGCTGACCGATCAGTTCGGCAAACCGTCGGCAGTAGTGACTCTGGTGATCATTCCGTTTAACGCTGACCATACCAAGTTGGTGCTGTACCAGATGTTTGTTGACCTGTGTTCCGAAGAGTGTGCGCCTCTGATCGCGATGCTTGAAGGAGGACTGATGGCGACGCTCTCGTCTCAGCTCGAGGTGTTGTTCATCCAGCTTTGTCTCGAAAAGGGGTGGGTGGTGGTCGTTCCTGACCATGGGGGCGTGGAAAACCAGTTTCCTGGAGGCCCTCAAGGAGCCTACGCCACCCTCGACTCCATCCGAGGAGTATTGGCTCTGGGAGCCACCACCAACATCACCAGCGACGCCGAGGTGGTGATGTGGGGCTACCTGGGAGGGTCGATCCCCACCATCTGGGCGCTGGCGCTCCAGCCCACCTACGCTCCCGAACTCAAGTCCCAGCTCATCGGCACCATCGCTGGAGGAGTCATCACCAACTTATCCTCGGCTGCCATGCAAAATGATGGCACTCCGTTTGCCGGGATCATTGCCATCGCCATGGGAGGCTACGCAAAGACTTACCCGCAATTCGATGCTCTTTTAAAGCAAAACATGACCCCCAAGAACTACCATCGCTTTATCTCGCTGCAAACGGGGTGTTTCTTCCCCAACGTCATGAAGTTTGTTGGGGTTCAGTTCTTCCTGGGCAAGTCCCCGTGGATTAAGGATGGATGGGACTTCCTCAATAATGAAGTGTGTCGCCAGATCTTTGAGGAGAACCTGATGCCATTAGATGACGACGGACCCATGCCCGAAACCCCCGTCTTAATCTACCATGGCTATCACGATGAGCTCCTTCCCCATCGCGATTGTGCTGCCCTTGTCGACCTGTGGTGTCGTCGTGGGATTGGCTCGCTCGAGTTCCTTCTGGACTATACCTCGGACCACATGATCGGAGTGGTCCTGGGAGTACCGCTTGCCATCACTTGGATCAATGACCGGTTCGCCGGCAAGCCTCCCGTCGACGGATGTGTGCGCCTTAATAAGCTCTCATTCGTGCGGTACCCGGGAGCCATGCGGGAGACGCTCGAACTGTTAAAGCGTACTGGAGGCCACTACATTGGCCGGAACGTGGGACTGGCCACCAACATCCTGGTGGAAGCCGTCAAACGGTTCGTTCGTTACAGTTTGGACCATGGACAACGCGCTGCCCACAAAATGTCCCGCCGCATGATGGACTGGTACTACGAACGATAAAGAAAAGGGTTTTCATTTACAGGGGGCTTGTTATTTACACTGGACACTTATTGTATTTTTCTGTTATATCCTGCATACACGTCGGGCATACCCTGCATCATGTGACGTTCTCTGTACATTGTTATCGCCTGCACCACGTGACTATAATCGAACGGTTATTCGTAAATGAAAAAGATGTCACCGAATCACATGGGTTTTTTCTCTCAAAACTCACAACCATTAGTCCCCCGGTGAAAAAAAACGCTTCCGGTCACTAATGCAATTCTCCCTCGTGTTATGGTGGGTTCTGTCGCTTATCTCCCTCGCTGTTGCTGGTCGCGTGCTTAAGCCTACCCAAGACGAATGGTACCAACCTCCAGCTAATCTCAGCGAAGCCAAACACGGTGACGTGGTCAAGCTTCGTCCGATTCCTCACAAGCTTCGTCTGGTGTACTTTTCCATGAATGTGGCCGCAGCATGGCAAGTGATGGTCCGACTGCAAACGAAGGAAGGGGAACCAGTGGCAGTGGTCAATACGGTGATTGCTCCTCACCACGCTCGTCGGGATCGAGTGTTGTTCTTCCAAATGGCTCAGGATACGAGTGACCCTGATTGTGCTCCGCTGTACCTGGTGCTTTCGGGAGCTCTGATGCTGACGATCTACAACCAGCTCGAGATGGCTACGTTACAGATAGCCCTCGATCGGGGGATGTACGTGGTTCTCCCCGATTACGAAACCGTCCACGGATGGTGGCCTGGTGGCAAACAGACGGGGTACGCCGTGCTCGACTCGATTAAAGGAGTGGTCAAACAAACTCAAGCCACCACCAATATCTCGAGCGATGCTAAGGTGGCGATGTGGGGGTATCTGGGAGGCTCGATCCCCACCAAATGGGCGCTGGCATTGTTACCTCGGTACACTCCTGACCTTAAGCGTAACGTTGTGGGAGCAGCTGTGGGAGGAGTAGTCTCAAACCTTGGACTGACGGCTCGCCACAACGAAGGAACCTTATACGCTGGTTTAGTGGCTCTGGCGGTAGGTGGACTCGCTAAGCAGTACCCGGAATTCGATGCTCTTCTTCGTGATCAGCTTAGTGATGCTCACTATGCCGAAATCAACTATACTCAACACTCGTGTATGGTACCAGCGGTGATCAAATTCCGCCACAAACGGTTTTTCACCGGGGATAAACCCTACGCTCGTGATGGTATCACTGTCCTAGACTTCCCCTTGGTCCAACAGATCTTTAAGGAGCACACGATGGCTGACGATCCCCACACTCCTTATCCTCACATCCCCATGCTCTTATACCACGCCAAAAATGACGAAATCATCAACTACCACGACTCGGAAGTGATGTTCCATTCGTGGTGCAAAAAGGGGATTAAACTGTTGGAGTTTGTCACCGATACCAGTCTGCGCCACGTCAACGGGATCATCACCGGAGCCCCCATGGTGATCGAATGGCTCGAACAACGGATGGAGGGAGTAAAGCCGATCCGAGGGTGTGAAGCTCGGGAAATTAAGAGCTTTTTACAAGAGACGAACGTCACTCGGTGGTCGTTGGCTAAGGCGTTTGCTTCTAGCGTATGGGGTCGTCCCGTGGGGAGACAATTGCCGATCTCGGCTCCGGAGGTACCAAACTCATGGTGGACGGGATTAACCGAAACTACGGACGCTCCGTCGTGGTGGAATGTCAAACGGTGGTGGCAGTTAACGGCTGCTAAGTAAACAATATGTAAATCTATAGATAACGCGCCTCACTGGATGCAGGACGAAACTATCCCAATCGGTAACCCACGGTCTAAAGGACAGTAATTGCTGACGGGGACTCTTGGCACCTGGGCGCCGCGAAAAATGTCCCCGATTCGTCCCGATAACAATTCCCTCATTAACGACCACGTAACGATCAATTTAGCCAATCACAACTCGTTATATTTGTAACTAGTTGAGCTCCTTTCACTTTTTTCTTTTTGGAGACACCCCTCGGCTCTATTGCTAGTAGACACCAGTCCTGGTTAAGCGACGCCGTTCTATGGCAGCGATTAACCACCCATCGCTCGCAACCCGCTTGGCACCCCCTCCACCCGACTCTGACATCGCCAAGAGTCTGGGTGTCGCCAGAGTTTATATACGGGGGCAACCCCCCCTCCCCCGACCGCCAGCTAGCCACACGCTCATGGGGGCCCACACGTCATACTCCCCCACGATTCCCCTGAATGTCAACTTTCACTGGGACCCGGCCCACCTCTGTCCCGATAACGTGTCCACTACCTTGATCGTGAACAGCGATGACGTCATCGAATGTTGGGGCAAGCCGTACCTGGACCCCAAGGGTCGCCTCATGGTCAACCTGAGTGCTCCGGAGATTGGCAGCTTTTGTCGGGACCTCGAGCTGCCTTCGGCTCCGTTCCTTGCTCGCTGTGCTGCCGACGAGCCCTGTCGCGACCAGGAGGCTCCATACTGTCTTGAGCTCGCCAACGGCACCCTGGTGTGTATTAGCAACCAGCCGTGGTTTGCTGGAGCCGACAAACAGGTGTGGTGGGTGACGGAGCGGGCGCTGAAGCTTACCAACGGCGAGATTGCCTTGGCGTCGGTGCTTCCGGTGGTGACGGTGTTAGCAGTGCTGCTTGGCATTCGCCGGTGGCTCCAAGTGTCTCGCCATCGTCGCAATCTTGCCAGCGCGGGCGCTGGTGCCTACAAGGCGTAGGCAATTGGGTTAGTATATATTAGACGTTAATGCCGAAAAATGACCATTTGACGAGCACAGTGAATCCGAGGTGGGCCACCGCCAATGCCACCAATAACGGGAAGTAGACCCGGCGTCCTGCAGCAGCGTCGCCGGTGTGGATCATCACACAATTGTTTTTGATCAGCGGCGCCACCTTCAGCAAGTTGCTCACCATGGTGATGGCTCCCAGAATCGCCACAATCACCCATTCAAGCACGTTAAGAAGCACGTGGTGCTTTTCGTAGGAAATGAATACAACAAACAAAAAGTTGATGAGAGTGATGGGCACCCAGAGGATGTTGGTGTAGCCATAAATCAGCATCACGTTCAATAACGAGAGGGGCTCGGGGAACTTGGTGACAAACCGCGTCCACATCACGAGTAAAAATGGGACCACAATATTGTACCCGTAAAAGATCGCCATCAGCTTGAATATGAGGTCAAAGTTGTAGTTGTAGGCTGGCGTTTCGTCACCGCCATGAAGCCATTGGCCCATGATGTTCAGCGCCGTCGAACTGACAAACATGAGGAACACCAACGTCCCCGTGATCCAGATAAACCCGTAGAGCTCGGGGACATCGTTATTGACGTCGTCGTCGCTCAGAGTGAATGGGATGAGCGTTTTGTATAACTTATCGAAAAAGATCTCCAGATCGATATCAAAGTAACGCCGATAGAAATTGATAGAAAACATATGGGAATTGCCGTAGTCCTTTGTTGTCTGCGTCCGAGCTGGAGCCTGAGGAGTCACCAATGGCTCCGACGCCGTCGTCGCTTGAACTGGCTCCAGGGCAAACACGTCTTCGTCAGCTTCCACGTAATCTGGTAGCACCAGTTCCGGCTAGAAGGTTAGTATACGTCATTAACGATATTGAGGCTTGGTTCAACTTACCTGTGTCAGGAGTTTATCGTATTTTTGACTCATGGTAACGTGTCTCGTTCGCGCGAGAAAGTAGATGAAGTTGAGAAGTTGACCATGGACAGACTATAGGTTTCAGCCTCGAACCGAAACCGATTAACTTAGCTTAACTCAACTGCCTTACTCTATGTAACTACTTGCTTTTCACTGCTTTCACCACTGCCTACTTGCAACTTCACAATGTAACATAACTTACTACTGTTACACGTTATCTCTCCGCTTGAGTGTTAGTCTTGGTGTAGTGCTACACTGGTTTTAATTGACTATAGCAGTTACATTTCGGAGTAGTTCTAAACCCAATGAGCGCTAAACGTGAATACTCTACCACAAGACTAGTTATCTTATTCCAAGTTGATAATTAACATGGATGTCAACATGGATGACTCAATTAACACAAATGATAATTAAAGTGACATTATAATGATAATTAAGCGAGCCATCCAGTGAGGATATAAACCCCTCAAAGCATGGTACCATTATCGCGTAATCAGATTTGACGATCATAGTACCGTATGAAAAGAATCAACCACAGTGTAACATCAGGAGTTAGACTGAGTCCTAGTCTTCTAGACATGACTGAATCGTA
This sequence comes from Diutina neorugosa, assembly GCA_030578555.1. Classification (NCBI taxonomy): domain Eukaryota; kingdom Fungi; phylum Ascomycota; class Pichiomycetes; order Serinales; family Debaryomycetaceae; genus Diutina; species Diutina neorugosa. The sequence goes on along the minus strand of JAJMSK010000003.1, from coordinate 306,902 downwards.
GTCTTCGAGTATGGTTGAGTCCTAGTCATCGAGCCATGGCTAAGTCCTAGTCTTTAGTTGCCCTGCAGGTCACTCGCACCTATATCCGATATGGCAACTGCCGCTGTCAACCAGTCGGGGCCCATGTCTCTCCAACTGCCATTCAAAACCGGACCTGCTCTGCCCCATACCACTCGGGAAGACGCCAACAGTGTGATGCTGAGTGATCTGGGCCTGGCCCGACGTCTCCGGGAAGTTACGGGCACGCTGGCTGCTACCAACACCGTTCACCCTCCCGAAGAGCCCATCGCCGAAGTCGATGGAGAAAAGCTGCCCAAAGTCATCAGTTTCCGGAAAAAGCTACCTCAGCAACCACTGCCTGATCGAGACAGTGCCATGTACGACGAGGAGCACTTTGCTAGCACCAAATACCGGCTTGCTCTGATGCGACGAAATGTCGAATTCCACCAGACGTTCAAGCAATTGGACTTGACCGACCGGTTGTTGGACGACTACAGTTGTGCCATGCTGCGGGAAATCTTGTTACAAGGGCGTCTCTACATTCTGGGGATGTATGTGTGCTTCAATTCCAATTTGCTCGGCTGGGTGACGAATTTGGTGATTAAAATGGACGAAATCGTCCTGATCGAGCGCAAGCTGACGGCGGGGCTTTTCCCTAATGGCATTGCCATTGACACTGAAAACAACAAGTATACGTTTGCCAGTTTTATCCTGAGAGACGCTACGTTTGACCTTTTGATCACGGCGTGGCACCTTGCCGGGGGTCCTCCTAAACGTCTGGTTGATGCTTCTAACAATGACGATGCTCCCCTGACCACCAATGAACCAAAACTGCCGCGAATAGAAAACTTCATCATGCTGTTGGATGGCGACGATAACTCCACCAGCGAAGACCTGGTGATGCTGGCTCCCGACACAAAGACTCGCAAGTTTAACAAGACGTGTGGCTACGTCAATCATGGTCCCGACGCTCACTGTGCCACCACGGCTACCATTAAACCCGTGGAAAAAGAAGTGGTGTTATTCGATGAAACCATCGACGCTCCATTGGGAGTGACGTTTGCCGTCCTCTTTGGCACCAACACCAAGTTCCACCGTCGGTTTCTTGAGGACCACGACGGACTGGAGTTTTCTGAGTACTCAGCCTTTGACCCCACCACCAACACTCGCGAGTACACCTACCAAAAAGCCCTCAACTTCTCCATTGGCCCCAAACTGACTCGCTGCGAGGTGTGTGAAACGATCTATAACCTCGATTACGATAGCTACATCGAGGTGGAGCTGGTTACTCGCACTCCCGATGTGCCACTGGGCAATGCCTTTGCCGTCCACACTCGCTACATCTTGTGCTGGGGCGACGATAACACCACCGATTTCCGCCTCCTGTACTATATCAAATGGACGGGCAGTTCGTGGATCAAAGGGGTGATTGAAAAACAGTCGCTTGCCGGACAACAGGCCGCGGCTGATGATATGCTTAAGGCCCTTCGCAAAGACATCGACCTCTGCACTTATGTCACGGGAGATACCGATGGTGATGGTTCCACCAAGCTGGTGGTGGAGACAGTGGTGGAAAAGCCTCCACCCCAGCAAGCGACTCGTCATGTCACCACTACCACCACCACCGTTCGCCACGAGCTTTCGGGTCCATTACTCATGGCGTTGGTGGTTGTAGTGGGGATGATTACCGTGCTCCTTGTCATTGAATGGCAAAACTACATCATGTTACGTGAGACGATCCTGGTGATGTCACAAGCCCCCATTTAGACGTGGTTGTATTGGGTAAACTATATACACGGACATATACGAACATTCTTAGCTAATTTACAAGTTGACGGCCCGTTGGAGACGAGGCGGGGCCAATTCCATTTCTTTTTCCAACGTCTCGACATCCTCGATCGAATGGACCAAGATCTGGTCGCATTGAGGATTAAGCTCAAATACAAATACTCCCAGAATCACTCGGTCAAGGTTGGTAGGATTCGACGCGAGTCCCTTAAGCGCTCCAAGACCAATGTGCTGAGTGAAATCGACTCCCTTCCACGTGTGGGAGCCAAGGCGAGCCGCCAGTGACAGCTCACCATCGAGATGAGGACACCGAGGGTCACAAGTGGTCCATTTGATCCCCACTTTGGTCGAGCCAGGGATAAGCGTCAGCGGAGTATCATCGGTACCGATCTTCACCAGCTGGATATGGATACGAGCTCGAGAATTGAGCACCACCAGCGATAACACCAACTGAAGCGCCTTACACGTAGCGTAGTAGGTGACGTGCCCCCGAAGCTGAGGCACGTAGCCATGGTACTGAGTGGGACATATCCGGAGCACGACATCGGGACTCACCATCAGCTTGGGCAACAGGTGGTGGAGCAACCCCGGCACCCGCATCCGGAGCTGCTGGACCATGTCCCCCAAGTTGGCCTTACGAGACGGGTCGGAGCCTCGTCCCGACGACTGGGCAAGCGCTCCCATGACACGGAACGCTACCACACCCAGATGCCGACACACGGGAAGCATGGGAGGGTTTGCGGTGGGATCGGAGGGGAGGTGAACTGGAAGGGTCGACCCCGGATAGTGGTCCCGCAAACGCCGCGCGCACCCCTGCGGGGAGTGGCCCCGGCACTAACACTTAGCCCTTCTCGCACTCTGGCTTACTTTGACTTCACACTAGCTTACCTTGACTTCACACTACCTTTTACCTAACTCTGCCTACTACTACTACTACTACTGTCCACTTCACAATTATAACACAATTCTAGTGACAGCCTTATGCTACGACTTGAGAGTACGTTGATGCACGAATCTAATCGAGTGGTTCCAGTCGCAGCTCAGAGCGTTAGCAGTATTAGCAGAGTAAGACACAATGGGAGATACAATGGGATAACGGATGACTGGTGAAGGTATTTGATTAATTGAGTGAATGATTAGGGATTCGGGTGTGTTTAGGTCAAGAGTGGGTACTGAGACCAGGAGATATGGTAATATATAATGCGATAAGACAATTATGAGTACTTTACTATGTATGGAATACGTGTTGTGAAGATTAGATGGGCATCGAATTCTCAAGTCTCTAGATAAGGATATGATGTTTTTATCGTGGTGGAATAGTGAGAGTGTTAGTGGTCATCTTTGCGTTAGCTTGAGTATGGTCTAGAACACTATTAGACTACTGACAAAGTGGGTGGAGCTGGAGCAAGCAGGGTCCTCTGTTGACGTGTGACATTTCGACTCTATGAGTGTGTGGTGCCATCTTACAAGTCTGAAGTTGGACCATCACGCAAAACTCGTCCCACGTCTACATCTGGCTCATGTCATGATGGATTTGACCTTTACGATAACTGGACAGACTACTTAACGAGTTGACTGTCATTGACGCTACAGACTAGAACCATGATTGCGGTCATAGCTTACACTAGATAACTGTTGCAAATGTCCCAAAGACTAACCTAGTCCCAAGAAGCGTGGTTGGTAAAGTAAGTCAGAGGGTGTGACGGGCTGAATCCTCGTCCTTGACATGATTGAATGTTCATTTATGTTAGTGTACAGGGCGGAGTATCTATAACGTCTCGTAGATCAACTCACGCACCTTATATTCCTCGTTGGCGTCGTCAATCTCCTTCCAGTCACCAATGACCTCGTCGCCACGAACCACCCCCGGGATCGTCCGCGTGCCGTTGGGCCCATTGGCATACCGTTTCCAGATCTTTTTCGCCTCGGCATCGGTACCGAGATCCTTATATTCAAACTTGATATCGTTAGCTTGTAAGATCAACGCCAACCGGTTGGTGCGAGGGACAATTTGCATCCCTCCTGCCAACGACGTGTAGAGATATATCGGCAACGAGGCCAAGTGCTTGCGGATTTCGTCTTGCGACACTTCAAAGTCAAGATCATCGTCATCTTTAGCCGGTTGCTTAGTAGAGGTGGTAGTAGCGGCGGCCGACCCCAGCGGTTTGAGAATCGACCGAGCCTGAGTCGATTTTTCGTCGGCATCAAGCTCTCTAAGAAGCGCATCGACATCTTCGCCTTGAAGTTCATTGATGAGGTCATCGATATCAAGACTGGTATCAGCGGCAGTCGTCGCTGATTTCTGCTTAGGAGTGTCCACCACTATTGATCTGTTCGATAAGTTTAAGCCTTCAGTGTCGTCTTCTGCTGCTTCAGTGTCATCAACCTCAGGCTCCTTAGATTCGGCATTGTCAACTTGCGGTTCTTCAACTTCGGCAGTGTCGATCTCAGTTTCCTTAGGTTCTTCAGCATCATCAACCTCAAGTTCCTTAACGTCAGCTTCATCAGTCTCACCTACATCCTTAGATTCGATGACTTGAGGAGATTCAACCTCGGGCGCTTCAGCTTCGGCTACCTCAATTTCGGCTGCCTGGGGTTCGTCGGCTTTGGTGGTATGCTTTTCCTTAGTGGCAGCGGCAAGCTGAGCGTTTACAGCAACGGTATCAATGCGAAGAGGCTTGAGCGAGTCAATATCATTCAAGTGGTGTTCATAGTCCTTGTAGTCATGAAGGTTTCCCCCAAGTTCAAGCACCTCTTGGTCATTAGCCGCAGATTGCGGGGTGTTATCGGTGACCGCCTTCTTCTTCTGCTTTTTGGGCTTAGACGTGGTTGTCAGGGCTTGTACGGGGTCAGATTGAGCCTTCACATCTTTGTCAACCGCTTCCGACAATGTAGATGGCATGTCTGAAGCAACGGACTTGGTGGTAGGAGTCGGTGACGAGGATTGCCCCTGAGCCGAAGGTTCCGAACCATCGACAGTTTCCGAGATGGTGGTCGGTTGCGATTTTTCCACCACATCTGGGGTATTATCCAGTTTGGGTTGTGAGGTTACCACTTCATCAGTATCATCATTGGTGGTGGTGGAGTCCGGTGCCAACTTATCGTTGCTAGCAATGTTGCCCAACAATTGATTGGCTTCAAACTTGGCGTCATTATAGTCTTCCATTGCCACTTCTCGTTGGTGCTCGCGTCGGGCGTCGGGAGCTTCGTCGGAACCACTCAGGGACACGACGGGGTCGCCAGACCCAGTTATGAGCTCGGCATCCTTTACCAGTTCATCATAGGTGGATTCGGCGATTTGTTTCTCTTCACGAGCGATCTTTTCCATCGTCGACTCGGTGGTGGAGCTAGAGTCGACGGTAAACAACTCCTCGTTGAATTTGGATGCCTGAGTGGGTTCAGGTTCCGTCGACGCTAACGACACCGTGGGCACGGCATCGGTATCGGGATCACCCACAGTAGGAGCCAACGTTGGCGATTGGGAGCCCACCTCTTCCATAGTGGTACTAGCAGTAGTGGAGGACGTCAGAGCCACTGACACCGTAGGGTCAGGGTCCATCAGCGACGGTTGAGACATACTGGTATCGACCACCGTCTCCAGCGGCAGCGGCAGCTTCAGTTTCTTCTTTTTCTTCTTCAGTTTCGGTTTGGTGGCTCCCACCAGTTGTCCCAAGTCATCCAAGGCTGCGGTGATGTCATCGAGTCCATCAATGCCTTCCAGCTCCAACTTGAGTTCGGCCATGAGCGAGTCGAGTCCCAGACCGTCATCGCTCCCCTTGGGCTCCTGAGAAGCCTTAGCCTTCTTCAGCTTCTTCTTCTTCTTCTTGGGCTTATCGTTAGTGATTGGTAGCGCCGCCGGTGGCAGTACCAGGCTCGGGTCATCATGGTCAGTCATGGCTGGTGAGGGTTTGGAGGGAGAGGGTTTGTTGGCGCTTAGGCGCGGGCCGAACAACGCTGCCCACCACGCCTTGAGCGCTCGCGGGGGCCGAGCTCCATTATTGGGGGACGACGTCATCGCTTGACGGGGCTAGGAGGTCCGAAACCCGCTTGGAGTCAGTGGGAGATGAATGAGGGACATCGGTATGGTATATAGGGTTCAAAACGGGCGGAGGGGAGGTGCTGGGGGCGAATGGAATGGGCTGACATACCTTCCATCGTCAATTGAGAGGCGCGCGCGTCGGCTAGAGGGTACCAACCGTAACTAAATCGGCTAGCAACCGCTAGACAATAATAATGACAATAGCGTACGTCATCGGAATGTGACCTCATTGGAATGTGCAATGTCGTTTACTCCAGACTCTGACTAAATGTCCCAGACTGATGTCCCAGACTGATGTCCCAGACTCTGATGTCCCAGACTCTGAGTGTCTCATTGACTCTAACTAATAGTTGAGGCGCTAGTGGGAGGGCGCCCCGAAAATGGTAATGATGAGTGCGAGCACAAACGAAGGGTCAGACAGAAAGGTTTAGTCACTGGTTAAATTTAAGAGGTGGTGATGACTCAGAGGTAATTCTGACTAAGAGGTGGTTATGAGGCTAAATGCTAGTTATGACGAAGTCTAAGAGTCACTGACTAAGGCTAAGAGTCACTGACTAAGGCTAAGAACTAGTTCTGACTAAGAGGTAGTTCTGACTAAGGCTAAGAGCTGGAAAGGCCAAGAGCTAGTCACTGATTGAGGGCTAAGAGCTAGGGATCGATCAAGGCTAAGAGGTAGTCTCTGGTTCAGGTTAAAAGCTAGTCAGGCTAAGAGCTAGTCAGCTAGTCATGCAGACATTACCGACATCGGTTCTCCCCTGAAACATACGAGCCGGGTCGCGTCATATTTACTACGCTATGTCGATTTCTAATGCTAAGCCTCTACGCCTCTTCCTGGATGTCCAAGTGAGCGGAGTAAGGGTCGTCGTTGACTAGGGCTCCCTCGCGCACGAGCTCGCTAGGGTCGGCTTCGTCCTTAGCGACGTCGCGCCGCGCCGCCGGGCGCGACCGCAGCCGCGAAATCAGCCGCAAGTACGCCGCCAGCGCCAACTTCTGCTGGGCGCTAAGCTTCAGCCGATCGTCGTAGGCATGGGGCAGATCGACGTTGAAGTTGGTATAGTCGCCCAGCGTCACCAACGACGGGTCGCGCAGCGCGCTCCGCGGCGGCAGCGCCGCCCGCGCGGCGATCTCGAGCTTCTCCAGCATCGTGCGCTTGCCGTGGCGCGTCACCCGGTCGTCGTCGCCGCCGGCGCCGTCGTCCTCGGTCGGCGGCTCCAAGTTGCCCGGCATTTCGTAGCCAAGGGGCGACTCGTCGTGGACGGTTTTGTAGTTATCGCCGCGAGCCAAGTGGCGCCGCCCCGTAAGCTTCAGTTGCAGAGGCAGCCGTCCTTTCAGCGACTCCCGCGCCCGGGTGCGCAGCGAGTCGCGCTCGGTGTGCCAGTAGGGGGTGTGGAGCCCGTCGCCGGCGCTAGTGACGTTCACTTGCGGCGGCGCCAGCGCCAGCGGCGCCATCGGCGTCAGCGCCAGCAGCAGCCCGCGCAGCAACGGCGCCGGCACCGACGACGACGGGGTATGGTCAACGTACCCGGGGAGCTTCTGGGGATTATGCGGCGACTCCACCAGCGACACAAATGATGAGTGGTCGACGATTTGGTGGTCGAGCTGGTACTGACTGAGGTCGGGGGTCAGGTAAGTGTTGTTGGCGCCGGCGACGGGTTTCGGCGCCACCTTGGGCGCGCCAATCTCGCGCTCGGGCGCCGCCTGGTCCCGGTTCTTATGGAGGTTGATTGCCAATTGTGCCACTTGTTGATCAAGGTTATCGCCGGTGCCGGTATCGTCGTCGTGGACGGGCGCTTTCGACGGCGCCACCAATTCTCCTTGCGATCCAAGAAACTGGTACTCATCATCGCCCATCAACGCTCCTTCTTGAGCTAATTCGTCGATCAGCGCCCCTCGAGGGTCGGCGCCCCCTTTGGCTGGCGGCTTCAGGCGAGGGCGCCCGGCGCCGGCGCCGGCGCTCGGCCCCGCGGTGGCGACATCGTCCACCAGCCGCACCAGCGACCCCACTAGCGACGGAGGATGAGGGTTTGCTTCTTGTGTATACGCCATTTGCCGTTAGTAATGGTTTCGGGAGTAAGAAAGAGATCGAGCGTTGCCCAGCGCCTTTGATAGCCGTGTGGAGATAACCTCCGGTTTGTGCAGGAGGGTGCTAGAGGGGGCAACGGAGACATCGGCAACCTTAGCAGAAGCCTATGGTATCGGAGTATATCATTCCGGAAAGGAGCGGACAATGTGGTTGTTAATTTTGCGGTAAGTTTAACTGATAGACATTACTGACACTTTGTTGGGTTTCTTTTTCAGTAGCCAATCACCGGTGCCGGTATCGTCAGCTCCGACTTTTGCTGAGCCTCCTCCATAATAGGGAAAGAAAGAGGTGTGTTCGCAGCGCGGACCGATTTCTTTTAGTGGCAAATTACTCAGCGCGACCGATGTGATTATGTAAGCACAACTTTGCACGGTAATAAGAAATAAAAGACCGTTGTCTTATGGAAACATTTAGAACGGTTAACCAATTGGTTCTTGGCAATACCCGTAACAGTTCTCCCATCACCTACCATCTCCTTCTTTTTGCCACCAGTTCCTAGTTGTCGAAGGTACTAGAACCTGAGTCTCACCTTGAGGAATCATTCATCCTGCACACAGTCGCAATATATAAAACACGTGCGAAATTCTCTCATCCAACCTCCATCTTTCACAAGAACTCTATATACCATGCCCAGACAAAGAAGATCGGCTCCTGCTCCCAGCAGAACCCAGTCGAGATCGGCGCACACTGCGTCGTACCCTCCTACCCACGCTGCTGCTCCTCCCGCTTACCCGGCGGCTCACCCGCCCGCGGCCGCTGCTCCGTCGCAAGGCCCCGGTTTGTTTGGTCAAATGGCTCTGACTGCCGCTGGTGTCGCCGTGGGGTCGACCATTGGTCACACCTTGGGTGCGGGGATCACGGGGATGTTCGGTGGCGGGTCGTCGGCTCCGGCTCAACCCGTTGAACAACAAGTTGCCCCCGTGGCTCAACAACAACAAAACATGCAAGCTAGAGCGTGTGATGGTGACGCGAGAATGTTCACCAAGTGTCTTGAAGACAACGACGGCAACATGCAAGTGTGTGACTACTACTTGCAACAATTGAAGGCTTGTCAAGATGCTGCCAGACACTACGTTGCCTAAACTCGATGTGATCGCATGTAAATAGCATAAATGTATACAAATTAACCATAACCCGGGGTTAGGTTTTAGCCCTTCTCACTCTAGCTTCTGGCTTACTTAGTATTCGTGTTTATGGTTTTATTCGTTATTAGCCGTAACAAGTCTATGAATCACTGCTTCTTTTGCAGCGGTTTCTGCTGCAGTTGAGCAAAGAAGTAGTAGCCAGCGCCACCAACAATCACCCCCGCAATCACGCCGATGGGGGCAGAGCTGCCTCCAGATTGCTTAGGTTGTTCTTGACCCGTGTGCTTGGTATCGTCATGTTCGACGTCATCGACCACCTTGGATTGACCGATAGGTTGAGTCTTATGGTCGACTTCGTTATCCGCCCCCAAGTTAACCACTTCGGGCTTGTTCAAGTCGGGGTTGGTCAGAGCGTGGAGGTATTTGTCCTGGTTGACGGGCTTAGTCGACGACAGGTCGGTCGGTTGTTGACGAGACACGTCGACGGGGATGGAAGGTTCGCTAGCAACGTCGTCGATCGGCGTGTGTTCGACGTGTTCCCCTCCGTGCAACACCTTGGCGTGGGAGCCTTCCGACACCGCCGATTGGTTCGCTTCCTGAGCAAACAACTCCTGTTCGACTTGTTTGACCTTATCTTCGGCAATTTGCGTCAACACTGCTTCTTCGGACACCGCCGGGGTCTTCGGGGTGGCGACCTTGGGCATGAAGTCGTAGCGGAACTCCCAGTCGTTGATCGACGATTGCGACGGGAGCCGGAACAGGTCAATCGTCGACTTGTCCCCTTTGGAAAGGATCCGAGTACTGGTTCGGAATTGTCTGATCAACGTGGCTCTGGCGGCAAACATCTTGTTATAAGTGTTAAGTGGAGAGAGAGAAAGTTTCCGCGATTTAGTGGTTAAATTGAGAGAGAGAGCGGTGCCCGGCGATTGGACTCGATCACGTGGTCCGAGCAATATCGGAGAATACGTCACCGAATCGGACTTGAAAGAAAAAGAAAGTTTGGGAAGTTAAGTTGGGATTTGGTAGTGGGAGGAAAATCTGGGGTGACCTGAAGGGGTAAAGTGTGGGGTAAAGGACACGATTCCCGTTCGAATACAGTGTTCTTTGCATAGTCCACCAGTTCGCATCTGGCCCATGACGATTTTCTTTTTTCTTTTTTTCCCTTCGTGGCGGAGGTTAATTACCATTAGAAGAGAGCCAAGCCCTACTCAATGCTACTAATTAGTGACCCAATGGGGCTCACCATTCCGTCGCTAGCCAACACGTACACTTAGCCCTTCACTAAACAGTTTGGCTTAACTCAACTGAACTCAAGCGTCACTCTCCCTTTGTCCGTAAACGACCAGACTATTCAGCCCTGAACCGAAACTGGCTAGCTTACTTTCAAGAGTACATGTGTTAAACCCAAACCACTTAAATCTATCAACATTAACCGACGCAAGCCACATTAAAAGATTCAAATGACAGTCCATTAAGGCCTCAAAAACACCATAAGCCACATGGACACTTTATAGAACCTCTAGTCAAGGTGTACTAAATTTAGTAAACACCAATGGGATACACCGATAACCCCATCGATACCAATTTACTCTATTGATGAGATATCGGGATTGGACCATGTGGGGCCGACCAGGTGGGGCTCATTATCTGCGCGTAAATGTGACACGCGCTTGATGGCACTTGATGACGCGTAGGGCTGCGAACGAAGGTAAATAGTCTCTGCAAGTAGGGTCTGCCTCAAAACGTCAAAGGGATGAAAAAGCCTACATGCGGCACCGATGAAATGCAGAGATCGTAAACTATTAGGGCGTAAGCTCCAGTGGCAACCACGGAGAATGCAATGGGTCTAATAACATGAGGAAGTTTAGTGGGGATCATCGCTACCAGCCATGCGAGTCAAGAGGTCATCCAACACTACCGAAGGTGGTCGGGAATGGGTTTCTGTCGTTGTCAATAGATCTTCCAACACTTGACTATGGCGTCGGGTTAGCGGAGGGTGCAGCAGCAGTTGTGAATTATCACTGGGTTTAATATTGGCATCAGTCGTCATCAGCCAGTCACCACTGAGTCGTTGGAGAGCTCCACCCGAGTCACGTCGACCGGGCTTAAGCATATTATTAAAGTACTGGCTGCCGTAGAGAGCCAGCACTTCCCCTTGGTACGCCATATGATTGACACTGAACAACAGTGCCGGTCGACCACTATCACTTTGTGAACCAAAGTTGCTAGCAGCAATGTCCGGCATCAGTCGATTGAGGGTAGGAGTGTAGCCTCCGACCGTCAGCTGATCGACATTCAGCCCCGTGTTATTGGTAGCTGATTCGATGATCGTCAGTCCTGTCAAATCAATCATTGATTCCAGTCCCTTAAGCTTAAGGGAAAGCGTAGGACTGACATACATCAGACCTCGTTTAAGCATCAGATCTCGGTACAGTCGACCCGCCACACTGGCGGTGTAATCGTCCAGATACCCATCGATCGACGACTGGTCCAGATCAGTGAAATGACCAGCAAACGTCTCGTGTTCGTGGCGAGCCTTGCGGTTATAGTAGATACACGTTGCGAGATGGTAAGCAACGAACGCCACAATGATGGCTCCCAAGATCGCTCCAACAATGATGAATACCGTCCCCAGAGGGACGTGCCAGTGTCGCACGTAAGGATTGGTTCCCGTATGAGGGATTTGCTGGTCGACGGGGACTGCCATCACCGAGGCTGCTGCCATGAGGACCACCGTAGTCTTTATCATCATCGTCACTGATAGAAAAGGAAAAGGAGATGATTCAGGACGGAGATATATACGGGGAAGCCTCGACGCTTTGTTTGTTGGATAGGAAACTTAAGTCACACCAGGTAGGGAACCGCAACAATGATAGAAACTACGGCGAGTGATTTTTCGCTACATATATTCGACCCCGGCATCTCTGTCGTAATCGAGATAAAATATCTGCACGGCCACGTTAGGCGGTCTGCAAGGCGCGAAACGCGTCAATTGACTTTTGGTGCACGCAGCCACCTTACGTGAAACTAACTTAGAGCTTGGTAAGTCATGACACTTAGCTCTATCTGAGACAAGTAACCTTCATCTGGATGTAGTTATTAATGAATAAGCCAATGGTCAAACCTCCACGTGTGATCTCTTTGAAACTGCGCGATTATCAACTCGAATTTAGCCCTGCCGCATTGGTAAATACAGATGACGATAAACACACACCCCCACCACCTGCCTCTCCATACGTTACGTTAGCGCCGCCTTTCCTCTGCGGAAGGTCGATACTGGTCCTCCAATTACGAGGCAGGTCGAACCAAGAAGAAACTCCTTCGAATACGCGAAACCCTAGGAGAGTTTGGCTGTGGGTAATTTAACCTACTCGGTAACTATGTATGCGCGTCATCTCCTGTCCCTTCGCATTCGATTGCTATGGTAGTGGACGATTAAACAGGCAATGATAGTAGTAATTGAGCATGGAATGAAGGGCATCATTGACTGCATAGTACTGATCTTTATTGTCTTTCAATGCCACTACCAAAACCCTTACAAAGTACGCATTAATGACCTCGGAGACAATACTGGAGATCACATTAACATTCTGTAGAAATCATCATTTCACCTACAATACCGTAATCAACTTGCCAAACGCTCCCTAGGTAGCCTAGATATAAACACAACCTACAATTTTATCTATTGTATTAATCATTGTTGTAATGTTACTTCATGCTCCACTTTCACTTTAAAAGACAAAGGAAAAAAAAAACCTTTTCACGCTAAGAACAATGAAATCAGATGCTCATCAAAATTAATTGCATGAGAAGGTTCCAACGTCATAGTAACTACTCACTCGATGATCTGGAACTAGCTATAAGTTTAGTTTACAATGACAGACTCCAGTATCCAAAAACCTCTTTGATTATTATAAAATTGACATTACTTTTGGGGGTGGGTGAGCGAATCCAACAACGTAAAGATCTTGGCTAATTCGTCCAACTCCGGTACCAGTTTGCCTTCATCCTCCAAGATGAGCTGGCGTTTCATCACTCCTACCACTAACGGGCGACATTGCTTCAAAAGGTCTCGTGTCAGGTTGATGCTTGGTTTATAGTTCGGTCCACTCAGCACGTTCACCGTGGCAATCAATTGGAACAACGGCACCAAAAACTCAAGGAACAGCAACTGCTGGGGCGCCACTACCGCTTTGGGGGTGTTCCCTCGTCCCACGAGATCAGCAAGACCCACGGGAGTGTCGAGGACAAGCTGAAGGCGAACGTCGTCGTGATCGGGTTGTTTTTCAATGACGAGCCCCACCCCAAGATCAGGGTCGATCTGGAGCCAGTGCAGCTTCATCAACACCAGATACAACTCCAGTTGGATGAGACAAAGCGCTCCGTGCTTGTGTTGAGCCACTCTTACGAGCAAGTAGATGGTGGCTTTAAACGCCACGAGTTCGATCACGAGGGTTTGAATCAGCACTCCACCTTTCCCTTGGCGACACAATTCGATCATATCGTCGGTACGCTTAATCAGCATCACCAACAACTTGAGCAGATTGTTTTGTACTAACGCCGACACGATTTCCGCTGGCAGCAAGTGGACGAGAGCTTCGAGCAACACGATCAGCGTAATTCTCAGTGGGCCTTCCAGGTAAATGGCATCATTAGCCACAATGGCTACCATCCGTTTATCGACGGCAGCCACCACCTTTTGCGTTTCTTTAGCGAGTTCATCGACGCCAAACACCTTGTGCAAAAACTTCGTCAGCAACACGTATAAATCCAGTCGCAATGTTGGCGTCGAGTTCAGATTAAGCAACCCCACCACTCCACTCTTGAAAAGCGGCATCAACCGGCTCACCGCTAACGATTGCGATTGGCCTTCGGTCAGAGCTACCACGTAATGGTCATATTTGTCGAATAATAGCACCGCAAGCGATATGAGCTCTTCAGAAAACACCACGTCCGATTCCAAGTAGTCGTTGATCTTGGGTAAAATCGCCTGGAACACCTCCAAGATAAGCTCACCGGCATCGGCGCGAGCGTGACCGGTGGCAGCATCGGTGGAATTACCCTCAATGAGAGCATCAATAAGACGACACCATCCTCGCAAACACTCTAATTGAACGGTACGAGTGGTTCTCATGATGTAGGCGCGACGAAGAAGCGGCACAAGCGACAATTGCTGTTGCGACGGCGGCACCGGAGTCGTGTGATCGTTAACCGCCGGTACCACCGACGTCGGTGACCGTACTGTCAACGACAGGCTAGCATCGACAAACTTATCGAGGGACGAAGTAGTAGCAAATTGCCGCGAGTAGCGATCAATGAGCGAGTGAGACCCATGTAACCTTGGAGCAGACAGCAGAGTTGATCCCTGAGATGCCGATGGCAACAACGACGTCGTCTTAGGAGCTCCCACAGACTGGGTGGTGGTACCAGGGGCTTTGGCAAGGTTTTCCACCTCGATAAGATCCCGAACCACTTGCATGTCGATGACGCCCATCTCGTCGAATTTGATCTGTGACAGAAGAGCGCCCAAGTGGTAGCTCGAAGCTAAGTTTTCGAGGGCAAAAGCATCGAAGTTGGTGAAGCCAAAGTTCAAAATGTCCAAGAACCCCAACACTTTCGGCAGCCCGTTAAGGAACTGGGTGTGGTAGTTGAGGGCTAACTCAAGGTAGCATTCCCTAATTACGGCAAGCGGCGCCGCAGCGTATTCAAGGGCAAAGAACTTCACTACCCAGGTGCGGAAGGCGATAAACTGGTCAAATGCTGCCGCCGCAGGATCATCGGTGATAAATCGGTTGACATGATCAAGGTCCATGTTACCATCAAACACAAGCCCACTCCACGAAGTGGTGGAATCGACTCGCAATTGATCTGCCACTAACACGTTCAATAACTCCGAATCGATGGCCCGGACGTAGGTAAGCGTCTGGCGACCAAACTTGGGGCTCTGAGCAAGCTGAACGACAATCTCAAGACACATCAGCGCGTATTGAGCCGGCAGGTGGTCCACCACTCGGGCATTGTGACGAGCGAGGTCAACCTCAGCAAGCAATTGCACGTTAAATCGAAGGTACTCCACAATACACTTGAGCAAAGTATTGGGAGCTCCCGCGGATGCCACTGGCGCCAGGGGATTGCCGCCATTGAACGAGTACCCAAGAAGGAAATGAGCCACGGTGGGTCCTTTCACTCGGCGTAAATCATTGAGCAAGAAGTTAAGGATCTTAAACCGCAACTTATCGTTGCTGGAACCACCCACAGCACCGGTTACGTCGCAGAATTGGGCGATAAACTGAGCAATGATGCGGTCCAGTTCATCAACACTGACAAATGTGGTGAGCAATCGGTTCGAATGAAGCAACGGGGGATACGTCACCGCAAGCAGTCCTTGTTGGAGGAATTGGGGTGATTGAGCAAGGTGAGCAAGAATATCCACCGCCGCTTCCGCAACCGACGAATCAGCAGCATCCACGTCGAGAGCAATGGTAACCACCGAGGGCAAGTTAAACAAGAGCATTTCGTCAAACAGCGTCGACGTCGTACCCACTCCAGGAGGGAAGTAGATGTTAAGCGACGGGTGTTTGGGGGTCAGCGTCAACACCGGTGCCAAATGGTGGAGAAACAGTTGTTGAAGGCGTAACAATTGCCGCAATACCGTCACGGCGCCATTTACTTTAGTCAGAGTCACCACCAGCGCCAACGCCCCAAAGGCATCGCCGTTAAACATGGTGGCAATGGCAGCAACGCCATGATGAGACTTGACAAACGTCGGCCAGTCGAGCCCGGAGACAATGTCGTCGAGCAGAAACTGTTTGGTGACGGTCTGGGGCACCGTTTCCGTGAGGAAGGGCCAGTCGACCAGCGACAACGCCGCGTCGAGCAACTCGACGATGCGGCGGCGCAACTTGAGGGCGTCGGCAGCATCCATATCTCCCAGCTTTACCAAAAGCTCCAGCACGACAAACTCGAGGTAGGGCCACACCCCGACATAGTTATGGGGCCGGTAGCCAGCCCCGAGATCGGCTGGGTACCGTAATTGGAGCCGGTGGTCATATGATGCCTTTTGGGCCAATAACACCGTCACTGCCTCGACAAACGTCACCGCTTGACTATACAGTCCGATGGTAGCAGCAAACCCCTGTGGAATCAGCATGATATTGCGAGTAGGGAGCCCTGGTTTCTTGATACCGTTACCTTCGGGTTCGGCTTTGAGCAGCGGCGCCAACGAGTGGTAGATCCACCGATCGATGATATCCCACACGTTGTACACGATGGTCAAGTCGCTAGCGCCTTGAGCAAACGTCCGCAACAACCCCACCATCAAGTTGCCAATGACCACCTTGTTTTCCGGCAGCACCACGAGATGAGGAAGCACCAGGTGACGCGAATTGGAAGTCGGTCGTGATGACGCCAGCGCTAACGTCAGCGTCACGTTATCGAGGTGCAAGAATTCAATCACCACCGGCAGGAACCGGTCGAATGCTGCCTTACGGATATCCTTCATCCGAGGATAATCGTCACCACCTAAATGTTCCACTATCATCAGTATAAGCAGGACAAACCCCAGGATAAACACCACGGCATCTTCGGCGTACTCGATGACGACGGGAGTGGGGTTATCTCCATCGCTGCCCGGGTTACGCAGAAACATCGCCTCGTGGCGCTTTTGCTTCAACCGTAATTGTTCGTGGACATCGCTTTCGAAGGAGTCGTAGAGCGCAGTGGCGTAATACTCGAGCAGCTCGACGATCAGGTCGATCAGAATGCGAGAATAATCACCCTTTTTCGTCTTGTTACCAGTATTGGCCGCCAAAATGTCCCATAACCTCACCGCTGCCTGAGCCCCCGCCAGGGCAAACAGACCGATGAGCATGCAAAAGGTAGCGCTGATCAACAGCAGCGTGTTATTATTGAGCCCCCACAGAACAAACCCGGCCAAGTCGGTGTGGACTTCATCATCCCAAAGCCGTTGGGCAAGCAGCGCCCGTCCGGTGTAGACATAGGTGAACGCCAAGTAGAACCGCTCGAGCTCCAGCTTGGTGGCGATGGTATCCAAGTCGTAGGTGGTGACATGGTCTCGTTTCGACATTGATGCCGTCGAACTATCGTCGCTAGCGGCTTGGGCAGCGGCCATTTGCGCTACCGTTTCGTCCTCGGCTTCCTGTTTGCTCGCCAACAAAAAGTCCTCTTCATTATCCCGCAAACTCGTCAATACGATGGCGGCGTTACCGACAAACGATACGAAGAAGTCATGGAAAAATCCTACTACAAGGTCATCGGAAAACTCCGGCGATACCGTTAAGTAGTCGACGTTCACAAGCAATTGGATATTGGGAAGCTCAGCAGGATGTTGCTTTGCTACCGATAAAAGTTCGGCACTAGCAGGGTATTCAAACTTGGCTGGGCGAAGACGCGGGTATTGGCGTTGTAAAAGCGCCCGGAAGTCGTAGGCGGTATCGGGAGTGCCACCAAATTCCGTCAGCACCGCCGTTTCGGCCCCGAAACTCAAAAACGCCTCCATAACACCATAACTGATGAGCCATTCGATGTATTGTAGGATATCCCGCTTGAAATTGTACTTTTGGGTGCGTTGGCTCAGGTGTTTACACCAGCCAATGAATTTGGTCAAGAACACCATATATGCCACCAATTCAAACCCAGCAAGCTGGGACTTGGCCAAGTCAAGATTATTATCGGCGTCAGCAGTGCGTTGGTGGTCAGCGTTGAGGGTATCGACGATGTAGCGGTGGATGCCTTCTACGGCATTATCGTGGTCAAAGCATCGCGTCACCATGGCTAACACCACCGGCACGTAGTGGATCAAGGCGCTATCGTCGTTGGAGATATTTTTCTTGATGAAGGCCACCAATTGTTTGGTATTAGCTTCGGAGGCGAGCTCAGAATAAGAATCGATGAGAACAAACAGAAGCGTCGCAAGCTTTTCGTGGCATTGCCAAAGACGTTGGCGCAAGTAGCGTACGCTCAGAATGAACTCCAAGTCGTTTATGTCCAGAGTCACCTTTTGTTTATCGATGGCAGCGTTAAGCAGACCGATGAGCGAGTAGAGCTTGGTGAAACTAGCAATGACGGTGGACCACATATCCAGCGCCAGCACTCCAAGAAGATCGAGTTGATTCTGAGAAATGAGAAAGGCAACGATCTCAAGGATGTATTGGTATCGTTCGTAGAATACCATGAACCCCGCCTCCAGTAAGCTGACCCCCCGAGCTTGCGCTTGATCCTGAGCGACAATGAGAAGAGCGGCGGTCTCCACTTCATCCATATCCAATTCTCCCAGCATCTTCGATACGACATCGATAAACTGTTGATTCAACGTCACGCGAGTACCATGGATATCGACTTGTTGATTCACTTTGTTCACTTGGGCCCGGCTCTGCTCCAGCCGCGGCGGCGTCGTGAGCAATTGCTTCAAGTCCCCCTTGGTGGCAACGAGGTCCGCTGCCAGCACGTAGCCACGGTGCTTGATGTGGGCATAGCAGTCGCCAAACACCACCAGTTCCCAAACCATGGTCCCAATGATGGTGATGAGGTGCGGTGCGAAAATCAACAACGACGACTAACGGTGATGGTAAATTTAAGGAGGTTTTTAATCCAGTGCTGAGTATACTAATTGCTTGAAGCTATTAGTACTTTTAGGGTTTAGTTCTTGGTACGGCATTTGTGTCGATTGTGCCTTTTGAATATCCATTACCTAGTGTTAAACCTGTTAGATTTTGCATCAACACATTAGAAGCACGAGTGAAGTAGGTCAGAGTCGAGTAAGGTAGTTAAGTCAAAGTAAGCCAAAGTCGAGTAAGACAGTTTCAATGAAGGGTTGAGTGTAAGTGTCGCTTAATTTACCATTCTTTGGTATTCTTCTAATTGTCCCCTTTAAAGGTCTCACCAAACCGATTCGCACCGGTTGCGATGGCTAAGTACTACTGTGATTACTGTCGAACCTACCTCACCCATGACAAACCCAGTGTCCGCAAAAACCACTTGACAGGGAGAACCCATCTTAAGCTCTACTGTCAGCACTATGAGCAAAAGGCTCGGGAACAGGGGCTCTGGAACCCTAACGACATGCCCTACGAGATCACCGGTAAATGGCTCAATCGAGGGGCCCCCGGATCGTCGGTCCCAGCATCGCTGGCGATGCTTCCACCACCACCAGTGCTTCCTGGATTACCCAATCCTCCTCCAGCTGTGATTAGAGACGTCGAGCGGGAACAACGAGCCATCCACGATGCTCGCCCTAAAGAACCCAAATGGTGAGGATCAAATGATAAATGACTACTATACTTGTATTATATGCCAAATGCTAATAAATTTAAAGCGGTTTTATTGGGTCTTTAACCCTAACTTGGACTTCTTTACTCGTGCCACCACCGGTTGGTTAATCCCACGGTTATTCATCCCTAACCCTTCACCATACTTCCATCCCAACTTCTCCAAAAGACGACGACCAATGTTTTCTTGACCAATTTCGGGAGCCTCTTCACCCACAATGTCGCCTTCACGTACGTGGGGACCGGAACCAGCCGCTTCTCCCCGTGGAGTGCCTTTGGCTCCAGCTTTGGCGCCAGCTTTACCGAGGGGTCGAGGTTCGCTCACATCGCGACGAGGGAACCGGGGCCGTTGTCTAAGCACTCGATTGATCAAATCATAGCTGGGATAGCCGGTGTAGGTGGTCTTACACTTCGACACCTTGATGTACTGGTGAGGTTTGCCACACCGCAGTGACCGCATGTTGTAGAGCAGGGCCATTTTGATGATGGTTTTGTTGCCGTGGGGGTCCAACGGAGGGAACAGCATCGTCTCTCGTTCCTCATCACGAAGCAAGTCTTCAAACTCACCCTTGATATCCTTAATGTGCATCGAGTACGAGTACTTAATAAGCATATCGTGGTTGAGGATGGCGTCGGCGATACGTTCTTCTTTCCGGCGCTTTTTACCCTCACGACGAGCTCGGTATTGCTCTTGAAGTGCCTCCATCAACTCGGTATCGATATCATAATCGTCCAAATCAAGGTGCTTTTTACGGCCGGTGCCTCTAGTCTTTGACGACCCTTCTATGGGAACAAAGTCATGGTCTTGGAACAGTTTGGACCCAGCTAACGCCATGAGCATATCGACGTTTTCTCCTTCTTGGTCCTCATCGTCTTCGTCGTCATCACTGTCGTCGTCATTGTCGAAGTTGTTGTAGCCACCATCGTCGTCGTCCTCCAGAGTTTCCAGAATATAGACGTCGCTGTAGTTTGGCTGGTCTTCGTACTCCTGAGAAAGAAGATCACCACATACGTACTTCATAAACGCTTCAAGCCGATGAGGCTTGACTCCGTTGGCAACAAGGTATTCGTGAAGCTCTTCTTCTTCAACCCAGGCATAGGTGGTATCGTCGCCACAAAGATCTTGGTTGCGAACATGGTACAGGTTGGAGATGCCAAAGCGAACGTTGTCGATTGATACCCTCCCTACGTCAAAGTCAAAGTCCTCTGGCAAAAACCCGTATTCGGGAATGGCCACCGGTGGAGTGGAGGGGGTTCGCTTAGCTTTGCTCGGTAGGCTTTTCTCCCCTTGAATGATGATTTCTTCGGCATATCTCTCGATGCTGTCATCGTCTGATGATGACGATTCGAACTCGTATTGCTGACGAGCCATCCTCTCAAAGTCGAGTTTATCAAGCTTCATCCCTCGAGACCGCTGTGCTCGTTGTAATTGACGAGTGTCCACGTAGCAGTTGCCATCATCATCAAAACTAGTACTTAGCAGAACCTTTCCGATCGTCAAAGTGGAATTGTGGTCGATATTGGGTCCAAGACTGGGTGGGGAAATGAATCGTTTAGGCAATCCCGAAAGAATGTCCATATCAGGTTCGTTATCGATGAGGATATCCAACTCTTCAACCTCCATGTATGAGTCTTTATCTTGTTCTTCTTCATCTTGTTCCATCTCTTCTTCCTCGTTGTCAACTTCTTCGTTGTCAGCCTCATCATCATCTTCTTCTTCCTCTTCTTCTTCCTCGATTTCCTCATCTTCTTCCATATTCACATCTTCTTCGTCCTGCTCCTCATATTCTTCACCGTCATTTTCAACGGCTTCTTCAACCATATCATCAATGATTGGTGAAGTGTCTTCGTTGTTGGAGCTAAGCTCTTCAGGGGTAGGCTCCTCAGGTGTGGGCTCGATGCTAAGATTATTTATATCAACAACATCAGCAATGACGACTTCAGGAGTCTCAAGTTTGTGGAACAATTCGCGGTTGGGAACGTACACTTCCTTAGCCTTAATGAACTCCACCGGTCGGTTACGTAACGGTCCTTTAAGTTGAACGTCACTTTGAACCTGACGGCGACCAAAGTAAGCAAACGTATTTGGTTTGGGTTCAGATAAGTCCATCAACATCGGTACATCATTAGGAACTCCGTACTTTCCTCGTTTGCCATAGAATCGCTCTTTCCGTTTATATTTGGGTCCCGATGGTTCGACCAGATCGTCTCGCAGAGGTTTGCCACCTCGTCCGCCTCGGTTAGCTCGTCCCCCGCGACCGCCACGGCCATTGTGACCTCCTCGGCCTCCGCCTCGTCTTCCTCCTCTTCTTCCGCCTCGTTTAGCTGGCATGGATGAGTTTGTAGGTTCAAGTGAACTCCGATGAGTAGATGACTCAGATGTGAGCCACGCAATAAAAAGTATTGGTACCAAAAAAGGAATGGTCCCTGGCGGGATCGAACCGCCGATCTTGGCGTTATTAGCACCACGCCTTAACCAACTGGGCCAAGGGACCTTTCGTGAAGGTAAAATATTTTGGGTTTATGGTACGTGTTTACTCAAAAGACCGTGAAGTCGCTAATGACGTTTAATCTCTATTATTATAAATCTCCTGTACGCTATAACGTTGATAAATCGTGTTGCAGTATTATTTTGTCGATATCTCTTTCACAACTATAGATAAAACAAATTTTATCTTGGTATTCCACTTTCAGAAGTACTCGAGAAATGTACCTTATCCTTGCTGTTAAAACCAATGGCTGGCCCCAGCATCATCAAGGCTGCATTGTCGTTCGATTGTGTGCCATTTCCATGATTTAAACGTGTTGAACACATAGAAAAGGTGTTGGCACTTCCCATTAAACCAAGCCAAACAAACTCCGCAACAACTGCTACACGACGTTAAAATCCTAATGCTATACGTCCTTGGGTTCTTGGAGTGGTGATAACTCTCCGACACGGAATGTTTTATTGTATGGTATTCTAGGTTAGTTATATTAGGGAGTCAATCCATGACTTAATGTGGGGGTCTGGGAATCACAGAAGCTTTCAAAATCATCGAATAATCTTGGCACCAATTATTAGTTGGCATTCAATGTATAGTCCATGCGTTTGCTGGAGTTCTTATTGAAAATTTCGATAAATTCGTTAGTGGCAGAAAACAACAATCCGCCAATCTCGCTTAAGGACAGGTACGGTCCTATCGGAAGGTAATACTGTGCTTTAGACGGACGAAAGCGATTTTTGGGGTCCAGCATTGACTCGGGTTGGGCCTTTTCCAAGCTGGTTTGCTTACGGCGAAATGTCTGAGGAAGGCGTGATGGTACCAATGAGTAAATCACCGATGGCTTGGAGACAGCGAGGTATTCGGAAAAGTTATCGTACGCTGTTAACGCTTGCGATTGTAAGTCAATCACTTTTTGTTCAAGACCCATACCTTTAGCACTGTACAGGGCGGCCACTTTCCTCAAAATGGTATGGATTCTCAATTGAATGATGGCTCGACAAGTATGAAGCAAGCTGGTGAAGATATTGAAAAACTCGGCGAGGGGCGGGTGGTTAGGGTTAGCTTTGGCAATGCGCTGAATCACGGCTCGAATGTCACCATCCAATGCCTTCCAGTGTCTCTCCAGAGGCAACACGTTCGCCGCCACTTTCAACCGCTCATCGATGTCGTAGGCAATGATATACATAAGCACCGCGTCTAACCCCGCAACTAGTGCCCGCACGTCGTCGTCGTCTTTGTCCAAGCACTGAGTCTTGGCTGTCCGAGCAAGTCCCACCCAATGGTTTTTCTTAGCCAAGGCCTCAGTTTCTGCTGGAGACGGTTGGGTCAGAGTGATCCCGAGCCCTTGAAGTTTCACCGGAGAACTAAGTTTTGCCAGGGTTGCCTTTATTCGAGTCCGATAATAGGTAGGATCAAACGTTATTCGCACCAAGAACCGGGGTCTAGCCGCATCCATCTGACTGATCCATTTAACCCGGTATTTACGAGTAGTAGCCGGACTCGTTTCGCGTGGCGTCAGCGTTTTCGACGGCGATTTTGACGGGGGCAGAGCCATGAATATCGGCGGTAGCGTCGGCAGAAGCAACGGAAGCAGCGATATCAGTTCCTCACCATCTCGTTTAGGAAGGGTAGGGGAAAGAATCGGTGGAAGTTCTCCCAGTTCTTGGTACGCCGAGATCAACTCGTCCAAATTCCACAGCTTTTTCGGCGTCGAGGAGGCGGAAGACGGAGGTGCCAGCAGCCTCTTGCTTCCTCCATTGGCATGGACCAGTACCGGACGTTTAGGCTTTGTCCTGGGCTTGGAATCGCTGAATATGGACGATTTCATCCCCCCAGCCACACACACGGATTTGGGGTCTATCGTCGCGATCTCGGAAAATTAATGGTGGGGCGCGCGACCCTCCATTATCGTTCGAGGACCCAATGACGTCATCAAAGGAGGGGAAATGATAGAAGGTTTTACAAGATTGATTCATAAGTCCCAGTTGTTGAACTGTGGTGTTTTATTGTCGGGTTGTATTAATTGGTAGGCTATGGTGTGTCGCTGCTAATTTTTGGTCACGTGCGCAACCCGCACCCATAATTCCGGGAGTCTCTCATTTTAAGGTCATTGGCTTATCGCAGTTATCATCTTGACAACCGTGCTATTATTACCCGACGGCAAATAAACTGATTATACAGGTCTAACCGAATATAATCAGCAACCCCCTTTTGAATACCTACCACTGTTTGACCGTGGCTGTGTCCCTAGTCAGCGTCACCTCATCGTTACCTCATCTTGATATCGATAACGCTCTTGAGAACGTTTTCCGTATCCTACACCTCCAACAACCCCAACCTTCTAGCGTTTATTACCTAAATCCCAAATGTCAGGGAAATACGAAGTCCAGCCCCGAAAATTGGGGGGCAAGAGTAAACTGAAGTCGCCAGCGTCGTCACCAACACCCAACTGGCCAGCAGACCTCCAAATGTTTGTCGAAAAGAATCTCCAGAGGTCACAAATGCTCCCCGCTCAAGCTCGACAAACTTTGAATGAACAAATGCAAGCGATCCTTCAGTTAGCTGCCACCACCAATCAGATCTATCTGACGAACTGGAAGAAGCAAACGGTACCGATTCTCGACGGCGGTAAGCTCGAATTGGTAGCGAAAAAGGCACCGGGTGTCTCAAAACAGAAACGAGCAATAGTATCCGATTCCGACGATACCGACAGTTTCGAGTCTGCCGACCGCAAACGAGCTCGACAAGAACGATTTAAGAAGTCTGCCACGCCGGTGGCACCGGTGGTGTATGCTACCGATGGCCCGGTGAAAGGCTATTCTACAGCCCTTGAGAAAAACTATCTTCGACTTACTCTGGCCCCTGACCCAGCAAACGTACGACCGCAAGCAGTACTTGAAAAATCACTTGACTATGTCATGAACAAGTACCGAGACACTAACAACTATTCCTACGTCATTGGTCAGTTTAAATCCATCCGCCAGGATTTGACCGTCCAACACATCAAAAACATGTTTACCATCCGCACATACGAGGAAAACGCTCGTATTTCTTTAGATAATGGTGATTTGGGAGAGTTCAATCAGTGCCAGACCCAATTGAAAGTGTTGTATCATCAACAACGGCGCCGATCCGGCAACAAGGAGTTTGTCGGTTCCGAAGCCGAATTTATCGTTTATCGGATCATCTACATGATGATCACGGCTAACCAAACCGAAATGGCAAAGATCTACATGGAAGTCATCACCACCACTCGCCAATACCTGGCCACCGATGATCAGCGTAGTGTGTTTGATCTTAGTCGGAGGTTATTCGAGTGCCAGCAACACATTTTGACGAAGAATTATACCGAATTGTTCAAGCAATTCACTCAGTTACGATCCGATGCCGATAAATGCCAAGTACCCCTAGTGGGGAAAACCGTATGGTCATTACTAGCTCCCAAACATCAAATGAGGGCATTGGCAATGGTATCGGCAGCCTACCGTAAGCTCAGTCTCGAGGCTATCGAGCAAATGTTTTGCATTACTCGACAATTCTACGACAATAATGGCCTTGATAAGTTCATTGTGGGAACTGATTTCGATTGTGTTGCCGCTCGGCAATCACTTCATCAAATCGTCAATAGCCCTAAGTTTTCACGAGTGGATATTAAGGGCCAGAAATGATTTACGTCATTGTGACAATTATCACTAACATTTTAGGAAACTAGTCGTGGCGGGGACAGAGCCTTGGGTAAGTATGATTTCTACAGTGGCCCTTCTCCCCCACAACAAAGCATACGCAGCAAAGCGTGACAATTTTTAATGAAATACATAAGCATCAACGTTCTAATCGAGCGACGGACCAAGCGCCATGATGGCAAAGTTATTCTTATTGGCATCATCGGTGTTATCCATGTAGAATTGTACTTTTTGTGCCACTTTATCGTCGGCCAACAAATGGTTATCTTCGGCAGTACACGGACCCAAGTCGACGGGACCAGCCCTCCGTCCATCGAGCTCGTACAAGTGACCGTCGTTACCTTTAATAAAGGTGATAAAGTGGAGTTCCACTGGCGATCCGGCAGCAGGAGCCTCCGTTTGGCCCTGAGTACCGTAGTTTTCGTCCAATTTGATCAGCGACTCAAGCTCCTCAACAACACGAGCGGTATCTGCTACCAGCTTACCCTTGGTCGTCTCAAGTAAATGGGATACGCTCAGGTTAGCGGTGATGAAGTCGCGGGGTAAGTTGGTAAGGGCATGGAGCAATGCGTAGAGACCACATCCGTTGCCAATGGTCTGTTTGTACCAATGAACATCTTCGGGGTTGGTGTATCCTGACAGATTAGCGTCCTGTTGGTGACGGTAGTCTTCGTAGCCTCCAGTTAACGGGAAAAGGAGGATGATGGCGTAGACGGGTTGAGGCAAAAACGCCAACAAATCGGGGTCAGTAAGCGAGTACACGTCATGGAATTGGAGGACCGGAGACAACCCTAGCTTTGCTGCCAAATCCGAGAAGATTTGCGGGTTCAGCTCGAGAGGAATCACCAGCTTCGAATCAGTCATGGTTACTAAGAGGGAGTGCGATTGCGACTAAATGTCAATCAATGGAAGTAGACAAAATACTCAGCCCTTTTACTCTTGGAAAGTCTATAATTGTTGTAGTATCTATTTGATGAAAGAGGGTAAATTCAATAGTACCATTGTGTAGCATTCTGTGTTGGATTTTTAAAGGTCAGTGGGTCTACATTAATAATCTACCATGACTCAAGGCTAAAACCAAATGCGGCACAATGAGGCAATTACTAAACGGAATCAGCTCACTTACAAAGTAGTTCATGACGTCATCGACACCACGATAACCGCTAGGGCCACGGACAATAACGCACGCCATCACTACCGCCGACTTCGGATTAACTACCATCATTTTTCGCGATCATTAGTCTACCCTTAACGGTTATGCTTGTCCCCGAACCGTTACAACCGTTTCTCACGTCGAAGGTGACCCATCTGACCTGGGCTGGCACCTATCGGTGTCGACCGCAAGCGTACTTTCAGCCCGAGACTCTCGACCAGATCCGGACGTTGGTGAATGAGGCGAGACGCCAGGGCAAAACCATCATGACCGTGGGCTCGGGTCACTCTCCCAGTGATTTGACGATGACCAACGAATGGATGTGCAATTTGGATAAGTTTAATCGGTTGGTGCTGACCACTGAAGTCCGCGGTCCCAAGATTGATGGTAGTGGTGATGATGAAGTGAAGTTTGTTGACCTTACGGTTGAAGCTGGATGTCGTGTCTATGAGTTGAACCAGTTGCTTCAAGATAACAACTTGGCGATCCAGAATTTGGGACTGATTTCCGATCAGCTGGTGGCAGGGCTCATCTCCACTGGTACTCACGGACTGACTCAGTACCACGGACTCGTCTCGCAACAAGTGGTGAGCATCTCCATCATGAACAGTGCTGGTGAGCTTATTGAATGCAACTCGGTAGACAACCCCGATATCTTCCGAGCAGCATTGTTGTCGTTGGGTAAAGTAGGGATCATTTGTTATGTGACGTTGCGGACGTGTCCGTCGTACACCATCAAGTCCAAGCAGGAGATCATCAAGTTCGACACCCTCCTCAACATGTGGGATACCATCTGGTTGGATCTGGAGTTTATTCGGGTGTGGTGGTTCCCTTATACCGATAAGTGTGTGTGTTGGCGAGCGCTGAAGCTGGACGATCCGCTCTCGGCCCCACGGAAGTCGTGGTATGGTACTTGGACCGGTCGTTTCTTCTACCAGCTGTTGCTTTGGCTTAGTGTCCACGTAGCTCCTTGGCTTACACCTCACGTGGAACGGTTTGTGTTTGGTCGTCAATACGGTAACGTTGAAACTATCGGTCGAGGTGATGTTGCCGTACAACACTCGGTCGATGGTCTTAATATGGACTGTTTGTTTTCCCAGTTTGTTAACGAATGGCTGGCACCGTTAGTCGAAGGTAAACAAGTGTTGACTAAGCTTAAGGCCGCCATCGACGTGGCTGCCGCTCAAGGTGACTTCTACGTCCACGCTCCGATCGAAGTGCGTTGTTCTAACGTCACTTATACCGATAAACCGTTCGAAGAAAACGGTAAACCGTCGCTTAACCCCCCTCAACTGTGGTTAGCTAAGCGTGATCGTCTTAGTACTGGCCCCATCCCCGGTAACAACTTACGCCCTTACTTGGACAACTCTCCCTTGCGTCCTTACAGTGATACCATCACCAATGACCAGCTTACGTTGTTCATTAACGCTACCATGTACCGTCCGTTCTACACCAACGTCGAAACCACCGAATGGTTCCAAATTTTCGAGGCAGTGATGGCTGATGCTGGAGGCAAGCCCCATTGGGCCAAGAACTTTATTGGCTTGGATGGACCCCATAAGAATGATGCGTCGCTTCGCACTCAGCTTGGCTATGGAGGAGAGCAATTCTACGCTATGTACGGGTTTAAACCAGTGATGAAGGATTGGTTTGGCGAAAACTTGATTAAGTATAACCAAGTACGCCACAAAATGGATCCTGATGGAGTGTTTCTGCTGGGACGGTCGTGGGCCGAGCGGAACGGCATCTTGATCGATGTTGAATAAGAAGTTATTGAATGAGTTATTTATTTGAGCAAATGTACACAAATTCCCTGAGCGAAGGAGTAGAGGGTCTAGACTCGATGCTCCGTCTAATCGCCGTTAACCGTTTAGCTCCGCATTAACGGCTTTTGTGGACTCTGGTTACGACCGTTGCCAAATAACGTCTCATCTTGAACACAAAATGACTTG
Source organism: Diutina neorugosa (assembly GCA_030578555.1). Classification (NCBI taxonomy): domain Eukaryota; kingdom Fungi; phylum Ascomycota; class Pichiomycetes; order Serinales; family Debaryomycetaceae; genus Diutina; species Diutina neorugosa. Next base: position 278,347 of record JAJMSK010000003.1, on the reverse strand, counting down.
CCGCTGATATCCAAAATCCAACGAGCAACGAAAATAAAGTATGGCCATTTAATTACAAAAGAGTTAACTCATTGTGGTGGTGTATCGACACATTGCGGTACTTTAAAATGATATCATTTACACCTAGTAAAAACTTCATCATCCTTTGTCATCAACTATAGATAAGCTAGTAAATCGTTTCATAATGATCAATCAAAGAAACGCCAAGATGAGCGTCACCGAATCGATTGGTTTCTCTCAATTGACGAAGAAACTAGAGTATTTAATACGTTCTTATTACTTTCTTTCTGTTTTGTCAGTGGTTACTGGTAGACCTTGTAATTACGATTTTCAGGGATTGATTAATGATCACACTCCCAGACGCCATTTTCACTGAAATTCCGAAAATATTTGATCATCAGTTGATTGTCACCATCACTATTACTTAGACATTCCAATTACGTTGTCCCGTTGATTTAGACATGCTAATTACGTTGTCCCGGTGACTTAGACATGCCCATAACGTTGGGCTTGGTCTTGCTGGCTAAGTCACGTGGTCATCACGTGGTCGCGTCGTATAGCCCCTCATCGATTTCGCGTTTTTCAGTATGGGGCACGTGAGCCGATCCCAACCTATACGACAACCAACCACCGTTAACCCCTCGTCGTCTACCACACCATTACACCATGGGGAAATTGGCTGAGATGCTTACGCATCCTTCGGAGGCGTTTTCCGTGTTACAGCTCCTTTGGTTCCGCTTGCCCGTGCACTACCAGGACCTCAAGACCCTGCCAAAGCTGTTGCAACGATGCTACGAGCTCTTGAACTTGACGTCGAGATCGTTTGCGGCGGTGATCCGCGAGCTCCACCCGGAACTACGCGATGCTGTGATGTTGTTCTACCTTGTATTGAGGGCATTGGACACCGTCGAGGACGATATGACCATCGACGCTAAGGTGAAGGTGCCGTTACTTCGTCTGTTTGACCAGAAGCTCAACACCACCGATTGGACGTTCCACGACAGTAAGGAAAAGGACCGGGCGGTGCTTGAAGAGTTTGACGTCATCTTGACCGAGTACCATAAGCTTAAACCTCAGTACCAAGATATCATCAAGGACATCACCCACAAAATGGGTAACGGGATGGCCGACTACATTTTGGACGATAACTTCAACCATAATGGGGTACAAACGGTTAAGGACTACGACTTGTACTGTCACTACGTGGCTGGACTTGTCGGGGAAGGGTTGACTCAATTGATGGCTCAAGCCGACTTTTGTGACCCTAAACTTAACCAAGAAGGCTACGTCCGGGCCGAACTGATGGGGTTGTTCTTGCAAAAGACCAACATCATTCGTGATTACCGGGAAGACCTCGATGATGGTCGGTCATTCTGGCCTAAAGAGATCTGGTCCAAATACACTGATAAATTGCCCCAATTAAAGGAACCGGAAAACCAGGACCAGGCGTTGTGGTGTATCAATAACCTCGTGCTTAATGCTCTTGGTCACGTCCGCCACGTCCTCGAGTACCTTGCTCGAGTCAACGACCCTTCGTCGTTCAACTTCTGCGCTATCCCTCAGGTGATGGCGGTCGCGACGTTGGCTTTAGTGTACAACAACCCCGATGTCATGCACAAAAACGTCAAGATCCGTAAGGGCACCACCTGTCAGTTGATCTTGGAGCTGAGAACGATGCCGGGAGTGGTGAAGATTTTCCGCCACTACATCCGCGAAATCAACCACAAGCTGGACGTTAATGACCCCAACTACCTCAAAATCGGCATCAAGTGTGGCGAAATCGAACAGTTCTGCGAATCGATGTACCCGCTGGCGCCTCCTCCTGCCAATAGAGGTCCTCGCCAACCGACAGAAACCGAAATGGTGATTGCGGCTCGGACTCCTACTGATAAGGCGACGCAACGGATCATTGATGAAGAGAAATCGAACATTCGCATGGTGAAGCTCGGGTTGCTTTTGGTCTTTGGGGGTACCTTGTTTGTGTTGGTGACCAACTACTTGGGAGTGTAGGCTCTATCTATGTCATTATAAACTAAGATACAATCTTTTTTTCTATAATGTCCGGAACCCTTCGAGGGTGTTGAATGCCCGCACCGGACGGTAGTCTTCGAGCTCGATGCACCGCCACAACAGCTTTTTGAGGAGCACTTTGTCATCGACTACTTCGTACACCTTTGACAAGAAGTACCACACTTCGGGAGTGGTGTAGCCGTAGCCCCATGTCGCTGCGTACTCCTCCAACATCGCCTTAAGTCGGATAATCCCCGCCTTACGGTCATCGGCAGAAATGAACAACAGCAGTTCCGGCTTGTCATCGATGATAAACAATTTCGCAAGCCCCAAAAGGGTGAGACCGTAGTCGGATAACGGCGAGTCGGTGGTGGTCATGATTTCCAACAGTCGCTCAAACTCTTGGAGGGCCAAAAACTTGCGCAGTTCACTGGTCAAGTACCCTAATGCGGTGTAGGTGCGGACATTAGGCTCGTAGATCAGTTCGGCTTCGACGAGACATTGTTCGGCTTCGTCATGAAGCCCCACTCGCATGTACACTCGCGCCGTCCACAACCACAACTCCTGGAGAATCTTCCGTTCCACCAATTCGGTACGTTGTTGCGTCAGCTGAGGCTGAGGCTTCTTCACCAGCGACTGACGCGATACTGCTGCCAGCTCGGGAGCAGCAGGCGCCGGCGCCGACGTCGGTTTGGCGTGCTTAGACGCGCGACGGAACCGGTCAAGCGAAAGCAGGTGGCGGCGTGACGACGTGGTGTGACCGTTGATCTTGACCACGTGCCCGTTAGCCGTAGGAGTCATTTCGGCGGACTGGGCGTCGGCTTTCTTCACCGGATCAATCACACTGGGACGATGACTCCAGGTGGAATCGTGTACCAGCAGCACCACTTTGCCCAGCTGCGCTGGAGGAGTCGTTTCGAATAATTCTTGGTACAATACGAACAAGTCGGTCATGTGCTCCAAAATGTGATTGACGCCGTGGTTTTGCTCAAGTACCGCCAATTGGGTAAGCTTGAGTTGTAAGATTTCGTAGCGGGTTTCTAACGACACCCGGCCGCGGTTTTTTTGGTTGTAAAGCGAGGCAATGTTGAGAGCATTGTCGATGAACTTTTCCAGTTCCGTCTGGCTGGCGGTGACTCCTTGGTCCTGGCGATTGGTTTCGAATGCCGACAATATAAGTACCATCAAGTTCCAAGTTTTGAAGGTCTCCGGGTACTTTTTGAGGGTGAATTTGCACAACTTGAGCGCCGGTTTAAGGCGACCCATGGTGGCAAGGCATCGCGAGTAGGTATAAAGGTAGTGGGGGTTGCCGGTGGTGTTGATGATGACGGCGTGTCTAAACTGGTTGAGTGCTTGTTCCAGAGCCTTGTCCATTTGGTCAAGGGTAGGACTGAGTCTCGTCGCCGACACGTATTCAAATTGACCGAGGGCAAAGTATCCTTGCAGCACCGTGTCGACCAACGTCAGCCGGTCCTGTCCCACCAAATTAGGGTTGTATTTTTTGTACAAGAACCCCAAGTCGTCATCGTCACCGTTGACGGAGATCTCAGCGTAGTCACAGAATTTATCAAGATATTCTTGTAACTTAGGTTCCGCACGTTGGAGTCGGTGAAGCACCGAAGTGTTATCCAGGTACAAAAATTGAGTACCGTTTTTGGGATTGAGTTTGAGGAGACACGTCAGGTATAAGTTGATCACCGACAACACGTCGTCAACGACACCGTGGCTGTGGGCTTCGTCCAATTTGAGATACAGGATCATCGTTTCAAATGCCGCCAATGCTTCGTCGTATTCTTCCAATGCAATCAACGTATAGATCAAGTTGGCAGTCACTGGCTTCAGTTGGTAAGTGCGCAGAAGTTGAGCCAACAAGAATTGGTGCAGCGTCAGGGGCTTGAGCAACCGCTGGCGGGAGCGTAGCGGTGCCGTCAGGGCGATGCGATGGAAGTGTTCCACCAGCTCATAGAGGTTAGTGACAAACGCATCAATTTCTGGCGTCAGCTGGGTGGCATCGGGGAACTTGTGACGAGGGTCGTTGATTTTGGTGATGAGGTTTTGGTCCAACCACGCCATAAACTGTTCGATGAACTTAGTATCACTGAGTTTAGTGTGTAAGATGAGGTACAGGCAGAATCCGATGACGCTCAATTCGTTTTTGGCAAACGTAAGCTCCAGGATATCGCCCCAGGTGAGTTGACCATTCAGGGCGAGCGTCAGTCCAAGTTCAAAGTATAAGTTACGAAGCCAGTGGTTGGCAGCGACCTGAGATTTGGTGAACAGTTCGGCAAACAGAGTAAGGTATTCGAGCCAATACTTCCAGTTGGTAAGCCCCAACAACACGTAGTACCGTACCGTCATGTACAGCAAGAATTGAACATGATGGATCAGGGCCAGCGTCGCCACTGCTGCTCCTTGGCGCACGACGGTGATCAGAGTGAGCACCTGTTTCATTTCGTCCATGCGTCCATCCAAAAAGCACATGTGAGCCCGGACCACGGCATAATAAAGCCGTTCTTCATACTCCATCGTCAGCAGCGACACGTTATCGAGAATGCTAAACAAGTCGAGCAACGTCTGTTTGGCTTCCGCCAGCACGTGACTATCATCAGGCAACTCATCCCCATTAAATTCGGTCTGAATCAACTTATTGACGTGGTAATCACAGTACACCATGCGGTCGAACGGCTGGTTCAGCTGGGCCCAGGATGCCAGCGCCGCGACATCCCGAGGGAACAGACCCAAGTTGAGGGCCCGCATCACCGGGTCGTGGATCCCGTCTTCGATAATCATGGAATGTCACACAACCAATGGATAACCCGAGGGAGCTTTAAAATGGTTAGGTGCGGAGGAGGGGTTGGGTTCGCGCTCACTCTATATATGAAGGAAAAAAAAGGTCGTTAACGAGCATGTGCAAAAGACGTGCGATTAGGGGCCTTTCCCAGTTGGGCAAAAGGTGTGGGGGAGAGCCTCGGGGGATCGGAATTAGCACCGTTCAAACACACGATAAAGCCCGGGAAGGTCGGCGATCTCGATGACGTCGTGGTGGAGCGATGTGGGAGCGACGAACCGAGAACGAAGCTCGGGGAATACCCAAAGATCGAGTAAGTTATCGGTATCGGTAATCGATGTAGTAGTGGGAGTGGGTTGAGGGAGGTAGAATAGAGCTAGTTGACGCAGCACGTAGTCAAAGTAGTCCTTTTCATCGGCCAAGGGAGCTAATGCCAATCGAGTCAAGAGGTAGGGGAGCTTCTCCGGCACGGGCTCCAAACCGGAGACAATGAGGGGGATGGTTGTCAAGTGGCCGGTTTCGATCCCCATTCGGTAATATGCTCGAAGCATCGGCGCCATGTGTTCTAGCCGTTCGATAGTGTCACCAGCGTTATCGAATCCGTCCAAAATTGCCGTTAATGGTACTGGGGGATTCAACTCGTATTCACCAAACCGACCAAAGTCTTCTAAGCAGAGTTGGTAGATAAATTGGTTAAGTACGGCAGCAAGATCAGCGAGATAGAGTTTGACTCCGTACTGGAAACATACGAGTCGTTTCTCTGAGTCGACCATCCCCACATAGGCAGCATTAGCAAATGCTTTGGTTAATGCTCGGGACACGTGGCTGACGTATTCTTGTCGTAATTCATGGATACTAGCGAGATCGAGATTAACGTCGTTGGTTTCGTTATTATCGTCATCATCATCGCTAGCATTAGTGGTGATATCAACGGTACTCGATTCAGCGTCAACATCGTCGTCGTTAGGGAGAGCCGAGGTCAATTGGGATGGTCTTGGGTCCAAGTAGCGAGTGATTCTCAGTTGACTAGCATCCACTCGTACAAGTTTAGAGTCCTGACGATACTTTTTCGTCGCCAGCTCCATCGATTGCAGCGATCGTTTGCTAAGGGGCTGTTGTTGACTAGCGTACGAGCGAGCAGTGTCAACTTCTTGAAGCCGCAGGTACACCACGTCCGATACTCGTTGAATCACTTCGTCTTCGTGAAGGAATCTTACTTCACTTTTAGTGGGGTGCATGTTGACATCAACGAAGTAAGGGTCGATGGTAAGCGATAAGTAGTAGAATGGATACAGTCCTCGCGGAAGCATATTAGCGTAGACGGCATTAATCGCTCGTTTAAGCGGTTCACACGTTACCAAGCGGTCGTTAATGAAGATCACTGGTGCCACCTTCTTCTTCGATACGAAATTCGGTGATGATAACAGTCCCTTGATCTGATGAAGACCATCTTCACCATTAACATCAACATCGACGTCAAGGGTCTCGCCAGCAAGTCCCAGTACTTGTCTCATACGATCACTAAGCGGCAGTCCCACTCGTGAGCTCACTAACGGTACCATCAGCTCTTTGGTGAGTACGCGAATGGCACAAGTATCGCCCCTATGAATAGCATAACGACTAGCCACTTCGACAATCTTGGTAAGTTCCTCCAGCTTCAGTCGCATCAGTTTAAGTCGATTAGGGAGATTATAGAACATATCATCGACGACGAGGGTCGTCCCCACGGTTCCTGCCACTCGCTTGATTAACGTGTCTGGATCACGATCCAGAGGCTTGAAATTCAGCGTAGCAAGCTTACCATCGACATAGTACGCTTTCAGAGCCACGGTATCGTCAGCTGTCCTCGTCGTCACCAGGACACGAGCAATATGGGAGATCAGAGCCAACGCTTCCCCACGGAACCCATAGGTAGCGATCGTTTGAAGATCATTAAACGTCCGGAGCTTCAGCGTGGCAAATCGTTGACAAAGCAATGGAAGATCATCGCGAGTAATGCCGTGGCCATTATCACTGATGCGTAATTGTTTAAGTCCCCCATCAACCACGACGATCTCCACCAGCGTCGCTCCAGCATCGATGGCATTTTCAAGTAATTCCTTCACGGCATTGGCAGGGCGCATAATCACCTCGCCAGCAGCGATTTTGTTGACGACATCGGCGTCAAGCACCGCGATTGTCATTTTCGGCCGTTGAGGGTCTTTAGTTAACGCGTAACGGTGTGGAAGCGATCTCATCCTTGCGCGGGGACACGGAGATTTTGGTGACATAAGCGATTACGTTATCCACCCAACCGTCTATTTTTTTTCTCGCTTCTATTTTTCCCCCTGATCCAAACATTCGCGCCACGCTCAGCGGTAGGACACCATCGATGGATTACGATGTCCAAGTCGAGGTCAACAACCGCGCCAACGAGTTGCTCACCAAATGCGACACCACCGTGGCTAACCCCACGGAGTTGCTCAATGATTTGAACGAGGTATGGGCCCTCGTCAACCGCACCACGAGCTTGGGGCTTTACCACAAGGACCTGGAGGTGCTCGCTGCCGTCACTCGGAATGTGGCCCATTACGTGCAAAAGCTTGAAGTGCTGTCGGAAGGACTTACGGTATCGACAGACCAGTTGTCTAGTTATCTTCAACGGTATTTGACTGAGGATATTCCTGGTTCTCACCAGGAGGCTAGCGATGGTGCCTATAGTGATGAGCAGTTCAATATGCACCATTGGATGAAGCTAGGAGCGTTATACTTTGAAAAAACAACCAGACCAGTGCCGATTGAATTTCTCAATGGTCCGTTGGAACAAGAAAGACGGCGGATTGAACGTCGACCACGTGCCATCGATGATACGGGCAATCAACCGCAAACTCGAGCCACTCAACTCCGAGCTCAAGATATTCAAAACGATGATAAGACTAACACGTCGAAGATGATCCGACTTGTTTACGAAACGTACTCGAAAAAGCCCGAGGCTGATCGTGTTGATGGCGTGCCATTTTGTCAGTTCTTTCTCGATCCGAAAAGCTTTGCTCAACTGATTGAAAACTTGTTTTACGCTAGTTTTCTCATTCGAGATCAACGATTGCGGTTATTCTTACGCAACGGTGAGCCTATGGTGAAGATGATTGGACCCGATGATGATGATGATGATGATGATGACCTGGACGATGAGAAAGACGTTCACATTAACCATCAAATCTTGCTGCTTGATTACGACACTTGGGAAAAGCTTGTGCAAAAATACAGCCCCACTGAGCTGTACTTGGGCCACCGAATATACCTGGAACATCCAGACGAATAAGTCTGGGTTTCCAGTACGATTATGACGACTTCAACCATTTTAGGGATAGTTCTTTTACGTGATAGGTTAATGAGATATTTTGAGAAGTGAATAAGCTGTAAATTTACGAAGATTTAGGGCATTTGGCGGTTTTTGTGTTGTAGTCTTAATGTCGTAGCACAAGGTGCCCATTTTTATTTTTTTGTAGCGCATCAATGGTGTAGTGGTAACATTTCACTTTCCCAAGGTGGAGCCAGGGGTTCGATTCCCCTTTGATGCATACTTTTTGCCGTTTGAAGCCCCTAAGGTTACTTTTTGCATCATATCTGGGTTTAGTTTGGTAGTTATTGGTTCATTAGGCGTAATTTGGTACTATTTACAGGTTATATTGGGTGACTTTGTCATAAGTGGCATCATCAACCGGCACCCACGGTTCATCCATGATCTCATCAAGCGGCCATTTGGGTCGAGCTACTGCCAGCATGTCTGACATCACTCGTAGCCGTTCAAATTGTTCGATGCCAGCAAGCCCAATCATGATGGCGTTGTCAGTACAAAGCTCGAGCGGAGGGAAGTGGAAGGTGGGTTCATGGCCCAAGGTCAGGGTGAACTTTAGGTTGTGTGAAAGCTTATGGCGGAGTAATTTATTTGCAGCCACTCCACCCGAACACACGATATCGTTAACTCCAGCAAATTTGCCGTCTGCAGTGGGACAAAGCTTTTTATTGGTGCCGTGTTTCATTAAGGCGACATTGATGCGGTCAATGATGTGATCGAATACCATATTTTGGATATGATGGGCGATGTATTGGCGTTGAGGTTCATCGATGGTTTTTTGGTGGGATTTGAGGGTAGTCTGGACTCTCAGAAGAAATGAGGCGAATGTGAACTCAATTGTCGGAGGAAAGCGAGGGTATTTAGGTCCTTTCATGGGGAGGTTTAATGCCAAATCAATGGGAGCAGCGGTAGCATCGGTGGGCCACGGGTGGTCACGAATATACTGTTCCATCTCTCGAGCTAACTGGTTACCGTAAAAGCCAATCTCTCGAGCACATTTGTCGAGGGAATCACCTACGGCAATGTCCATGGTATTGATGATCACTTCGTGATGACCAACACTTTGGGAGTACACAAGCATCGTGTGGCCTCCACTACATAGGAGACTGAGAAACGGGTATTTGACGTCAACATCGAGCTGAGGCGTAAGCAAGTGTCCCAACATGTGATGGACTCCCACTAGAGGTACTCTCCACGCAAGCGCTAGTCCTTTAGCAAGTTGGAGCGATGCTGTGAGTGATCCAGTCATGCCTGGTCCTTTAGTCACACAGATAAGGTCAGGAGGACGACGATCAAACCCATGGTTGGTTGCCATTTTTTCAACAAGATTACCGATGGTATAGTTGTGGAACACTTGAGCAGCAGTGGGGATGATGCCTCCGGCTGCTGCCAGCGAGAGCGTCAGTTTGTAATGATCGACCACTCGGGGCCGAGCGTCAGGTGCCAGCTTTTCCAATAGAGCCACACAACTATCATCACATGACGACTCGAGGGCTAGTACGCGGTAGCCTCGACGACACTGTCGTGAGATCGCTAAGAGCATGGAGTCGCTCTCGAGACGCACTGGAGAGAGATCACGAGAGTGACATGGCTGCAAATCCTCTGCGATGACGTCACCAGATATATTGTCAATATTTAACGATTGAGTAAACTATGGTCGAGTAAAAGAGTTAGATTGTGTTTTAGTTGGTCAATGGGGTGCTACTAACGCTGGTTGTGAGTTGTTAGCTCTAACTTGGCTGGCGATGCGGAGATAACGACGGAGCACATTACCGCAAATAGCCCCGTAATTCCGTTGTTTTCCCATGGTTAAACCAGTGACTTAACGGACATCATCCCATTACGGTAACAGTCCTTGTAAGGGTCATTCACTATCTAATAACTCCGTAGTTTCCCTCCACCCAAAGACGCGATGAGTTTGGTTACTGACAGCGATGGCGACTCACCATTGGTCGGGTTGCGAGCCCGGAACGCGGCTCTGAAAAAACCTTTAGCCTACCATCCACGAACCAACCAGTGTGCTCGTGTTGAACTGGCGGGGATGCAGTCATACACCACGCTGACGATTCCCGTGGGGTTCGACCCCGCCGTGCGCCACGACCCATTGCTATCACGAAAACATACCCCCAAGGACCTGGCGCCGGTGCCTCCTGTTGATCCCATTGATGGTGACGACGATACGCTGCCAGTGGTTCATTGTATGCTTGCCGGGGGCTTTGGGGGGCTTGTTGGGGACCTGGTGATGCACTCATTGGATACGGTGAAGACGAGGCAGCAAGGGTTTCCTAATAACCCGGCTTATCACAATATGGTCAGTGCTTATAAACGGATCGCCATTACCGAAGGAGTGTTTCGAGGGCTTTACGCTGGGTACGCTCCCGCTGCTCTTGGTCTGTTACCATCTACGGCGGCATTTTTTGCCACCTACGAGTTTTCCAAGCGGCAAATGTTGCTGTGGAACATGCCGGAGACGCTTTCGTTTTTCATTCTGGGTATCCTCGGTGATTTGGCGCTGAGTGTGTTTTATGTACCGCTGGAGGTGCTTAAAACCCGATTACAGCTCCAGGGGCGCTATAATAACCCCTATACTCAAGGGTGTGGCTATAATTACCATGGGTTAATCGATGCCGTACGCCAAATCAAACGTACCGAAGGTTTACGAGCGTTGACGTTTGGTTATAAGGAAACGTTGCTTCGTGATTTACCATTTTCTGCATTGCAATTTGCTTTCTACGAAAAGTTTCGCCAGTTTGCCATCTATTGTAATAACCACTCCAAAGACCTTAGTGTCCCAATCGAGCTTGCCACCGGCGCTGCCGCTGGGGCGCTTGCCGGGACGTTGACAACACCATTAGACGTGATTAAGACGCGGATCCAAACGGCTACGGCTACTACTGCCACCAATACCAATGCTTCGGGAGCCAAGGCTCGACTCCTCGCGCGATCAAGCACGGCACGAGCCCTTGACCTGATCTATCGTACCGAAGGGATCTTCGGGGTGTTTCTGGGGGTGGGTCCCCGGTGCATTTGGACTGGGGTGCAAAGTTCGATCATGTTATTGCTCTACCAAGTGGCATTGAAGCGATTGGACGCGTATTTGGGGCCGTCGGAGACGTCTCCATTGATGTGACGACGAACGATGTTTATTGTATCATAGACGTATAGACAACACGCCTTTTTCATAGTTTTGGCGTGATTTTAGGGAAGGTAATAAAAATCGGGATGATAAGCTCTACACAACGGTTTTTCCCCCTCACTACTACCCCGCCATCACCTGAGTCTGGTCACGTGGCCAAGATCACATGACCCGCACACGAATTTCCCTCACCTTTTTGTGATCGGCTTACCCCCGCAAAATTTACACCGAGGCCTTCGTCCCCTCGGTCCCTAGCCATCAACGCTTGGATTAACCTGCTTGTGTGCAGTACTTCATGTGATAACCTCCCCCCTTATAAGGGCCACACCCTCACTCCTCAGTCAATTAGTTAACCACCAAATCCTAACTATGCCCAATACTCTTGACAAATCGTTTGTGGACAACAGTCCTTGGAAGCCCGATATCTTCAAGGGCAAGGTGGTGTTTGTCACTGGTGGTGCTGGTACCATTTGTCGTGTGCAAACGGAAGCGCTCGTGTTATTGGGGGCTGATGCTGCCATCATTGGTCGTAACGTGCAAAAGACCGAAGCCGCGGCCAAGGAGATCGCTCAGATTCGTCCTGGTGCTAAAGTCATTGGTATTGGTGCCGTCGATGTCCGTGAAGTCCAGCAATTGAAGGACGCTGCCGACCGTACTGTCAGTGAGCTTGGTCGCATCGACTTTGTCATTGCTGGTGCTGCCGGTAACTTCATCGCCGACTTCAATCACTTGTCGCTGAATGCGTTCAAGCTGGTGGTGTCGATTGACTTGTTGGGGTCGTATAATACCGTGAAGGCGACGTTTGACCAGTTGAGAAAGAACAAGGGGTCGATTCTCTTTGTGTCGGCGACGTTGCACTACTACGGGGTGCCGTTCCAACTGCACGTAGGAGCAGCTAAGGCTGGTGTCGATGCGTTGTCGAACGCGTTGGCAGTGGAATTGGGACCATTGGGCATCAGATCTAACTGTATTGCTCCTGGATTCATCGACGGTACCGAAGGGTTTGCCCGTTTGTCGCCTCCGGCGGAAGATGGTGCTCCCGGTATGGAATCGAAGGTGCCGTTGCAAAGATACGGTACTACCCGTGACATTGCTGAACTGACTGTATACTTGTTTTCGCCGGCGGCGTCTTACGTCACTGGTACCATTCAAGTGGTCGACGGGGGTATCTGGCACATTGGTGGCTTTACCAATGCCTTCTACCCTAACGCCATTGTTGCCGCTAACCTGGACCCTCAGGGTAAGCTTTAGGTCTAGCACACACTTTATCGATATGAATAACACGTTAACTTGCTACCATCACCACTAACAACCGTTAGATCGGAATTACGCCAGAAATAGCGGTCATAGAAGTATCGTATGTAGCACTAAATTGTAAGGGCTCTCAACCAAGGCACTGTGGCCGAGTGGTCTAAGGCGGCAGACTCAAGCGAAAGCTTCTCAACCAAGTTGGGGTTTCTGTTATCGTAAGATGCGCGTGTTCGAATCACGTCGGTGTCAATTCTTTTTTATCTTCTTCAAACGTCAATATTTTTAGTCCAATCGTCTTCCACATGTAACAAATTTATGTGTTAAGCCGGTAGTTTGGCCCCTCTTTGATGGTTGATTCATATCCATCACAAAATTTCCAAATATTTAACCTTTTACCAGAATTTTACCGTAACAGACACCAATCGTTGCTTGTAACGAAAACTATGCCGTTCGAACCTATGTGATATCTTTCGAGCTGTGCCGTTATGTCTACAAATAGAGGAAAAAGATTTTAGCAAGAACAAATCCAGAATACTTCGAAACAATTAAGCTTTACAACATATATCAGGTGGAGAGACGTTGTAACAAATAAAAGAACTTAGGCACTAGTAGAACGGAATGAGGGTAAGTAAGCTATAGTTTAAATCACGATCCCCTCACCACTAACTTCAGGTGTTCTCCGCTTACATCAATAATTGATCATTGTATAGAAGGGAAATTTGATTGTATTCGCCCCTAATAGAAGGCACATATATAACAACTACAAAACGTTGATTTTCATATTCGTTTCATTATTTCAAAGCTTAATTAGTATCATGGCTAACCAAGTTCAAGAAGCACCTCTGATATGCTCCCTGTTTGTGTTGGATGTACGGCGCACCGGATCCTTAAACCCATATACTCTAATGGAATGAGGTGGGTACCTTGAAATGACTCATCAGCAAATTGGTGGATGTGTGCACTAGACTCAATGAACGATGACTTGGCTTGTTGATCGAGATCATCAAGAGTCTGATCAAACCTTTGCTGATTTTCCTGGCTAATATTAGAAGTGTGGATTATGTCTCTGATTCTTTGTGAGAGTTTTCCCAACAACTCTAATGTCTTGGTCTCGATTTCAGAGTGACGAAGCTTGCTGCCTTGTCTGGTGGTTTCGCCACGGAGCTCCAGGTGTAATTCATCTTCTAGGACTGAATTCTCTCGCATCCATACATCAAGGCAATCGTTAAACTTAAAGGCGATAGCATAGGATGCATTAGCCGCATCAATGCAAACTTGATGGTATCTTGAAATTATCGCTTTCATACCTTCCAAATGCTCTATCCTCAATTCGTTGACACGCTCACAAAACTCAATAAAGCACTGACGATCGTTATCGGTGGGAAGCCCTGCTAATATCGACCAAACCATAGGATCCATATAAGTTGATTGACTTGGGTTATTTGGGTTCATAAAACCCAGTGGCGATCCACTTGTTGGATTGGACATTGTGGTGTAAAAGAAGAGATTTTGAATGACAGCAAAAGTCAAAACACAAACCCCCTGACCGTCGACCCTTTTGAGTTTAAAGAGGCAAGTCCAACATGTCAAGAGTTGCGATCGACCATACAATATGGAGCGCTATTATTTACAATTGGAGTACATGGCTTAGTTCTTCAACAATGTCATATCCATCCCAACGATAAAACAGTCGTTGAAATGTCATAAAGACCTTATGGTCTTTTGGCTTTGAAATTAAGGATCATGCAATCCTCGGATTCGCGACCACCTGCGGTTACCTTAAGTGAAAACTTGAGGAAAACAGTGGAGGAAGTATCGAGAAAGTCACGTTACCAACATTCGTCATGACAACAGAGTGATGCCAAGTGGCATTGCAAAGTTGTTAAAGCAGTAGATGTATGTACTCAACTTTGATGTTATATCATATGAATAACTGGCTTTTTAGAGTTTTTTCATTACCTTCAAACTCGTGCAAATTGTAGTCCCATATCATTGTGATTACGAGAATGATGTAAACTGCAAAATACCAATGATCTAGTAATTCACTTCGTTAGAGTACCTATTTTCGGTTACGCTCCACGCTACCAATGATCGACGCTTTTGCCGTCTACAGGGGCGCTATCATAAGTAAGACAGTTGGACAACGATTTAAGAAACGACGGTGCTCGATCACCAAGCCTGGATCTTCCCAAAAAAGGCCCTTAACCTAAAGTATAACTTCCAAATAATTCTAAGATTAGACACGAAATCTCAAGACAATACAACTTCGAAAGCGTTTTCCTCAAGACCAAGCCAAGTTACACCATGAGTGTGCTAACAAAAGTTACTCACAAAAGGACAAAGAATCACCAGTATCGACGACAACGAACGGCGATGAAATTATCAAGTCAGTTTCAAGCTGTGATAAAATTTCAAAAATCAGACAAAACTCTCAAAAGTGCCCGTAACCACCGCAAATCACTCAAATTGGGTTAGTAAAAGCGTAAACCCATTAATACGAGCCCCAGCAATATCACCCAGAACTGTTTCAAACCAGTCGAGGATGACTTTGAAAACACCAGGAAGAAATTTCCAAGAACCACAAAGCCTCGTCTAGCCCGAATAGTTTATAGTATCATTATTGATCGTCCTTAGGGCTTTACGATATACGTGCAAAACGTTTCAATGACCAACTATTCAAATGATATCGAGCGGCCATTGGAGTGACAGTTGTATGCCTTCTATCGCAATTGTGTCTACAGTGGAGGGAACCTGTCGTATCTATATTACAAATACTTCACGCTTAGTCGAAGAGACCCATGCCCATGTCGTCATCGGACGATTCTTCTTCTTCTTCGGCGGCTTCTTCAGCAGCGGCACCCGAGTCAGCAGCAGCACCGGCGGCGGGGGCGGCGGCAGCGTAAGCTTCGGGGTTGGCAATTCTGTCCTTGATAGCTTCCGAACCTTCGAAGGTGTAGTCGGTGGCGATGGAGACGGCCAACAAGTCCTTGTAGTGGTTGACGATCGAGTGACCAACCGAGGGCAAGGTGGGGTAACCAATGGCCAACGAGATCGAGGCGATGGTGTTGATGGCCGACACGAAGTGGCCGACCAATTCGTCGTCGGTGATGTCCAAGATCGAAGGAGGGAAGACTTGACCTTGGTCGTAGACTTGTTCAACGGTCAACCCGTAAGTGAAGGGGGAGATGTTCAACATGTTCAACAAGGTGGCTTCGGAAGGACCGACCTTGCCGTCCTTTTCGACGACCTTGACGTCAGAGACAATTTCAATGGTACCTCTGGCAATCTTGGTGGGGACACCCAAAGCTTGGAAGAACGAAGTCTTACCGGGTTCCATACCAGTGTTACCGGCGGGAATCCACACGTCCTTGGGGGCGACGGCACCGGCTCTGGCGGGAGCGGCGACGACGTTGGAGGTGATGGCGTCTCTGATGGTGGAAAGGTCACCGTTGGTGAACACGAAACCGACGTTACCTCTGATGAAGGGCATCAACTTTTCGTATTCGGGCATGTCCGAAAGGAACCCTCTCAAGGCTCTTCTGACCATGGTGTTCTTACCCATCAACACGGTGGCTTCACCTCTGAGGGCCTTTCTCACTTCGTGCATTTGTTGCGACGAAACATTGTCGACACCGACGATGAAGATCGACTTGTGCGATTCGAGCAACTCTCTGAGCTTGGCGAAGTATTGGACCTTCTTTTCTCTAGTACCACCCATTTTGACTTTCTGACAAGAGGCTTTTTAATGGAAACCAGTTGGTGAAGAGAACCCGTCTCGCGCGAAAGAATTTTTCGTCGGATTGGGTCGCGGGTTGGTAGCCCTAAGGCACGTGACCGATAACAAATGAAAAATACCCCAGAGTGACAAGATTTTATCAGTCCCACCCGATCTAACCAGAATTATGATGTAAGTGATAATGCAAACCCTTTGGTGACGACAAATTTCCTATAATTTGTCAGGTGTGTCAGGTGGCATTGGATTGATAATAGCACAACTTCGCGCAATGCGCACCACTTACCCCATTAGGACCATAAATTAACTATTTATAAAGTGAGTTTGTTTTCATCAGTCATATCTCTCGGCTAGAGGAATCTAACCGAAACCCATGTTTTCGTAATCACACGAGGCGAAAGAGTGTTTAAGGTATTCTTCCCACATCCTTTCTTCTTCATCAAACTTGTCCTTCTTTTTCTTACCCTTCTTACCCTTTTTCTTTTTGCCCTTTTTGCCTTTAATACTTTCGGAATCAGCCCCGACGGGAGCACCAAGTTTCCGGGCGTACTTAAGCCACAGGTCCATTAATAACGTGTCCAAACCGACATCTTCTGAAGCGTACTCGATTTCGTAGCCAAAGTCCTTTTTACCCTTGTTGACGTTAGCCAAGTCAAGGTAGTATTGGACAAACCGTTCCGGCGTGAACAATTGGGGGGTATACGCCGGACCCAACTTTGCCTTTTTCGGCATTTTGGGGGGAAATGTCTTGTCACTGTCTCTATCGATCCGTTTCTTCTTTTTGCCAAAGTCAACGATTTGGTCCTGGCCAAACACTTCCTTATTAACCCCAGCAAAGAATTGATCCCAGCTGACAAACTTGACATCTTGCTCGTGCAACGTCAGGATGTTATACTCGTACACCCTGAACCCGGGATTGAATGTGGGTACAACCAGGGTGCCGACTTGGGCTATCAGGTACCGTTCTCCATGTTTACCCGACTTCTTTTTGCGTTTGACATCGGCATAAACCTCTTCGCGAACCAGTTCCATGTAGCCCACCTTGTTATGGGGTACACCACCCTTGATGCGGAACCATTCGTTATCGTAGTTTTCGTTAAACACTTTCCAGTAGTTGGTGGCACCGTAAGGCGCGGTGTCATTGTGGACGTCGACGTCATCGAATTCGTCATCGAATTCGTCATCGGAGTCAGAGTCGGAGTCGGAATCAGAATCGGAGTCGGAGTCAACGATGAAACTAGAGATTTCACGCTTACCAAAGTCTTCGTCGATCAGCTTATACGCTTTGACCGAGTCCAAAGGAATGAAGTGATCGATATTCATGTGGCCAAAGAGGCCGCCGATGATGACATCACGGTACTCGTGAGTCCATACCACGTACTTTCTTAAGCAAGTGACGTCGTAGTTCTTTTCGTTAGGGGGGACGTGGCCCGATAACCACACCTTCATTTTGCGAGCCCGCATTTCCTTTAATACATACCCAAGCCACTCAAACACCTTGTACCCGGGATCTTTAGGACTGTCACAATCATCAGTGAGAGGGTTCAGGTCAAACAAGTACAAGGTGTTGATGGAGAGCACTGCCAACTGGTTAGGGATGATTTCCTTAAAGAAGTAAGCTCCCTGGGCGAAGGTGTGTAATTGCACGTGGGGGATGTAGTCCTTCCACACACGGTAAAGCTCGCGGATCTGGAGGGTAGGTCCGGTGGCAAACAAGTTGTGAGGGTAGACGTCGTTATTGCCCAAACTGGGGACCAAGTCGACGTCGAGGGCACGCGACGACAGCTTCTTCAGTTTAAAGGCGTCGAAAAGGACATTGGACACCATTTCGTTCAGCTGGAAGATGGCTGCTTCCGAACGAGGGTAGTTACGGTCGTTATCGTGACGAATGTTGTCTCCTGTCCACACGATAAAGTCGATTTCGTCCTTTAAGTTATCCTTGATCCACTTTACGGTTTCATTGAATAACGCAAGCGGGGAATCACACCCGAGGACGGCGTCGCCGTACTTCAGAGCCTTGCCGCCTTCGCCGTTACCGCTATGGCACATATTCAGAATCAGCAGGCCTTCCTTATAGTAGATATCGGGATGGAAGTCGGTGATGTGGAGGAAGCGACCATGGATGATGCGCTCTTCACCTTGGTCATCGATGATTTTGACCAGGTTCTTGGGTTTAAGGCCGAGTCGTTGGAGATGGGTCTCGGTATCGGCATCGACCGGAAGCTGGTGGAGGGACCACGGCGACGATTGTAGGGGTTGGTGTCGTTGGTAGAGCACTAAGGCTAAAGCGAGAGCCCCCAAAAGGGCCCCCAAGCGTGTTAACGTCAGCATAAGTGGCGACACGAGGTGAGCACGGTGTGGGGGATGGAGTTATCTGGGTAGCGATAGCCGGCTTTAGGTAACTGGTTTGCGGAGAGTCACGTGGGAGTTGTGCGACTACCAAGTTGTGGTTAACAAACATGACGAGTGATTAGACAATCACCGATGATGACATTTAGCAGTAATGGCAAAAGCTACTAATCACTAGTTACTACGTTTTTGAACTGATTAGATTAAACGGTTAGTGGCAGTCGGACATTGACCGTAAATGATTGTACAAGATCTAGTCTAGGTGCAGTACATCCGGACCACCTGCAGTACATTCGGATCACCTGGATACCAGCTAGTCCCCCAACACTATAAGAATACGATGAAATCACTGCTTCATCTGTACGACCTACATTAGACTTCTTTAATAGTGTGATGAACAACACTTGATTGCAATCACTAACCGAATTATCTTCATGACTAATTGTAATTGATGATCACCCCGGAAGCAGCGGAAGGCCAAGACTAATGACAGAAGAGGTCAATAGCCAGAGCATATAAAGGACTGAGTGTATGAAGGTCCATCAAAGGCTGAGTGTATGAAGTCGATGAAGGGCTAAGTGTATGGGGATCTGAGTCGGGCTAAGTGTATGACTAAGTGTACGTGTCTTTGCACCTAATCACGGTCGCGTCGGTAGTCGACCCCGCGGAAGACAATGGCCTGCACCTTAGCGTGGCACGTTATTGGTGCGTCTTCGACGTAATCATCCAGCCCGCACCCTATATACCCCGAGTAGGATAATGGCAGGCAGAAGGGGATGAGTCCCAGGGTCCAGGGGCAGTCCCTGACAATGGAATCGAAGACAAACACCATAAGACTTGTATATCAATGACGTCAGTGGTTGAAGACAGTAACTAATTGGCATAATTAATTTGGTAATGGTTGTTTGTGTTGTTTATGGTGGGGATCACGGGATACGAAGACATCGACGTAATCAAACGGTAAGGCTGGTTCCTGAGGGGAGCGCCGCGGGCGAGCGGTGGTGTCGCTCGAGCGTAAATTCGTTGCGCGCGTCGGGCGGCACCTGGCGCCGGTTGGAAGTCGCGCCGGCGTCGTTGACTCCCTCAGCGCGCGCGTTACCCTAAGGGGCTGCCGCGTCGCGGTGACGTGTGCGAAGGGAACCTGACCTTAGTACGGCAATGCTCGTCCCAATCAACCAATTACCACACTCATAAAGTACTCTTCCTTTCAGTAATGACGTTGCTCTGATTATCATTCTGTGTGGTGGCGATTTCCCGTCCCTGACTAATTGGGCTAGCCCCCCTGCAAAACATTCTTGCGCGTCGCGCGCAGCGTTCCCCAGTAAATACAAACAAACACGCTATCGCAGGGCCCTGTTCCCCGATTGGGCGCCGTCATCTCGGTAATTAGGTGCGTCGGGCGATCTGCAAAATCCATATATATTTCATGCTCCCAAGACTGCCAGCGCCCGCTTCCAAATCCCCTTGAATCATGTTTGTGCACACGCCAAAAAGACCGTCGTTGCCTCCGACCACGCCGTGCCACCCGGCGCCGCTGCTCCCTCCGCTTAGCCTGATCATCCACCTGCTGGCGGCGCCCAAGCTTCCTCCCATCGATCAATTTGCTAGCTACCAGCTTCGAGTGCCCCGCGACGCTGGCGCTACCACTAGCGCCGCCAGCGCCGCCGTGAGCGCCACTCCCACCACTACTACTACTACTTCGACTTCTACTAGTAGCGCCACCAGCGCCGCGCCGAGCGGCACTTCCAGTAGCGCCACCAGCGCCCCGTCGTCGGCAAAAGCGCTGCCGCCAACCCTGCTGAAACGACTGCCACCGCCAGTGGACAAGGCGTGGGCGTTCATCTCCCACTCCCCTGCTACTTACCCTACTCAAGAACCCAGCATCGATAACGCCCCCCTCGCCCGGCGCAAGCGCCGGCGCACTCTGCCCAATGAACTACTGATTTTGAACCGCGAGTTCGAATTGGGACTGACGCCCAACAAACAACGGCGCCAGGAGATCGCTGCTAAGGTGCTGATGACGGAGAAAGCGGTCCAGATCTGGTTCCAAAACAAGCGCCAGCTGTTACGCAAACACTCGAACCAGGAGCGCGAAGTCACCGAGTTGCCGCCGACGCCCGCGGTGATGATGGTGCCGCCGCCGACGATGGTGATGGCCCCCATGGTGTATCCAGCTCCTCCCCATCACCACCACCACCCGGGCGCGCCGATGGCGATGATGCCGATGCCGTTGGTGCTGCTGACCCCCACCAAACCGGTGATGATGCCTCGCGCCCACTCGTACCCGACGCCGCCCACGGCGCCGCCGGCGCCGGCGACGGCGCTGCCCGTCATCAAGCAGCGCGCGGCGCTGATCCCCATCCCTCACACCACCCCCGACTACGACGACCTGAACACCCTGCTAGACGACCTGATGATCCAGCACCACCCACCCAAGCTCGTATTATCAGAAACGCGCAAGAAGCAGCCAGCGCAACTCAACCTGGACGCCGGCGCCACCATGACGTTCAAATTGGCGTCGCACAAGCTGCCGCAAACGGTACAGCAACGGCTCGCCGACGCCGCCGCGGCGCCGGCGCGGCGCCCGCTTCTGGATAAAACTAACGAAAACAACCAATGCGTAGAGAACTTACTACGGTTGAAGGACGGCCAGTGGCAATAGCCAATTGGTTCCCTGGTCATGGAACATTGTTATGAGTAATGAATGAAACGAGCATGGTAACACACATCACCCCATAAATTCAAGTGCCTTTGGATCCGATCGATGGTAAGGCGCGCCTCGGCGCGCTGGAGGCGCGCGCGCCTATAGCGCGGTCGCTGCTAGATTCGTATAAACAGTTTGCCGACATCGCCAACATCGTGCAGGGCTAAAGGTAAACAAAGGGTGCGTGTCCGACTATTGATGTTCTCTGCGGGAGAAATGACACGTCGCGCATGATGCGCCGGCTAAAAGTGGCGTTCGCCAGCAATTAAGCTCGTTAGGGACACCGTGGTGTCTCTAAGCGTGTCGACGGTTGCAGCGCGCCTCGGTTGACCCGACAACCCTTTGGGGGTTGACGAATCGAGACATAAGCGACAGGACCTGGCCCAATCGGGTCAATTTTGAAAAAATGCTTAATTCAGCAAATGGGCCCGAGTTTAGTTAGTGGGTTAGTCGAGGGTTTGATCGGCCCCGCGCTCATGAGCATGCTCTTCACCTGGTGAGTGATGGCCCTGCACCATGACGCAATATCCCCAAAGGCTTAATTGCAAAACGAGGCTAATTGGAGAGTAATCCAAAAAGAGGCTAATGGAAGAGATGATCTTTAAGTGAGATAATCTTAGGAATGTAATTTCTGACGGTGTATTCAGTTACTTCAAGTAAGAGCTCACTTGCTCATAAAATTGTTGGCCATGGAGCGAAGCCAAGTTCTTTTCGAACTCAGTGACTTCTCTCTTGTTATCAGCACCACCAAACGTCCCCGCGCCCCAAGGAGAACCCCCGTGGACTTCTTCGAACGACGAAAGGTACTTGCCGGCATTCTTGTACCCCAAGGGCACGTAGACAATCCCGTGGTGAGCCAACGTCGACAACGTGTTGACCACAGTGATTTCTTGACCACCCCCAGGAGTACCGGTGGAGACAAACACCCCGGCAAACTTACCAAACAATTTACCTTGAGCCCAGTACCCTCCGGTTTGATCCCAGAACGCCTTCCATTGACCGGGGAAGTTACCGAATCTCGTGGGGACGCCAAACAAGAACGCATCGTACTCCAAGAGCACTTCCTTAGTGGCCACGGGATGATCCGCTTTAGGAGGAGCGTGCATCAAGCCCAAGACGTGGTCCAGCAACGTTTCTGGCACTTGGTAGATATCAGCGGTACCGCCAGCAGCCCGCACTCCGGAAGCAACCGCTTCCGCCATCTTGTGGAGGTGGCCGTACATCGAATAGTAAAGAACACAAACCTTGGGAGCCATGGTCGTAGAGTTAATTGATTGAAAGAGGATGGCGGAAGCCCTCATTTTATAGTGATTGCTATGAGTTTCACAATTTCCATGGTTTTAGTAAATTAATAATTTATGCGTAACTTATGAAACCCGGGGTGCGCGCGGCCGATCCAGCCGCAATCGAAGGCACAAGGCGCTATCGGTCAATTACGCCGACATTATTAAGCCCCAATAGGGGGCAATCTCGCCTCACCCACAACCACAAGAAATTAGTAATTGGGGAAGTCGACGGTTATCCCCGACAATGGCCCAACCACGCCATTATCATCTCCGAACCATCCGTTTGCCAATGAGGGTTCCTCGCCTGCACATAGTTTATGAACGACATATTTTCCTTGACAGTTTCGAGAATCTCACTGACGTCTAAAACCAGCTTGGTGCCTGTGTCCGATGTTCCGCAGTCTCCCCGCTCCTCGCGGTAACCACCGGCCGACGTTTGTCTTTTCCGACGCCGGGAGTAGCCACACGGCGCTATTGCCGGTAACTTCGGAGCGTGTCCCTACCGTGGCTTCGGCTAGCGCCGGCGAAGTGGTGTTAGCCCCCCTGGGATCGATCGACATCACCACTACCATCATCAATCGTTCGCTTAACGCTTCCGAAACCGCTCACACTCGTTACGATGATACGGTACCGTTAAAGACTCGTTATCCTCATATGCCTCATCGATTCCCTCGTCCCAGTCGAGATGACCCCGAAGTGATGGCAACCATCGATGATACTCGCCACGTTGTTGAGGCGATATTGGCGAAACTGACATCCCCTACTACTACATCTGAACCCACAACAACAACAATAGCGGGGAAACAAGTCCAGGTACTGGAATATAAGGTCGATCCGCTCTTACCTCCACAATTCAAACTTCGCAAAAACCGTCATTCTCCACCACCACCACCGCCACCAGTACTTAAACCGACTACTGACGAAGCCCTTACCCCTGAAGAACGTCAACAATGGCAAATTCCTCTGGTGGTATCCAATTGGAAGAATAATCTCGGATTCAACATCTCCCTCGAACATCGCACCAAGATGATGGCTCCAGCCGACGCTACGGTTAATGTCGAGGGCTTTGGCGCTCTTAATCAAGCCCTCGACGATGCCGACACTCAGGCTCGTGAGCGGATCGCTGCCAATAACCAGCTCGCTCAACAACAAGCCCAACGCGACCGGGAGGACGCCGACCGTCAGCTCGATGAGTTAGCTCAGTTTGTTCGCCGCCAACGACAACCCGACGACCGCCACCGCAAACGGTCTCGACAACACTAATAGATTAACGACGTTACGATAAGAATTATACACACTACCATGGTTTCTTTTCCTTCCTGTTTATTATTAAAATACATGACAAAGCACTTAAAGACCTCTCGAGGTGGTCTTGGTGTGTTGACCTCTGACCTTAAGACCCCAGAAGTGTCTGATACCTCTGTGGGCTCTCATCTTCTTAAGTCTTTCGATGTCATCTCTCAACTTCGATTCCAAGTTGTTGGCGAGGACGTGGTAGTCCTTACCGTCGGTTTGGTCCTTTTGTCTGTTCAAGAACCAGGCGGGGATCTTGTAGTTGGTGGGGTTTTGCATGATGGTGACGATTCTTTCCAATTCTTCTTGGGTCAATTCACCAGCTCTCTTGGAAAGGTCGACGTCGGCCTTCTTGCACACCAAGTTGGCGTATCTTCTGCCGACACCTCTGATCTTGGTCAAGGCGTACATGATCTTGATTCTCCCATCGATGTTGGTGTTCAACAAACGCAAGATGTGTTGGAACGAACCTTGTTCTTGGACGACTAAAGGCATGTTGGGTCAGTTGGCGTGAAATTCCTTGGAGCCATATTGAAAAGTTTTCCTGGCGCGCACTGGACCATTAGGGTGCGCAACCCTAACCGCACGTGATGTAGGATACCGAAAACGGCAATCGAGCCTCACCCACCTCCCCCACAAATTACATCATTAAATAGCCTATCAACTCTCGACTACATTATAGATGTTTACCAACTCATTGAGACATGATTAAGTCTTGAATAATCACCGTAAATCGTGCTCCACTCGCACTTTGGTATCATCGCACTCACGATGATGACTTATTATACCCATACTACGAACTTACTCCACCAAATCGTAGAGATTACACTAGAAAGTAACCTACCAACTATAACTCTGGAGATTCTTGCTGGTACGTAATCGATCCGAATTAAACCACCCGTTTTTCCGCGATAATCTCGCTACCTATGTTTCCTCTATTTGATTGATGCTATATACATGTCGTAATCATTCCTGAGAGTGCTTGCCAATGAACCATTGCAACGCCGGCAACTCAATGTACACCCGGTTTGCCCGCAAAAGATCGCGTACTTCCACCGCTTCCTTGACGAGAACGTCGGCCTTTTTGCCCAACGCTTCCGTCGCTTGCAACAAGTTGGGACGCACGGCGTCAGTGATGAATAAAAGCCCCAATTTGTCGAGGCCATGGGCAGCAACAAACTCCTGAGCCGTGGCAGGGTGGTCGTAGGCAAATTCGCATTGAGCCAGGTCGAATTCGTTACCGTCGGCTCCGATAATGTACAATTTACCCCGCTTATACTGTTCGGCGAGGGCAGTTTGGTAAGCCTTAGAGTAGATCTTTGCCGGCAACTTCGTCAGCCAGTCGTGGGGGGCCTTGATCCCGTGAGCCTTGAGTCCATTGTCGCGAGTGGGCGAGTTGGCATCACCCACACGAGCCTTACCCGTACCCTTTTGGTTGTACAACTTCCGGTTGGAAAACGGCTTGTCTCCTTTAGTAGGGACGTTACCCAGTCCCACTCGAGCCTTATCGGCTTCGTACACCACCGCCTGCCAGAGAAAGTCCCGTCTCACCGGCAGGGTGAAAAACAGTGCCGGAAGGGGCACAAATGTGTGGGGCTCGAGCGAAGGGAAACTCCGGAGCAGGGCCAAGGTGTACTTAGGCGGTTGGGCCACGTGGAACACCAGCGAGGCCTCGGTGGCCATCGTCCGCAACGATTGTCTCAACATCCCGATGGTCAGCTTCGCGAGTCAAGTTTTTTTCAACCGCGAAGTCGCACTCACTTTCTTCCGCTAGAAGGTGTTACCGAACCGGGGTTGTGTTTCCGGATTATTAGAAAAATCCGACAAGCATGGCGTGGCGATTACCCCACCTAAAGTGTGGGGTCTAACCGCCTGTGTCCTTGGTCTATTTTAATTTAGCGTGTGTAACCGAAATCGCGCATAGGCAACCTTCTCCCATAGATTATATTGATGGGTTCATTATGGATCAATTTTTGACATTATGATTGTGGAGGTTATTAATGTCACGATTGACATCAGTAGTCTTTGTCAAGCACAACAAACTAGCCATTGAGTTGTGTTCTCCAATGGTTGATCCGAAGATTATTGCCAAGCTGCGTACCGCACTTGCAGCGGAAGATTTAAACCGACAAAGCCACAAAATATTGCCGTATCAAGCCATCCGGACCAAGGGCAAACAGTGAACACGTAGACAGCACTGGTATAACCACTATACGGCTACTTTCGATCGGTATCTTGGAAGCATCTTGTGTCATAACCAGAAGTATCTCGTCGCCCATAATGAAAGTTATTGTTTCTGAGACAACCAGGACACTGGTGCTTCTCCAGAGACACCACCACGTGGATCTAGTACACCTAGTAGCTACGTCACTACCACAACAGAGTAGAGTCAAAGCCCACTTAGGTTTCTTAGTAATAAAATTCGCAACCTAAAATGAGCAAATAGGAAACAAAAATGTCACCTTGCCTCATCTAGGGCGGGGGTTTTTGGAGATCCACGCCCCACTTTGGATGCCCGTCTAACGCATGATGAAGCATGGAACCCTTCGTTCGTGCATTGTTACGGCGCAAATGAACCACCTTCATTATGTTACCGAAAAGTAGGCTTAAATTCCACTATATAAGACTGTTACACACTTCCTGACAATCATCTCGGTAACAATAATTAACGACATATTTCCCTTTGAGTGCCCCGTTCTTCAGAACGGAAACATCTACCACATCCAAGTTGGGTACAAGCGGTTCCCACTATCGGGGCTTCTGCTCATGCTGGACTCACCATCGTATTTTACTCAATGGTTTGCCACTCATGGAGCCAATACTACACTCTTTTTGGATCTGGACCCCAAATTGTTCGAATTGATCTATCACCATTTACAAGGATACCAGGTTATCGTGCAAGATGCCCACGAAATGATCAACTTGTGGCTGGACTCTATTTATTACGGTCTCACCCGTCTCCAGCGGTATTTGACCCAATGTGATATCCACTGCGTCATTGGAGGTACTCTGTTCAAGATACCTCGAGCATTATTGGGCCCCGGTAATCTGCCCAATTACTTTACCTTGCAGTACGATCACCAACTAGAAGGTAACATTGAGATCATCGAACAGTGTCAGTTGCTTCGACCCGCCCCTCACTGTGTGGTTCATCGTCTGGCTCAGTTATTCAACGATTTATTAGAATGCTTAAGAGGGAACCTTTTCGTGGTCACTGACGAAAGGAAGCGAACAGCGCTCATTAAAGAATGTCGCTTTTACCAATTTCTCGAACTCGAGCAACAATTGATCAAACATACCGTCAATAACGACTCTTTTGGACCACCCCAACAGCAACATCCTAAGGATCGCGAAAAACGTCTCGTGTCTATTTATCCTGGCTCATGGCTTGATGGTTTGCTCAACCAGAAACACCCAATACGAGCCGTGATTGTGCAAGTGGTTCTGGACGATAACCTCGTTCAACTTGCGCTTAATCTGGAAGTGCCATTATTTGCTAGCAAGACTAATAGTGACAGCAACAAACTGACTGGTTCATCTAAAGAAAATACACGCCAATAATCATAAGCCGAATGTGTAGCATTACACATTGCTATCGTTGATGAGATCGTAGCGGCAGCGACCCCCATTTCAGCATCGGACGACATGTCATCGGCTCAAACCGTTCACTCTCCCAGAGCTTCACCACCTGGGCAAACTCTGTCGACGGCATGGCTGAAGCCAGGCAAAGTGACTCCAACATCAACTTCCGGAGTTGCTCCACCACTTCTTTTAAGTACACGTACGATTCCAATAACCGTTGACGTCGGTCTCGACGACTAGGGTCACGATCATAAGCAAACCCCCATCCAGGAATCTCTTCTCCCACCAAGTAGCGGTACTCCTGCTCCAATTGGTGCTGGTTCATCTTTGCAATCATCCGTTGTTCCTGATCGGATAACGGAACTAAAATAAGCCCCAGGTCCACGAGTTGTTCGATACGAGTGATGATATCGTCGAGATTATATGCTTGGTCCACTGTGGAAAGTCCCCATCGAATAACTGCTGTCATTGCCGTGGTAGCACTCGCCACATCCAGCGTAAGCTTATCAAGATCGTCGCTAGTCTCTTTCACCTTAGCCACCATCTCTTGCAACCGTACCGTTTGTCGTTCAATTTCATCTTCCACGGTTTCGAGTTGTCGTTTTTGAGCGTCAATCTTCCGTGCCTGGTCCCAACTCCGTTGTTGTTGTCGATCAACGTCAGCAGTTAAACGACTAAGCTCCAGACGCTTCTTGGTGATTAATCGCTGCAAATCAGTAACTTCATCGACTTCTCGTCGCACTAATTCGAGTTGAGAAGCATATTGCAGTTCTAACCGGTAAGTTTCTTCAGTCACAGCATCTTCCAATTGCTGATGGTAACGTTGTTGTAACCTCTGGCTCGCTTCATCCACAGCAACTTTTATACGCTCCGCCAGGTCCTGTTGCCATCTTCGCCGTTCTTCAGCTCGCTCACGCTCCCATTGTCGCCGTTCTTCAGCTACCGTGTCTTCCAATACCCGTTGGAACCGGAGCCGATCGTCTTCCAGTACGTGTTTCCCACTTACGCTTCGTTGAAGCTCTTGAAGCTCATGCGCAAGGTCATCACGATCAGTAGCGGCTTCCTGCGCCGCCTGTCGATACCTTACCACGTCTTGGTGTAATTGAAATGTTTCATTTGCTTGTCGTTCATTGACCAACGCTTGCTGACGGAGCCGATCGATCTCTCGACGGAGAGTGACGATCTCAGCTCGATAATCATCAGCAAGCTTTTGTACTTGATGAATATTATCAAAGCTTTGGAACTCAATGTTGCGAGCTCGTTGCTGACTTTGACTGAGTTGGAATTGGAGATCTTTGACACGATCCTCAGCCATAACGTCGTCTCGTCGCTCATTATCAACTCCCACTGAGTCCACACCGCTTCGTCGCAGCTCCACTCGATAGAGAAGGTTGTCGACGGAATCAGTATTGTCTTTGGTCATCAGTTTATTGGAATCAGTACCCCAAGAGACAATACGAGATAACCACAGTTTTTTGGCCAGAGGTGTCGGTTTGACCACACGATGACTTCGAGTTAGCGACGATAGAGGTGTAGTCAGTCGCAGTCGGTACGAAGGGACGGGAGAAAGCCCGTAGTGCAGCTCCATCGCTCGAGAGCTGGCGTGCGTCGGTGACACCATGCCAGGGTCTACTGTTTACGCGTCACGTACATTTTTATGGTAGCGCGCGCCAACGCGCCGCAGAGTCTTGCGTATCATAGTGCGACTCGAATTGGCACTTTAACTTCAGTGCTGACGACGGAAACCTCCAGTTTCGATGATGAATGGACTCGGTGAAACCCTTGTACATTACCAAGGGTGAACCCGGCATCATGAGGTGATTGTCGTGTTTGTTTAAGTGATATCGCTCCCAATAAGTAATGTTGTGGCCGAAATAACCCTTGCCAACCGCTAACTATCACCACGGGCGTAAAGCATTTCCATACCAGTAACCCAAAGGTGATAAGATAGAGGATTGCCATCACCACTTCGAGCCAGGCGTAGGCCATTCCTGTAGAACACATATCATCGATTGTGGGGGGTGAAATGCCGATACTAGCGCCATTTTTGCACATATCATGGTTGAAAAAGGTGTCGCTAGCTCCTCGCCACGCCCACAATATGATAAACGCAAAATCCATCGTCATCGTCACCACGGGACGCGCCCAAACAGTGGCAATTGATGTGGTTATAAGGAAGCAAGCGATGAGTTGAATCAATCCAAGGCATGCCACTATCACCGTGTCGATGCTCCGATCATTGAGGAAGTCAACATCGGACGTAGTGATACGACTAGCGTTCACCACTTCATATATGCCAATACTAAGTAGCACCACCGTAACGATTAACTGAACGGTACGAAACGTGACCAGCACGATCTTGACAACTCGGTTCTCCCCAACCATCGTTGTTTCAGGAGGAAGCTTTTTTTCCTCGATTAACCCTCGGGTTATTTATAAACTTTCGCCCCCCCTTTATGTGGCTTTACCGACATGGAATGTACCTAACAGGGGGGACGAGGTAGGGAAGTTAATGGCACGCGAGTTAATCGAGTTAATCAATGGTTTTGGTGGAGTAAAATAACTCCTTAACGATAGCTACTGAAACGTATGGTTGTCGAGTGAAACGCCATTGTTCCCAGTGACTTTGGAGTTGCTTTTGCTCTAAGATCTCGAGGAGAAGATGGATAACGTTGTTGGTGCATCTGGACCCCTGGCGTAAACACACGGGCTCGAAACGCAAAAAAAGGATCACCGCCACGTTTTAGTTACTATGTGTTAATGAAGGAGGCTATACCATACCATGAGAAAGAAAGAGAAGAGACACACCCGCCACGTCAACATAAAATGCACTCTTTTTTCGTGACGGGCTTGTTTGCTCGGGGATTGTGCCCATGTCAAAGCTACAAGCTCAACTCAATCTAAATATAGCTTCGGCACTTGCCTCTCGTACATACACCAGCAATATAACTTTACGAGCAAATTAGGCCATCATGGACCGGATCAAATGGGGTTAGTCGAGGCTACTGGCGAGTGTAGGGGGGTAGAATTGAATTTTATCAGTGACCAGCTTTAACTGAAAAGAGCCAGCAATCGGTTTTTCAGGCGAGAACGAGATCGTGGCGGAGGCAGAAGCGCCGATTGTCTTGTTGAAGGGGGAGCAGGAGACCGACCCCGTTCTCGCAGGACGTCTCGCAGACGACCACGATCAGTAGCCGCAAGTCGTTCGGCGACGAGGACGTCGAGGTTTTGCGATGAATTGCCACGAGACACTGGCGGCCGTCCCCGATCGGGAACAAGTTGAGCCAAGTTGGTGTAGGAGTTACCTCGAGACACCAGGGGACTAAACATTCCCTTTTTGCGCTTCTTTTCGTAGGATCCGGTGACGTCGATATCACGGAGCCAGTTTTCAAAGTACTGGGGTCCATCGATAGGTTTGGGAAGCTCTTCGACGTAATGGTAGGTAGGTTTAACAAGAATCACCGGTACAAGGGCACATTCCAAAAAGTGCTTGGAGAACAGTTCCTTTGCAAAAAGCGGTTTACCCATTTTGCGGTCATAATGGCGAGTACCGATAATCATCATCTGCGGGTCGTATTCATTGATGGCGTTTTTCAATAGCTTTTGCGGTTTGCCGATGGCCACTTCAAAGATGAGTTTAACCTTTTTCCGATGAACTTCGTTTAGCGCCTCAATTTTGGCAAGGGCGGCCATGGCGGTGTTACGGTCGATGGTAGTATATTGTTTTTCATCCAACACCGAGAGCACGACGATCGTATCTCCATGGATGACCATTTCGTCAAAGAGCCACTCGATTGCCTTTAACGACTCGATCAGGTTATTAAACCCGGCCAAATAGGTCTTGTTATTACGGCGAAACTTGAATTGAGGGTGTTTCACTTTGTAGGTCATGGTTTTGCGCAGGTTATTTTCGCTAGTGTCGAAGGAGATTCCTCGTTCAAACGACGAAAGTCGGTTAAGTGAGGGCCGAACCGAGCTCAGTCGCAGAGTCGAGTTACTGGTGGACTCCCCCGTTACCTGAGGCGTCAATAAGGGCGTTGCTGTCCCCAGAAGCAGTTGAGGTCGCTCGGTATCGTACTCGTCATAGTATAACCGACCCAAAAGATCAGACGACGTGTTTTCCTTGCGATAACCATCGATCAGCTCGTCACTAAAGTGGAAAAGCATGGCATTTTTCTTGGTGTTGACCTTGGTTTCGTCATCTTCGACCACGTCAGCCCCTAATTTCGGAGCTTTGACGTCCAACTTCCGTAATTCTTGTTTCCTCAGCTCCAGAGCGTCATCGACGTCATCAGCATCACCAGTATCAGCGTCTGGAGAACCAGACTGGTCGATTACCACTTCAGGACGGCTTCGACCTTGTTTCTCGTCAGATTCCGCTTCCGGAGCCTTCGGTACCGACGGAGACGAAGCCAGCGTCCGTTCTCTCAGCACCAGGCGTGATCGAGTACCACGAACCCCCGATGGACCACCGGCACTATCCGGGGCCTTGGTTGCCTTTTTTGAGCCGCCAAAAAGTCCCATGGAGGTGAGAGATCGATGGGTGGATACCGCACGGCGATTTGGTTGGGCTCCGAGCGCGGGGCTCCTACGGCGAAGAAACCGGAAACCGTTTAAGCGGTTACATCGACGCTTATCGCTGCCTAATTCGGATAAGGTTCGAACGACACCAATAATGACGAATAGTGGGTAACTAATGAGTTGACACAATGGTGGTAACACAATGATGGTAGTGAAGAATAGTTCTTCAGTTAGCTATATACAGTGGTGGTTTCAGTGGACACCTTGAGGGTTTACTGCGGTAACCGTTCTTCGGTGGCATTATCAATGTAGCGACCATGGTTTACTCCCAGATTATGTTCGACAATCCCCCATAACCGGTCCATTTTGATGCCACCAATGTTATCGACGACATAGTACGCTCGTTTGCGACTGGTGGCAGGGTCGACTTCTTTCCACGTGGCTAAGGGGATGAGGAACCCGTGCAGGGGCGATTGTACTTGAAGCAGAGGGTTTTGCGATACTTGAAGCACTTCGTTATACGTTCTCAGCCCCATTGGCAGCAACTTTTCCATCACCAACCGTTCATCGGCGACTAAATTATCCACGGTTTGCTGCTGGTCCTTATCGTAGAGACGGAATATCCGGGTCACGTAGTCCTTGGTCTTATACTGAACGAACGCCGCCGGTGATACCGTGGCCACAAGCGTGAATAAGGCGTAGATATCATCAAATTGTACCAGTTCGTAGAAAAGCTTCGCCCCATAAGCTCCCAACACTGCGAACGAAATGGTGAGTCGACGCAATAACGATACGTACTTCGACCCCGGAGCTTCATATAACGACTGGTACGAAAGCCGGTAGTGGTCAGGAAGAGTCTGAGTCCGCAGCCATCGTCCTCGCGGTTTGTAACGAACAACATCAGTATACAACGTCGGCGACCACGGGTTGTTTTCGGTGATGATATCATCGGTTTCCACCGTGGCATCCGACAGTTTATATGACCCCAGATGTCTGCTGCGGCATCCAATAAGGCGAGACCGATGAAGGCCTCGAAGCGGGAATCCACGAAGCATGGTGATTTTCGTGCGGCCCATCGATTATCAAAGGTCACCACTAAGGAGCATTCTCAGCAAATAACTACAGGAGATTATCGTGGTATTACTTAAGGTAAATTGAAACGTGATTATAAGAAGATTTAAGGGTACTTTGATTGTGTACTGGAGACAGAGTGCAATCATGGTATTGGTATTGGTCGTCACACATTGTAGCTAATATAGATTTGGCAAACTTTTACAATTAATGAAACTAAGGTTCGATTTTCGTCTCCCAATTTCCAAAATGAATACGTCCATATGAACCATCCGATTGGTTCATATAACATTGGCTATGTTCCATTAATAATCTCCGTATTCTGGTACTCAACCATTGTCACTCCCCATCCCTTAAGCCACAACCGATACGAACCCCCCACTACCGCAATCGACCACTGCTAATCATATCTATACAAATCATATAATTTATCAACCATAGCATTCCCCAATCAAAGTCATAAACCATATGTAAACCATTTCAAGCCACAACCGTTTGATCATTGCTGTTGCTCTGATGTCAGCCACCTCTATAAACGCTCCCGCCGCGTTCGTGGCTGGTTGGTACTGCACATAAACTACGAGGACCTAGCCGTTACTCTTTGATCACCTCCTTCACCAAGTCACCCTCGACCATTCTCCCATCTACCGATTCAATGCATTCTCCTAACCACCACCAATGCATTTCTAGCCCCCTTTAATCCTTAATTACCTAATCACTTACCTCACAAAGCCATTATAGCTCCCCTCCGTATCGTTCCTCCATCCCATAAATGCGGTGTCGCACGCCCATTTTTTTTCCTCCTTCTCACCTCTGCTAGCTTACCAGACAGGATATCCCCTAGATGGACGACGACGCCACCAGATACGTTCCCGAGTACCGGCGGACACACTTCAAGAACAAAGGGCGCTTTACCAACGATGAGCTCCGTCGGCGCCGGGAGAACCACACCGTCGACTTGCGCAAGCAAAAGCGGGACGAGATGTTGCTGAAGCGGCGGAACTACAACCGTGACACCGGTAACGACTCCGAAGAGGAAGACGTGGCGACGTGGATGAACCAGACTCCCGCGGGGCCTACGGGGATGACTCCCCAAGCCATGGACGCTCAGTTGCGCGAAGAGTTGCCGCGGATGGTGGAGATGCTCCAGCTGAATGACTTTGACCAAAAGTTGGCGGCCACCATTGAGTTCCGGCGGATTTTGAGTCGTGAACACAACCCTCCCATCGACCTCGTCATTGAGTCGGGGGCCATCCCTTACCTCGTCGAATTTATGGGCAAGGACTACCCCGACATGTTGCAATTGGATGCGGCGTGGGCGTTGACTAACATTGCTTCCGGTACTTCGGAACAAACGCGAGTGGTGGTCGAAGCCGGGGCCGTGCCCAAGTTCGTCGACTTATTGGACTCGAACCTGGCCGAAGTTAAGGAACAAGCGATTTGGGCCTTTGGGAACGTCGCCGGGGACAGTACCGAGTTGAGAGACTACGTGTTGGAATGCGGGGCGATGGAAAAGTTGTTGGAATTGTTGAACTCGCTGAAGATGACCCTCATCCGCACCGCTACCTTCACCCTCTCCAACTTGTGTCGGGGGAGACAGCCTCCGCCCAACTGGAACATTGTGTCGCAAGCCATCCCTACTCTCGCCAAGTTGGTGTACTCGACCGACTCCGAGACCCTTGTCGACGCCTGCTGGGCGGTGTCGTACCTTTCTGACTGCCCCACCAGCGCCGAAGACAGCGCCATCGACGCCATCCAGGCCGTGGTCGATGCTCGCATCCCCCAACGGTTGGTGCAACTTTTGGGCCACGAAGAGCACTTAGTGCAGACGCCGGCGTTGCGGGCCATCGGTAACATCGTCACCGGTAACGATTACCAGACGCAGACGGTGATCAATGCCGGGGTGTTGCCGGCGTTGGCGCCGTTGTTGTACCACCACAAGGACGGGATCCGGAAGGAAGCGTGCTGGACGATTTCCAACATCACCGCCGGCAACCCCGACCAGATCCAGGCGGTGATCAACGCCAACTTGATCCCCCAAGTGATCAAGTTGTTGGCCACCGGCGACTACAAGATCAAGAAGGAGGCGTGTTGGGCCATTTCCAACGCGTCGCTGGGGGGGTTGGCTCGTCCCGAGCAAATCCGCTACTTGGTGCAACAAGGGTGCATCAAGCCCCTCTGCGACTTGTTGCCCATTGCCGATGCCCGCATCATCGAGGTGACGTTGGACTCGTTGGAAAACATCTTGAAGATGGGGGAGATGGACAAGGAGGCGCAAGGGCTTTCGCACAACCCCAATGCCATGTACATCGAGGAAGCCGGCGGCATGGAAAAGATCTTTGACTGCCAGCAAAACCAAAATGCTCTGATTTACAAAAAGGCGTACAACATCATCGAAACGTACTTTAGCGATGAAGACGACGGCGTTGACGACGAGATGACGGCGCCGGACGCCTACGACGACCGCTACCGGTTCGGGGTGAACCAAAACGAAGGCAACTACGACTTCTAAAATAACCTTTGATCTTTGCGTCGATCAAGATCAATCTCTTCATTCGGGGTGGAACTTCTTTGGTGGGGTGGACTTATGAGTTTTCATGTTATAGCATCTCTAATATATCTCTAGCGACAACGTGTAGCACAAGTAAACACAAAAGCTTCCCGATGACTCGACCCCGCTATCGACAAACGGCTACCGGCATCTCCCATGCTGTGCCGTTTGTGCCGACGTTCTGCGATGAGTGCGTGCCGAACCATTAAGTCATCGCGCTTATACCCGTCGTGACACCCGCGGGTGGCACCATACCTACCGGCGTAAACTAATCGCTAGACCACCGCTAATAAGCTAAAAACACAGCGAGTAATATCAGTGAATTTTAGTGATTTTTAGTGATTTTTTAACGGCTTTTAGCTTAGTAATCGACGTGATTAATGACAACCCGATAAAACCTCGAAAAACCGTTATCCCCTCTCCGCGTGATAAAAAAAAAAAATTTGGTGAGTGCCAAAACCGTCAAGGCCCCGGCGCCAGTGCGCAGTATGGCCTTGAGGCACCGGGCGTCGGCAAATTATTCCCGGACACGACCCTACACTATATCACTCCAACGCCAACTATTAACGCTAAATACCTAAGAAATAGCGTACACGTAACAATAGACGGTAATCACCGTGGTAGCCAATTTGTGAGTACGTTGATGGCTTTGGCGGTGACTGCTGGAAAGTGAGCCATTTTCTGCACTCGTCCCCAATGGTACATACAAACAAATACAAATGCCGCAAAAAATTTTATCGCCACCTATAAAACCCTGGTTGCAGCCGCCACGGGGGAATTGTCATCGCCAACCATGAAGTTCACCACCGTTGCCACCGTTGCTGCCACCGCTGCTCTTGTCGCTGCCAAGAAGCACAAGTCGAACAAGTTCGAATCGACCCTCACCGTCGTCATCAACGAAGACTCGCCCAAGTCGACCCACAGATACGGTAGATTCGACCACACCGTCAGAGTCACCACCACCACTCACTACGCCGGGGTCACTGCTGCTCCTCTTGAAAAGAGAGCCTCGAAGAACGCTACCGTTGCCAACGGTACCAACGGTACCAACGGGTCGGGGTCGCACTCGGAAAACGCCGGTGCCGCCAACGCCTTGGGGTTGGGTGCCGCTGGTGCCGTCGCCGCTGGGTTGATGTTGGTGTTGTAAGCGGACAATCTTTCTCTCTGTTGTGAACCTCTGATAAATTTTGACCATTACTGCATTAATCCCCACTGTTTAAGGCGTGGACGTAACTCATAGCTTTGGTCTATAGTAATAGAATAATTGGTTAAGCGGCCCTGGCGCCCAGGTGCGAAAATTTTAGCGGTAACGGCAGCGCGCATCATGCACCTACTACCGTCGCCCGAGATAGTGAAATTCCCGCGGCCGCCCATACCCGGCGATAACCCACTCAACTAACCCCATTTAGTCATCAAATCACCATCACTGGAACCCCCCTATCCGTAACCACTCATCGATGTTGGCTTAGACGTGGTTCCGACGGTTCTGCTGCCACTCCTTTTCCTAATGCAGCGTCGGCTTGTCACCACTAATGCCGACAGCAGACGGCGACAGCACAGTGCCGATAGCGGTACATTCCCCAATTACAGCTTTAGTAGTGGTGAGGTACTGTGTGCCTTTACCACTGGCTCTGACCGTGTTAGTGTTTACCCTCTGGTTAGTGATGACTTCGGTGTCGCGTAAGTGACACATTTTCTCGTGGTAGTAGCGATGGTCTCGGGGTTACGTGCCGAAGGTACCGCCGATACGTTAACCCTGACGTCCTCCTGCATGGACCCTCGTGACTTGTACCTACCCACCTGACACTCAAAGACCATGGGGTTAATCAAACACGCCATCAAACGATTTGAAGCTCTCAATGTCAAGCACAATGATGACAAACAACAACAACCGTTAGCTCCTCACCAGGACCGACCAGCGCCACCTCCGCCTCAATCGCCCCTGGCAAGTTACTCGCGGCCCCCAGCTCCCCTTCCTCCCCAATCTCAGGACAAACCACAGCCAAAGTCGGCTCCTTTCACTCCGCCAAAGGCTCCAGCTCGTCTGGGTACCGATATGTTCTCGATTCCAGTGGGAACGGGGAGCCCGCCGCAACAATACGCCAAAATCGACCATGCGGTGTTGCCGAGTGGGTGTTGCCATGGCCCGCATGATCCTCCTCTCCAGACGAATAACTTTGCTCTGAACCTTGCTCTTGACGACCAGACGTTCCCGGTGTGGCCCCTTCCGTATTCGTTGTGGGTGACGCGAGACCCGGAGCAGGTACCAGGGTTGGCGTTGAACCATACCGACGCCAACCAACGGGTATTTGGACCCGACCCTCAACAGAATCCTGCCCAATACTTTTTCAACCCGCCCAAGATCAAACTGTGGGTGTTTTCCGCCGAAGGGTTAGCCTCAAATACCCCATTATCCATTGCCAACATCTCCAAGTTCTCGGCTAATACTCGCTTTGAAGTGGGGTCGGGGACGATTGACTTCCCCATTGTTCAGGGAATGGGGTTTGTCACTGCCATTTACAACGGCGTGGCACCAGTGATTAACCTGCAAGTTGGCGTCCACCACTGGGACGAAGTGGGACAAGTGGGTAATATGATCAAGTATCGTGCGGTATTGTTCAACGAGGTGACGTGGAGTGTATACGTCAGTGGTGGGAGACTCAACTTGGAAAATCCCAACACGATTAAAGGGGGATTCGATCGAGGGTTCGTGCAAATTGCTCGTGGTGACAGTCGAGCATATGACGACACCGCCGGGTGCTGGCCGGTAGATGTTCAGCTTGGTGGTGACGGAGCCACGTACTCGTTGAACTACCAACTCCTGGGACAAAGCTCGCTGGGCAAAACTCTTCTCTGGACGCTTCCTCATCACTACCAAACGCTTGCCGCCAATAACGGTATGGTCGATGCCAACATGCAATTAGATTCACCGGTAAAGGGGGTAATGAAGGCGTTTGTCGCCAATCAGATCGTCGTCACCGAACAAAACTTACCCCAAGACATTCTGTTCGACCCGTGGCTGGAGCGAGTGAGCCGGCCTCAGTACTCAAGCAAAGCTCTTGACATCATTAGAACTGCTGCCACTCTGGAAGTGCAACAAGATGTGGTAGGAATGGCCAACATCGACTCCACGTACACTCTGGGTAAGATTCTCGACAAATTCGCCCACATTGCCTGGGTGACGAAGTTTGTGTTGAAAGATGATGGCTTGACCGCCACCGTGCTCGAGAAGCTTAAGCAAGCCATCGACATATTCGCCCACAACAAGCAAAAGTTCCCTCTTTGTTATGACACCGTGTGGAAGGGGTTAGTGTCGTCAGCTGAACCGGCGGCAGACTTTGGTAATGCTAACTACAACGACCACCATTTCCATTACGGGTACCATATCCATGCCATTGCTCTTGTTGCCAAGGTAGACCCGAACTACTTGAATGATAATCCCCACGTCAAGGAGTACGTCACCACGTTATTGAGAGATGTGGCTCTGCCTCAAGCCGATGAGTTTTTCCCCCAATTCCGCCTGTTTGACTGGTATCATGGTCATTCATGGGCCCATGGGCTTTTTCCTAGCGGGGACGGGAAAAATGAAGAGCTGTCGTCAGAAGATTACCACTGCTACTTTGGCATGAAGCTTTGGGCGCAGATCATCGGCGACAAGGCAATGGAAGCCCGTGCCAACTTGATTCTTGCCATTATGCGTCGTTCTATCAACATGTACATGTTATACTCACGCGATAACCAAATCGAACCTCAGCAGTTCATTGGGAACATGGTGCTGGGCATCCACTTTGAAAATAAAATCGACTATCTGACCTTTTTTGGGCGGGGCTCAGTCGGTGATGAATGGATCCATGGCATCCACATGTTACCCACGACACCTATTTCCAACTATATGCGTGGCTCAAAGTTCATTAAGGAAGAATGGGATAGATGGCTCGCACCGGTGATTGACCGA
This sequence comes from Diutina neorugosa, assembly GCA_030578555.1. NCBI lineage: Eukaryota > Fungi > Ascomycota > Pichiomycetes > Serinales > Debaryomycetaceae > Diutina > Diutina neorugosa. The sequence goes on along the minus strand of JAJMSK010000003.1, from coordinate 238,780 downwards.
GTTGACGACGGATGGAAGGGTATCTGCTTATTGAATTATGGCGGGTACGACGCCAAAACCGCATATAAGTTTTTTGCCAGTGAGAGCTTCCAACCTCACCAAATTGATAACGGTATGTCGAGAACGTGGTCTTTGGCATATTTGGCTGGTATCGGTGGGGACTGCTAATGAGTCTTTACCATGATAGAAGCGCCTCGCCGCGATCTATACGGATTTGCTGATAATTCAAGTAATGAACGACGACTTTAGGAGGAAGCAGATAAGCAGCCTCGGCCCACACCTCGTATTCAATGGAAGTATTCATCAACCAGAGTTGGTAGGTAGTACGGCTTAGCCATCCCGGCAAGTTTGTGGCTACCATATTTTGAAATGTTTCGACCATCTTTGCTTCCGATAAGTTTCGGTCAAGGGGAGTATCATGTAACAGTCGAAGTTCCTCTTGGATAATGTATGCCACTCGTCCTCCTTCCAGGAGATATTGACTAAGTAACGCCCGAGCCAAAGTGAGACGCTCTCCAGGCAGCACCACAATCAGTGAGGATTGTAAGTCGACGAACGAGCAGCTAGGAGCATGAGCTATGAAGCTAGTAAAAGCTGCAAACCGTTGTTTGCACTCGTTACATTCGACTTCATCGTCTTTTTCGTCTCCCGTAGCGATAAATTCACAATGCTGCGCCAAATGCTGGCTGAGCTTACCTTTGTTGACGAATACAAGGTCCCATCCCAAATCAGCTTTATGATTGAATGGGCAGATGACGTGAGAGAACGATGGGCACACTTCACCTCTGTTTTCGGCTTCAGCTCTTAACGAATTCAACATCAGCAAGATCGCCGACAGCGATATCGGTTTGAACAATCGAGTGGCGGCTAGTTCTCTTGCCACACCGGGGGTGGCATACCAAAAGCATCGTTTGAGTTTGGTCAATTGAAGCGAGTTGAATACGGCAAAATTGCGGTCCTTAGAGATCACCACTGGCTCCACTTCCAAAAGTATACACGCTTGGCGTAAACTGAAATACCGCAGAAGGAAGTCTACTGTGTAATATCGCCAGATATTTGCCCAAAACGCCACTGGTCGAGGAGAGCCATTGAGGCTGTTGATTTGGGACCATACCAGGTAAAAATCGTCCGCTGTGCGCTTGGGAAGTGACATCATATGGTTATAGAATTTGTTTGGATCATGTTGAGCTTCCGTCACCAAAGCGTCGCTAGCATCAACCGATACATTTTGCAATTTCGCAGCCATTTTGGCTAATTCGTAGCATTCCCAATCGAATGGGAGTCCCTGTTCCAGAAAGCGGGAACACGGTGACGTAAGATACTTTAATGGCGACACCACGGCAAACCCCGAACCACCAACCTCACTCAGATCCAATTCATTTAGAATAGGCCCATATGGTATGATGTCGGAGCTGGCACTCAGGAGACTATCCCAATCATCAGAGACGTCGGGATGGAATGATGGTGGTACCAGACGAGACAAACCTTTGCTGACTCCATAGGAAGAAACTAGCTTTGGAAGAGGTCGTTTGAGAGGAGGGATGAGCAATCGAGATTTAGTCACGGGACTCGAGGGTAAGGTGGTATCCATCGCTAAAGAATTTGGTGTCGTTAACATTTGACAACAGGTGTGTGTGGTATTTGTTGCGCCCTGGTGTACAACTACCTCTAATAGTTACAGAATCGGGTTTCAGAAGTGCAACTCTGAAACATGCTCTACCTACCTTGTTTCATGGGGGGATATATATTACATTAACCATTTAACGTCTTGACAATCGCTTCCAAATTGTCAATCGTAGTCGACTTGTCCCAACTGCCCCGATCAGACCACACCACGTCCATAAGCTTAGCCATGGTTGCCTCCAACTGATCCACCGTATAGTTATTAGTCGCCTCAATGAGGTCGGTGAAAAGTCGTTGGGTGCGTTGCTCATCAATGATAAGTTGTCGGTCAGGATGTTCCAACTCTTCTATCTCTGACTCGGATTCTTCTTCCTCAATAACTTCGTTCACGGTAGCAATTGCGGTTTCCGAAGCAGCAGGATTGGTTGATACTGCTACCGTAGTGGTAGAGGTGATGGGTTCAGTAACCACCTCAGACTTTGCCATGTCGTCATTAGCAACAGGTGGTTGATGTTCTTGAGGCTGAGGTACAGTAGTGGCAGGATTGACAGGGGCGGTATCAATGTCCATGGCATTACCATCAACTTCAGGCTTTATGGAAGACTCAGTGGAGCCATTGTTCATCGAGTGAACTTCAGGCAAAGAGTTTTGCGGTATCAGATGGTCTTCCGCTACAGGAGCAACATGCGGCAACACGGAACCATTCATGGGTTCGGCTTGTCCAGGATTAATCAATCCCAGTACCAGCATCTTTGATGGTGAATCCGCCGTGATATTGGTATCGGTAGCTGCTGTTGTTGCTGCTGCTTCAGCTGCTTCGGTCTCGACCCGTTGTACCTCTTCATTAGCCTTTTCCATCGCCTGTTTATGAGCGTCAATTTGCTGTTGTTGGCGCTTCATTTCCCGCAGTCTCATTTGCTTACACTCTTCCAAAAACTCGGGGGTGGCAAAGTCATCGATGGCAAACTGAGCGTTGGTCAACATTTCTTCCGCCTTGAGACTACGCTCACGGTCACCCAGAATCTTAGCATCGCGGACAATCATTTTGATGTCCTTAAGGAATTGTTGCGGTTCCAGATAATACCCGTTCCAAAGACGTTCCTCAATGATATCAAGGTCCATGTTGTAATAGTAACGACCAGTACTAAGCTCTTTAATCATATCTGGGTGTTGAGGATCATCGCTCTTCACGTAAAGGACTTCGTATGGCGGTAAGTTGGGGTTTTCAGGAATGGGTTCGAATAAGTGAACCAAATAGGCGTCATCGATTACGGGCTTCTTGAATCGCTTATACCGATTTTTAAACAAGTCCATGAGCCCGGCCAAGCGGATCTTGAGCACGTTTTTGAGCTTAGTGTCCTGATACTCTTGTTGTTTGCGGCGTTTGCGTTCGGCCAGTTTATCGGGAGCCGCCGGCGCTACCACCGGCAACTTGCGAAGTTTACGTCGAGGCCGGTTAGTAATATCGTTGATGAACTCAAATGGCTTCATTCGTAAAGCTCCGATGATCTCTCGGAAAAACCGTTGCCGTTGGTCTTGTCGCGGAGGTGCAAGGATCACGTTGTTTGCCGGACTGCCGTGACCAAACACCAGATCAAGGGCACTGCTACCGCCCAGTTCTTCACTAATTCCAAGCACTAGCACTGGTTCGTGAGCCAGAAGGGTACGTAAAAGCCCCTTTAACGTCACCACTGCCAGAGGGGGAACCACTTGGTCCCACAAATCAAGGTTAGGGATAAAGATAATCAGCGGCTGGTGGCGTCGAGCTTCAACAAAACACTGGATGATCGCTGCTTCGACCGTACGATTCAGTTCACCAAGAAGCGAGCCAACGTCAAGCAGCTGGATGTGGAATCCTTCGAGGAAATTAAGCACTGCTGCTCCCAAGTATTGTTGACCATTACCAGTAGGACCTTGGACTAAAAGATGAGGTTTACACACTCTCAGTCGTTCAAGAACCTTAAGGTGTTGGTGGCGAGCAAACCCGCCATCGGCATCGTTAACGGCAGGATCCCAATATTCCGCCTCGTCCAATGCCGTCAATTTCGCTGACGATTTGTCGAGGGCTTTCACCGACGGTAATAACTGAATCAACTTGTGTTTGATAGTGTCGAGCGACTCGCTAAGCAACGGTTGAAGCAGTGGCGGCAATGGTGCCAGTCCCAGCGATGTCAGACGAGCCAGCGACGGCACGATCTTATCGAGGGCTCGCATAAAGTCCAGGGCAATCACTTTGATCAGCTTCGGGTTCACTTGAAGCTTATCGTTGGTACGATAGATCTGGGGATACTTGCGTTGGATCAGATTAAGCGCTGCTTCCGTGCACAATGCCCGCAAATCAGCACCACCATACCCCTTTGTGAGTTCAGCAAGTTTAGCGACAAACTCCGGAGCAAGGGGAGGTTTCCATTGGCGAGTGTGGATCAGCAAGATTTGCTGACGGGCGCTAACGTCTGGGAGGGGGAAGTAGAATTCCCGATCAAACCGTCCCGGGCGCCGAAGCGCCGGATCGATAGCGTCGGGGCGATTGGTGGCGCCAATGACAATCACTTGACCCCGATTATCCATCCCATCCATAAGCGCCAAAAGCGTCAGCACAATCAGGGCGTGGATCTGTTCCTGCTTCAGCGATCTTACCGGCGCTAACCCATCGATTTCATCGAAGAAGATGATCGCCGGTTGGTTCTTTTTCGCCTCTTCGAATAAGAGCCGCAATTGCCGTTCGGCTTCACCCACCCATTTCAGCAAACAGTCGGCCCCCTTACGCATATAGAAGGTGATCTTACGCTCATTCGTCGAGCACAGCGCCGCAAGCGCTCGGGCCATAAGCGTTTTCCCCGTACCAGGAGGACCATGGAACAATACTCCTCGCGGAGGAGTGATGGCAAAGTTCTGGTATAACTCGGGGTAGAGCAACGGGAGCGCCACCATTTCCTTCAATTGGTTGATGTAATTATCGAGCCCTCCGACGGCGGTAAAGTCGATGTCCATATCGACGCCCAAGGGGTCAGTATCACTCAAATTGTTCTTGACTTTGCCTACCGCCAGCCCGCCGCCGCCAGCGCTGATGAGAGCGCCGGCGCCGCCGGCGGCGCCCACCGGCTTGGTGAGGGCAGACGCCCGCCGGGCGCCGCTGGCGCTCTTGGTACCATCAATGGCAACTATCTCTTCGTCACTGCTATCGGAATCGCCCAATAGTTGATTAGTGGCGGTCAATCCTGGGAGAGGAATTCCTCCCGGAGGGACGTTGGTGCCAAAGAGCGAAATGACGTCGGAACCACCAAAGGGTCCAGCAGTGGGGAATAAAAGCTTGCGGAACTCGCCATTACGGTTCAGACGGGCCCGACGTAGCAGCGCTGGCTTAGCGCCGACGTCGTCGTAGCCAAGCCCGGAAATATCGCCATTGGCAGGAAGCGGCGGTGGGATGGTATAGTTAACCTCGGTGCGTTCGCGGAGTTTATGGCGTATCGGCAGCGCCATCGGCAGCAGATCATAGAGCTCATCCAATTCCCGTTGAATGTCGTCTTCGCCTCCTCCAGTACCACCGGTGGCAGCGCCGGTGTCCCCTTCACTATAACTATCATCGTCGTCGTCGCCTCCGGCGACGGCCAGGGCTCGTGTCAAGCGCTTGCGAGGAGCGTCGGGGCGCCGCCGCCGTTTTCGCCGCCGCCCCCGATTGGCGGCCAGGTAGCCAAAGTCGTCGCCATCATCATCGCTAGCAATGAACCGTTTCTCCTGGAGTTTATCCAAAAAGTCGTCGTCGTCGCTAACGAACTCGTCTTCCATAAACTCATCGTCGTCGCTGTTATGGCTGCGGCGCAGGCGGTTGCGCGGCGGCGGCGCCGGCTCGTCGACATCGCTAAGGTCGTCCTTGAATTCATCGAGCTCGGCGAGGGGATCCTGCTCTACAAGCAGTCGCTTGGCCCGGTTCCGGCGGCGCAGCCGGGGCGCTTCGTCGTCGTCGCTGATGTCGTCGGCGTCGCTGGCGTCGTCGTTGGTTGCGGGCGCGAGCGCCGGCGCCGAGGTCGCCGCGTCGGCTTCGGGAGCCGGAGGCGCCAATGAGCCACTATCGTCACCAATACCACCATCGCCCGTCGTCACGGGACCCCCACCATTACTGGAATAGTCGTCGTCGTCGTCCGACATGATCAATCTTGCTCGGGCCATGGCAGGGCTTAGGAAAATTATCGGGGTGCGCACCGGCAACAAAACCAGTCGCCAGCGGCGCTTTCAACCATCGAACAAGCGCTCGGCGCCCGGCGCTGGCGCCGCTGGCGCCCCATTGACTTTAAAGGGGAGGTTGATGACAACTTATCAACTTTGACTGAGGGCGGTGTTTGGCGTGAAAATATGCTGGCGACTACCTAATTGCCGCCGACGACGCTGCGGCGGTGAACGTGTGGTTAATGCAAGATGAAAACGTCAAAATTTGCAGCCATTTACTCTAAAGGGTGTAATCTAGGCCCGAGTGTGATGGCTAGAATGCGGTGGCCTTCGAGGGTTGGTACTGCAGATAATCCGAAGCAAGACCTGCACAAAACATATCAGCCATGGTCACGTGAGTCAACCACCACAATACCACCAGATTACAACCAATAAAGAGTACAAGTAGATTAGATTAGATTGGGTGGTTATATATATTAGCGGTGATTTACAAATATATCGCCATCATAGTGGGACCACCGTTAACCAACAACATTACTTGAATGAATACTTTCAAGCAGTTAATTTGGCCAAGGTAAAGAGTAAACATAATCTAGAGCATTGTTGATTGCAAGGATAACAAAACTGTTTAAATCAGGATGGCATTCTACATAGGACCTTCGACAATTATCACTGTCAGTAAGTATTTGCATTATATCCACTTGGAAGAGGCTCTACTGGGCCCGCTTTTAGCTAGGCTTTCCCAGAGCCCCTACCGGCTAGGAACGTATGAATACTATAAACTTTTATATCTAACTTTTGCCAATCAGTGCTGTGTCCACCAGCTTGTTCCATCCCAAGAACTGTCATCCCTCGACCAACTAATAAATAAGGCGGAAAGACAATTGCTCATCTTCCCAATAAATAAGGCGGAAAGAAGATTGCTCTTCTTCCCAATAAATATGGCCTGAAAGAGGATTGCTCCTCTTCCCGACGTCTAGTAAAGTCTAATGAGGCTGGCTAGCATAGGTCCGTGACCAACACTGTCCCGAAGGCAGCTGCCACTTTCCAGCCGCATCACCAACTCGCTGAGGGCTGTTTTTGTGAGTGTCCGACAACGATACCTCGAGTCTAATAAATAAGGGTAAGGTAGGAACATCACAATCAATTTAATGAGCTGATGGACCTTCGCTTTTTGGGGTTGGGGGATGTTGGTTGAAACATGACAATTGCTTGAACATGAGACAACCTGGTAGTAACAGCAAAACCACGTTAGGAGATAGTTCTAATCGTGGCATCATGGCATCATTTGCTCTAGCCATTGGTTGTTGGCGAGCGGTAATCAGCAAGCCGTGCCAACTAATAATGTTGGTCATGGCATTAGCTCTAGCCTTAAAATGTTGGCGAGCAAGATCAGCAAAGCGTCATCGGACCATGTCAACTGATAGTGTGATCATGGGTGGCTTGGTCATGGTATTAGTTGACTAATAGTTGGGATTTTCAACCATCAGAAAAGCTCATGAGTATTTGTTAGCCAGATAGAAAGTTGAGGAAATGGAAAATTGAAAAGGGAGTGGGAGAGGACCTTTACTTATAGTTTTTGGACTACAAAACACGGAGCGTATTGTCAACTAGACGACGAAAACAATGAGGTACGTATCCCGTATTTCCCAAGGCATCGCGCCCCATTGTTCACCGTGTTAGCGATTTTAGGTAGTTTTGGATGGTTTGGTGTTGAAGTAGATTACAGTAGCCTTCCATAACTGTTATTTCAAACATTTACCAAGTTTCTGGAGATCGATATCATCAAAACTGATGGAACAAACTAGAACAAAACCAGCGCGATGTGACATGGCTGGTAGGCTTTTTGATGCAATGTTGACATGAAGTTTTCTTGTGACGTAAAACGCCAATAATAACCCCGCTCGTATCCTATGTTTCTGGCTAGACCAAGATTAACAATGGACCAAGTAAGGCACATAAACATATCATGTACTTGGATCGCGGCGTATACGCACGATCGATGGGTAACTTACGCAATTATCGTTACGAAGTAAGACGCGCTCGTATTGGGTAGGTCATCCAGCCATTCCTGCTAGTCCCCAGTCACTTGTCTTTTCACTGGACCATTGCCACTCAACGTACTCCCACACTGAGCCCATAGTGAGCCCAAATTTCCATCACAACAACCGTATACAAAATTAAACACGATACCCCTGTTTATCACATCTCATAAGATGGCTAATGTGGTCAAGCTGTTGGGTCTAATCGTCACGGGGTCATTACGGTAAAAATTTACGTGTTTCTGTATTTGGTTATATATGCAAACAAGATTACAACTTCTTTCTCGCCTTAAACTTCTGCTTCTTATTCTGAGGCTTGCCGATCTTATTGGTCTTCGTCTTGGCCGCCACCTTGGGCGCGGGGTCGTCGTTCCAGTCGATCTCCTCTTCTCCCCCCTTCTTCCACTTAAGCTTATTCTTTTGCCCTCTCACCGGCGCTTGCTTCACCGCATCCAAGTAAGCGTCAATGCCCAGACCTTGAGCCGCCAACGGGTCGCTGGCACCGCCAGCACCGTCATCAATGACAAGGCGACCGTTCTTGCTCTTGAACTCATTGGTCTTGGCCCGAATCTCCCGCTTAGCCAGCTTAGGCTTAACCAGCGAGATTTGCGCAATCGCTTGACGATCCAACAAATCCAAGGGTTCATCGCCGGTTTCCATGATGTACTTGGTACCACGACGATTCGTCGTCTTGTCATCTTCACCATCGTCTTCGGCTTCGGACTCTTCGGAGTCGTACAACGCTTCTTCGTAAGCCGAGACAAACTTCTTGGCCCCCACGGTTTCGGTCTCGGCAGCTTCCTTCCGCTTAGCCCGAGCCCTCAGCTTCTTGATATTAGCCACAAGCTTACGGTCTTCTTCAGGAATCGCTTGTTCCACCGCTTCCACACCAAACTTACGGATAAGACGCTCAACGATATGCTTCACCTTCAGCTTGAAGTGACCACTGTGTTGGTGAGACCATCTCATAAGCTTCAGCAAGAGCGCATGGAGGTTAGCCCGCACAATATCTTCAGGAAGCGATAACACTTCGACCTTGACGAATCCAATTGCCAGCTTGGCGATTTCCCGCGAGTTATGAGTCAAGAACAATTCAATCGTCGACAGAATCTCCACGAGAGTGTCGGTAGGAAGTTCATCCTTAAATTCGAACACAAGACACGACAACGCCGTGATCGTAGCCAGAATCATGCTGGCGTTTTGCGCCGCAAGCCCCGCACTGACCATGGTGAGGTATTCTTGGAGCGACGCCGTCGTCGGCTCGGCTCCTTCGCCCAACACCTTGGTATTGTCAATTTCAGTACCAGTAAATTCTTCACATTTACGAGCCATGGTCACGAGAACCAGGAACGCCAATTCACGACTCTTTTCGTTGACATCCTTAGTACTCATGATCACTTCTTGCAACATGGCAGGAATGAACCAGAGTTCGGAAGCAGGAAGTAATTGCACCACCACCAGCACTGCCGATAACCGAGCCGCCCGCGACGCTGCTTGCGCTTGCGCTTGCAGGTCCACGAGTACCCGTTCGATGTCACCAATGAACGAAAGGATTGCTTGTTTGCCATCGTCGGTTTCCCCAAGCTTGGTCAAAATCCGGTTAGCCCGTTTTTGCATAGGCGCCGCCGGCAAGTTGACAGTAGAGGTAAAGATAGCAAACAAAGCCAGGTGGCTCAGCGTCGGCACGTAGCGAGCCAGAGCCACCACCAAGTCCATCATTGTGAGCGCCAATTTTTCATCGTTATCATCCATCGCCAGTTTAAGCATGCCACACACGGTATCGAACGTTTGTTCGAGCTCGGGCTTAGGGATAATCGCCAAGTAAGCGTCAATGGTTTCAAGGACAAACCCTCGAGCTTCTTGAGCCGTCAGAGCAAACACATTGAACAACACCAGCAACAAGTTCAGCGCCATCAGCGCCAAGTAGGCGACGTTGGCTTCGGCCAGCGCCTGAGGGAATTGTTGCAACATCAACGCATCATCAGCCAAAGCCCCGTCAGCGTAGGCCCGGTTCAGCTCGACAAGCATACGAAGAGCGTGGCAGATCGACACCCGCAACTCGACGTGAGCGTACATCGATTCGGCAAGCTTCAGGGCCAAGTCGGCGGTGAACGCCTGTTGTAAGTCCATCGGCAAATCACAGAAGTGAGGGAGAAGCGACCACACTTGGTCGATGATAGTTTTGAAGATCTGGGCGTGCTTTTGCGATTGGAGAGCCTTTTCTTCGAAGAACGGCACCACGGGCATGATCTCCTTGACGAAGTAGCCCAAGTCAGCCGCCCGAACGTTATCACGAAGCAACGGCAACATCCACGCTCTCCCGGGGCCCTTAGCGTTTCCGGTTAAGTTCAACGGAAGTACCGAGAGTACCGCTTGAGGACCAATTTGGCTAATGGCAGCGGCAATGACGTCTTCCGCTTCCTTATTATAGGGGAAGTCTTCGGCTTCATTAGTTCTCCACGCCCCCACCACTTCGACAACGTCCAAAAAGTCGGGGTTGGCCCGCATTCTCAACTTGAGAAGCGACGCCGTCACCACTTCGAGCACATCCTTAGTGGCGTGCTGGTAGCGCACGTCCAAGAGCAGATGGAGGTGTTCGGCAATGAACGTGATGGTATCTTCAGTAAGCTGGGTCATCGGCTCCAATAACCAAGCGTCAGGGATGGTTTGAGTGATGATGGCAATCATACACTGAGCGGCCAGAGTGTAGACGTCGGCCCGATCGGACTCGAGGAACTTCGAGACCACGGGCAAAAGCGTCGGGAGCTTCGCCACACATTGTTCCGGAGCCAACTGAGCGTAGCTTTGTAATGCTTTAGCCACCACTGCCAACCACAGTGCCGCCAAGTGGTAGTCATTAACTTGGGGTTTAAGTTCGAAGATAACGTCAAGCAGCGTCGTCAATTTATCGAGATCAACGTCGTTCGTCATCAGCTGGAACAACCCTTCAAACGCAGCAAACGCCAGCAGGACAAGGTACTGGTCCAGCGTCTTCAGAATCTCCAAAAGCACATCGCAAAGCTCGGGCACCTTGGTCAGGGGCCACGCGTTGGCTCCCGTGATACTGGCAATGAGCTGAAGACAATGGATGAGCTGAGCATTAAGTTCTTTCAGCCCCCCCTTGTGGTTTTTCGTTTCCGCCAACAATTGGGCTAATTTAGTAAGGGCAATGTCACATGCGACGGGAGCAGCCACGTGCACCGGCAGCGGCAGCGGCGGCGGGTTGGTAAGCACCTTGTGGACGGCTTCTTGCGCCCGCTTCCGCACCTTGGGACGAGGGTCAAACAGCATTTCCAAAAGCCCCACCAACGCCCGCTTGGGCGACGTCAGCGTCAGTGTCGCCGTCCATTGCTTGTGATCTTGAGCCAAAAGCAACAGTTCTAACGCCCCAAGCACCAGTCTCACTAACGGAGCCTCCAGATCAGGGTTACTGAGCGCCGGAGCCAACTTAAGGAGGATTTCTTGGAACTTGGCCCGAAGCAAAGTGGCAGGAGTGAACGGTAACACCAAATCCAAAAAGTATGCTGCCAGGGCTGCCAACAGCTGATCGACAATCCGTTCATCATCGACGGCTTGACCTAACACCAGCAAAAAACTGACAAAGTACCCCACGGCATTTTTATCACCTGATTGTTCATCGATGTTCTCATCGACGGCGTCCAAAATAAGCGCCAACTGTTTCTGGTTCGCAAGCCCCAGAGTCCGGTGGCCCCGGATCTTGTTGAGTTTGCTCTCCAACACGTAATCGTCGTCGCCTTCGGGGTTATTCATGGCGCGATGACTATGGAGGGCCGATGGCTTCAGTTGAGATGAGATGGGGCTCGGTGCAGGAAGCGACCCTCGGAGTGCAGATAGCACATCGCTAACAACTATAGCTACAATATTAGCATTAAGAGACTATCTGAGGCTTGAATCGAATTTGGAGGTGATTGTGTAGTTGTAGTCAAAGTTAGGGTTTATCGTTTGGTTCGGATTTATCGGTTCTGGGTCTAGTTTTGTGGGTGGCCCTTCTCCAACGACTTTATCTCTATCTAGCTGTTATTGAACTACTAAGATGTTATGGACTATTTTTTATTTCGTGTTCTATCTTGTCGTCATTAATATGTATCACTTGAAGAGCTTTTGCAACGACACCCCACCTTCGTCGTTCTTGTTCATCACCTTAGCCACCGCCAACTCAAAGTCTTCTTGAGTGACGTGGATCCGGCGCTCTCTTAACGCATACATCCCGGCTTCAGTACATACCCCCTTGACGTCAGCTCCGGAACATCCGTTCATCTTTTCGGCGATCTTCTTAAGGTCGATCCCCCGAGTCAAGTTCATCAGTCGCGAGTGGATCTTCAAAATGTCGGTACGAGCCGCCACCGTGGGGGCGGGGAATTCGATCTTGCGGTCGATTCTCCCCGGTCTAAGCAACGCCGGGTCCAAAATGTCGAGCCGGTTGGTGGCCATGATGATCTTGATGTCCTTCAGCGATTCAAACCCGTCGAGCTGGTTAAGAAGTTCCAACATCGTTCTCTGCACTTCCGAGTCCCCGCCGCTCGACCCATCCGATCTCAGCGACCCGATGGAGTCGATTTCGTCCATGAAGATGATCGACGGAGCGTGTTCTCGAGCCATCACGAACAACTCCCGCACCATCCGCGACCCTTCCCCAATGTACTTTTGCACGAGTTCCGACCCCAGCACCCGAATAAACTTACATTCGGTGTGGTGGGCCACCGACCGGGCCAAAAGCGTCTTCCCGGTACCGGGAGGACCGTAGAGAATCACCCCCTTGGGTTGAGCAATCCCAAGCGACTCGAACAATTCGGGGTGCTTCACCGGAAGTTCGATCACTTCCTTGATTTCCTTGATTTGCTTATCCAAACCACCGACCATATCGTAGGTGGAATCGGGCACCTTCTCCACCATCATAAGCGACACGAGGGGGTCAATCTTGTTGGGCAAAATCTTGTGCAAGTCATACGAATCCAGCTTAAGGCATACCCGAAGCAGGGGGGTCAACTTTTTGATGTCGATGTCCTTAGTGATCTTGACGATGTACTTCCCTTCGGGATGAATCTTGACAAGCACTTTATTGGTACCCATCACCTTGACCACTTCCCCCACATAGGAGCCTGGTTCTTGTAAAAGCCGCAATTCGTCTTTGAGTTGTCTCACCTTATTATTAAGTTTGTTGCGTTGAGCTTCCAACCGCCGGAGGTTTTGCGCCGTCTGCTGGATCTGGATTTCCGTCTGTTGGATCTGCTGTTCAAAATAGGGGCGGACGCCGCCTTCGTACACTACTGCCGTGTCAGCACTGGCCATGATGGGGTTAGTCGAGGGTAGGTAGGTAGTGGTTGCCACTTTTTGGTGGCGGGTCGCACTTTGAAGTATGTGCAGGAGGAAGCCGGTGTCGCCATCGAAGGGAATAGAGTCCATAGAAGACCCATAATGATCACGACTTTTGAACTGTCTACGTCATCCTTCACTACTGGTTAATTAATTCCTCACTACTCCCAAGCTACGGCTTAGATATAGTCTGTTGTAATAGTAGTCCACCTCTAATGGTAGTGCGACGATTTGGTGCGACGATTTGGTGCGACCGTGCGAACACTGTTAGATTCTTCCAGACAATGAAGGTGCCGACGTGGGTGGCGTTGCTGGCAACGCTTGCGTTAGTCTCGGCAAGCCAGTACTGTCGGTGTGAGCTCAACGACGTTGCCGAGATCCGCCCCGTGGTCCAGTGTGCTAATTGTACCACCGACTTTTGCTACGACGACGTGTTCCACCGAACGAAAAACGAGACCGATAAACTCAACTTGGTGTGCTTCCAAAAGGCGAGCGCCAAGGAAGCCACCGTCGTCTACCTGTTCATCGCCATTGTTGCCGGGCTCGTGGGCTACGGCGTCTACCTCTCCCGTAGTCCCACCGCTTAACGTCTAATTGATTCCCGCAAGCGGCGCTACCATATGAGTAGTGTCTGGGTAATGTCTCACAATACACAGTTTTTTTCTAACCTTATCATGATAACCGAGTACGCGTCAGGTCACACCCACTCTCTGTTGTCGATGACAAACCACCCTAAGTGGTTATCGCCTCGTTTAGGGCTATGTCAATCGATATGGTCGTATCGTGTTTCGTTCTACATTGCCTTCACCTCTGGAGCAACCAACCCCTCACCTCCCCTCCCCTTGCCTTTGACCTCGTCCCCCGATGAGGTTGCTGATTCGTGTTGGTTACCCTCGAGGTTGCACCCTAGTGATTTGATCGCACTCCCCGATATCCCCCCAACAAATGACCCCCCTGCCGTATCCGGTCATTCTTCGTACGAGTCGTGACCGTACGATAACGTCGACAACATCGTATCACCCCTTCGTCCGCCTCGTCCTCCCCCGCCTTCTCCTCGTATCTCCACCTTCCCGGCCCTCGCTGCCATCTCAAAAACCGGCAGTGTGCGCGCATCAGAAAACCTCATAGCTGAAAAATTTTACCACTAGATTTTATCGGTCCATGTCTGATAAACACCCCAAGGAAGAGGGGGTGGCTGCCGCCACCCCTGCTTCCCTGAATGTGCCCCGCCCCTCCGGCGGACACAACCACTTCCAAGGCCAGCAGCAGCAGCAACCCCACGGCAAGTACCCGTACTCGGGCCAACCGTACCAGGGTCGCAAGCCTCAAGGCCAGAGACCTCAGGGCGCCAACAAGTTTGTCAACCAAAACGGGAAGAAACCGTACAACAAACACGGCAACCAGAACCACCACTACCAGCAGGGTCAATCGATGCCCCAGCAGGCGCCGGGCGCGAACTACTACGGGTTTCCCATGTACAGTTACCCTTACTACCCTGCTGCCGGCGCCGGCTACCCGATGATGCCCAACGCTCCTCAGTACGGTATGCCCATGCAATCGAGCCCCACTCATACCCACCTTGCTCCCATTCCTCCGGCTCCGGTGCCGGCGCTGGCCTCGTCGCCGACCACCCCGGTGTTGTCGCCGCCGCAAATCGCCACCAACATCGTGTCGCCCAAGATCAAATTGACGACCAAGGACGGGAAGCCCGTCGACTTGGAAGGGATGCGCAAGGAACAAGCGGCTCACCACCCCGCCACCACCCCGAAGTCGTCGCCGGCTCCCGCTAAGGTCAACTTGGCGCCGCAAAAACCCCCCGTGGCGGTGACTCCCGAACCGGTAGCGGCTCCGGCATCGCCGCAAAAGGCGGTGACCCCGGAAGCCAAACCCGTCGACACTGCTCCCGCTAAGTCCAAGTCGGCGGCGATGGAGGAGTTCAAGCGGAAGATTCTCGAACGGGCAGCCGCCGCGAAGGCCGCTAAGGAACCTAAGTCCGAAGAGGCGAAGCCGGTGGAAAAGACCGTCGAACCTAAGGCTGAGCCCAAGGTCGAACAACCCCAGCAACCGCCTCAACAACCTCAGGAACAAGTCAAGGAACAACCCAAGGAAGAAACTATTGTTGAACCGAAGGAAGAACCTCAGGCTGAACCTAAGGTTGAAGAAGCCAAGGAAGAAGCTAAGGCCGAACCCGTGGTTGAAGAAGCTAAGGTTGAACCTACGGAAGAACCCAAGGTTGAAGAAACTAAGGTTGAAGAGCCCAAGGTTGAAGAATCCAAGGCTGAAGAACCTAAGGAAGAACCTAAGGAAGAACTTCCCGAAGAACCCAAGGTCGACGAAGCCAAGGCTGAGGAACCCAAGGAAGAAGCTAAGGTTGAAGAAGCTAAGCCTGAGGAACCTCAGGCTGAAGAACCGCAAGATGCCGAGCCTCTGGTTGAGCCAGTTGCTGACGCTGAAGAACCTTCTGCCGAACCCAAAGAAGTCGATGAGACTTCTGAGCCTAAAGAACCTTCGGAAACCAAGGAGGTAAAGATCGAAGAACCCACCGAAGAAATCCCCGAAGAAAAGGTCGAAGAAGAAGATGAAAGCTTCACCATCACCCAATTCTTGGCCAAGGTTAACGAAGCCGAAGCCATCGATGATATCTATTCCGTCACTTACCCCGAAGGGTTCACTGGTGCTGACCCGTCAAAGAAGCTTGAAGGCATGAAGTACCGCTACGACCCGCAATTCTTGTACCAATTCAAGGATGTGGTTCAATTCCGGGTTGACCCCGAATTCAAGGCGATTCTTGACAACGCTTCCGTCGAAGTTCGTCCTCGTCAAAACCGTCAAAACTCCAAGTTTGGCATGGGCATGCGTAGAGACAACCAGCTGTTCCGTCTGGGCTCTCAATTCAACGAACCTCGTCAAAACCTGCGCTCGGGCTCCAAGCGTCGTGGCCAAGGTTCCTCTAGAGACAAGGGCTCTCGTCGCAACCAACTGAAGCGTGGTGGTAAGGAAAATAACGAAGACAACCCCCAAATCACCATCCCCAAGGAAGAAATCAAGCCGTTGGCTAACTCGGCGTCGAGATGGGTCCCGCGGAGTCGTACCAAGACCGAGGAAACTCTTGTCGCTGAGGACGGTACCGTGCTCCTCAGTGCCGAAGACGTCGACCGGAAGACGAAGTCGCTTCTTAATAAGCTTACTCTCGAAATGTTCGAACCCATCACCGACGACATTCTCAAGATCGCTGCCCAATCTAAGCACGAAAAGGACTCCAAGACCATTCGTACCGTCATTCAACACACCTTCGCTAAGGCCTGTGACGAACCCTACTGGTCGGAAATGTACGCCAAGTTCTGTGCCAAGATGTGCACCAACATTTCTGACGAAGTCAGTGATGAAACCATGGTGCTTAAGGACGGTACCGTCCCCTCGGGTGGGGCTCTTGCTCGGAGATTGCTTTTGACGACTTGTCAAACCGAGTACGAAAAGGGGTGGGTGGACAAGTTGCCTACTAATGAAGACGGTCTGCCGATAGAACCGGAAATGATGTCCGACGAATACTACGCCATGGCTGCCGCCAAGCGGAGAGGGTTGGGTCTTGTCAAGTTTATTGGTCACCTTTACAACTTGAATATGCTCAATGACCAAGTCATTTTCTTCTGTTTGAGAGATCAATGCAAGAACACCGTCGATCCTTCGGAAGATGCGTTGGAGAACTTGGTGCAACTCGTGAAGACGGTGGGTCCCAAATTGGAGGCCGACGAATCTACTCGTCCCATCCTCCACTTGGTGTTTAAGAACATCCAAAAGATCTTGGACAACGTCGAGTTGTCGCTGAGAATCAAGTACATGTTGATCGACTTGTGTGACTTGCGGAAAGCCAAGTGGGTGCTGATTCAAGCGGGCGATAGCGGTCCCAAGACGATCGAAGAAATCCACCGCGACGCCGAGCTCAAGAAGCTTGAAGAAAAGCAGCAACTGGACAACAAAAAGCGCCGACACCACGACGGTGGTCGCCTGAACTCGTCGCGCGCCGGTTCGCTGTGGAACAACAGCTCCCAAGGCAGTAGCTTCGTCAAAAAGCTGCCGCTGTTCACCCGTTCCAACAGTCAAGCCCCCGCCCCCGCCGCCGCTTCCCCGGCTCCCGAAATGATCAGAGAGTCGTCGAAGCGGTCGGAATCTACTCATGTGAACCGGTTTGCCGCTTTGGATGATGATGACGACTCTGAGTAATCAAAATGCATGTAATATAGGTTCTACTTAGCACAATACATTTCCTACGTACACCGACATCTCGTCGAATCAAGAATCGGGCGATGTTCATTACGTAAGTGGAACGTTACCACGAGCCCGGTAAACGAACTTTGCCCCGTGATGAGTTACATTTGCTACCATGGAACCAATTGATGAAATCATGAAAATTGGCAAACGATGGCAACTCGTCAACTGCTAGAGAGGGTCGCTTTTATTACCGCATTGGGCGCTACGGCTGGGGTTGCCGTTTTCAGCCCTGCGACCAGCACCCTAGTTGCCGACGACAGTTTGCGATCATTGCTACGGAATCAGCCGTTGCGACCCGGCGGTGAAAAACTGACCAATGAACCCCTCACAGCAGTGGGGCTCGTATTTTTCAAACTACATACTGTAAAGATTCACTTTATATAATCCCGTGCCGGACCGTCAAGGGCACAATTAGCTTACAAATCGTCATCATCATCGGGCAAGGGCAAGTTGGCGGCTTGGTCCATGTCCTTTTGGTATTGCTCCATCAAGTCGGCGTCGACTTGGACTTCGGGGGGAGCCAACGCGGGGGCTTCGATGAATTCCAAACTGGGGTTACCCGACAACTTTCTCGCCAACCACAAGAAGGGCTTTTCGAATTGGTAGTTCGACTTGGCCGAGATGTCGTAGTATTGCAAGTTCTTCTTTCTGTGGAAAGTGATGGTCTTGGGCTTGACCTTTCTTTCCTTGACGTCGACCTTGTTCCCGCACAACACGATGGGGATGTTTTCACACACTCTCACCAAGTCTCTGTACCAGTTGGGCACGTTCTTGTAGGTGATTCTCGAGGTGACGTCGAACATGATGATCCCACATTGACCATTGATGTAGTACCCGTCTCTCAACCCCCCGAACTTTTCTTGACCCGCGGTGTCCCACACGTCAAAGTTGATCTTACCAAAGTTGGTGTCGAAGCCAAGAGGGTGGACTTCGACCCCCAAGGTGGCAATGTACTTCTTTTCGAATTCACCGGTCAAGTGTCTCTTGACGTAGGTCTAACCGGTTAGTATACGACGATTCCCCAGGTAATTGGTGATGCAAAATACTTACGGTCTTACCGGTACCACCGTCACCGCACAAAACAAGCTTGAACGAAGGAACTTCTTGGTTAGACATGGTCGCAGGCTGGATGGTATAAAAATTTGAGTGGAATGTTTTTTTGCGCCCCCGAAGCGATGCGTATCGTCAGCGTCACGTGACGTTGCCGCAACAACGAACGAAAAAGAATTCCACTGTGATCCGCAATTGATCAATGACGCCACCGTGCAGGAATCTAATCGACGATTTAAAAAATGCTCTCGAAATTATTACACACAAAAACTTACAACTTATTGCCTCTGATCAACGACCCTTCTTGGTACCGTTGTTCCAACACGTCCTTAAAGAATGCCTTGCACGCAGGTCTCTTCAACTTCACCGTAGGCGTGACTAACCCTCTCTCTAATGTCAAGGGTTCGAATTGAATCTCAAGGTTGTGGAACTTTTCAAACCCTTGCAACTTTCCGTCGACGTTACGGTTCAATTGCGCCAACAACGTCTTCCGGTGTTCCGGTTTGTTAGCCACCAGTAAGATCTTTTCGTCGGTGGTCAAATCGCTAGCATTAGCTCCTTGCGAGAGTAAGAATTCGGTGATCCCATCCTTAGTGACACCAATCACCCCAACCAAAAAGTTCCGCAATGAGTCCCCGTGAGCGTAGGCTTGAGTAAGAATAGAGTTGTTGGACAAGTAAATGTTTTCCACCTTTTCTGGAGTGACGTATTCCCCTTGAGCCAACTTGAAGAAGTTCTTCACTCGGTCAATAATGTGCAACCGACCATCCTTATCGATCTTCGCCACGTCACCAGTCGAGAACCAGCCTTCGGCATCGACCGCCTTGGCCGTTTCTTCGGGGTTTTTGTAGTAAGTGTTGAAGATTTGCGGACCTCTTAATTGCAATTCTCCCCGGAGCAGACCGTCGTCATTGCTCAACAAGTGTCCCATTTCCGGGAGCTCTCTGACTCTCATTTCCACTGTGACCGAGGTGGGACCCAGTGACCCCGGCACTGCTTGCCATTGCGGTGATAACGCAAACCCGGCAAATGACTCGGTAAGACCGTACCCTTGAGCAAACCCACAGGCAAGCGCCGCTTTGAGGAACGTCATCGTCGACGGCGAGATGGGAGCCGACCCGGTGATGGCAAACTTCATGTTGTCGAAGCCAAGCGCCGCTCTCAACTTAGAGATGAACAAGTGGTCATAGATGAAGTTGGCCCCAGTGGCGCCATCGTGTTGCGCTTGAGCGTGTTCCTTCGATTCAATGACGTGGCCAAAGATCTTCCGCTTCAATGCTGACGGGTTATCAATCGTCGCCGTCTTAAGCGCCGCTTCAAACTTGGTATAGACCCGAGGGACATTGGCCATGTAATCGGGTTTCCAAAGCTTCAAATCCTCCACAAGCGTGAGTGGCGACCCGCCGTATTGCGGCATGCCAATGCAACAGCCTCGAGAAAGGGTACAAGCGGTAGTTTGTCTTTCGAAGATATGGGCAAGGGGTAAGAAGCAAAACGACTTCATCCGGGTTTGCACCGGCAAGTGGCATAACCCAAACACAATCCCCGACATGGCGACTCTTTGCGTCAACAACACCCCCTTAGGGTTGGCTCCGGTGGTACCCGAAGTAAACGAAATAGTGTATAAGGTGTCGGGCGATGGAGGACATGGCAGATTGCCAGCAATCTCACCGAACTTTTGCACTTGGTTAAAGTCGAAAAGCGTAATGTTGTTGTCATGAGCCGATTGCACCAACGGTTGATCGTAATTACCCAACGGTTCAATGGAGATGATGGAGATCAAGTTGCCTAACTCGGGGTTAGTTTGTTTGAATCGGATCAAATTGGGGATGTGTTGCTTCAGGGCGATGATGACGGGACTTTCGGTCACCAGCAAAATGTACTCGGAAGTCTCGGGGCCCAAGGTATCATACAACGCGGTGTTGGTGATGGAATATGACAGACACATCAAGTCGGTGATGACCCATTCTTCACAGTTAGGAGCGTAAAGGGTGAGCACAAACGACATGTTATCCTGAGTGTATTGACGGTAATTCTTTTCGTGGTCGAGAACCTTACGGTGACTGGCAAACCGGTCGGCGTCGAGGTAAGGGTTGTTCTTCAACAAGAACAACACCCCCGACCCCAAATCGTTCTTTTCCTTGTTGATCTCGGCATAAGTTTTCGATTGGTAATCGCCATTAAACTTGGTTTCCGGGTCATAGGTTCTTTTGGCGATACAAGGCATATCTTTGTAGTTTTTGACCGCCAATTCGAAGATGTCGTGGTAGGTGGCGATTTCCGGTAACACCCCTTCCTTCAACCCATTCGGGAACGCCTTGTTCCGGAACACCGGCGAGTAGCCCGGTTTAGCGGTGCCGGGGATCGGGATCGACACATCTCTCCATGATTCGGGGAGAGGAAAGTTTTTTGCAAACAACTCTTCCACGGGAAGGTTGTCTGGATTCGCCAACACGTAGGGCGAGTCATCAGCAGCGTACTGCTGCTTTCCAGCAAGAGAAGGAAGCGACATTTATCAGACGGGCTGGGAGGAGGGAGTGGGAAAGGGGGCGGTGTGGGTCCGGTATTTATAACCTATCAAATATGTGCGGGGCGCGCTGAGGTCTTAGCGGGTGTCGTACCCCACACGGTTAGGAGCGCCGACGCCGATTTATCGAGGTTTTTTTTTTCTGTCTAGATTAATAATGAACAGAGGGTTTCCGGGTAACCGGGATGAATGGGGTGGTAATGACGACTAGACGGGGGTGCTACTATCAGCAACAGATCTCCGCCTTTGTCATTGTTATATTCAATGGTGAATGATGTGGTTATCTTTCGGGCATTTATCGCAATTGCGATAATATGTTTGTCAATGATATATTGACTCAAAAGTGGCCTCGGTCAAACGGTAGGGTTCCGTCCCCGAGACCGAGGTATGGCTAATCAATTTTCACTGCACTCTGCGCCGGTTGCGAGCGCGGCCCGGACAACCACACGTAAGCCCGGAAAATCGTCATAGCATCGCTCCTATAAAACTGTGGGTCGGGGAGGTTCGGAATCGGTACCGAATGCGGTCACTCGGGCAATTCCGTTATTCCGAAATGGTGTGGGGCCCTATCAAGTGACAACACCGTTAGTCCAATGGTAGCACCCAAGCACAAGTAAAACCATGATGAAACTCGACACTACCGAGACAAGAAAGTATCCGTAGGCTTTGTCTCGCGCCGATTTCTTTAGTTCGACCACAAACGTGCTTACGGTGGTGAGGCCTCCACAAAACCCATCATCAAGCCCTACAAGCACTTGACGAGCGATTGGGTTAGTCACGAGCGGAGTGTGGTTCGACGATAACCCGTACTGCAATAGATAGAACACCAGGAGCACCACCGACCCCACGGCGTTAGCGATGAACGTCCCGTAATACCATCGCGATGAGTTAAGCTTCAGAAGCTGCCAACGACTAAGAGCCCCTACAGGAGCAAATAGCACCGAAAACGTCCATTCTCGTGATGACGACACCGTGCCAATGATGATGGCATCGGCAATGAGTAAGAGAATACCCATGGTAGCTCCCAACATCATCACCCATCGGTACCATCGCTTCGGGATGGGAGGGGCTCGTTCAAGCCACTCACCAGCGTGACTACCAAGAATGAGTCCCACGTAGCTAATGGCAAATTGACCAATAAGGACGTTGAATGCTTGCATGGTACCGTAACCGGGAGCTGGTACTCGTTGATGATTAGTGTTGATGGCAAGAGTCACCAGCTCGACAATCACCGATGAAAACAGCGATAATGTACCACAGAACCCTGTAGTAAGCCCCACAAGCACTGGGTTCGGAAGCTCGACAATCGCCCATATCTTAGCACTAGCTTGAAGGCATCCCATCACCACACACGCGGCGAAATTGGCCCATACCACGCCTCCAAGATACGCCAGATCGAAGGTAGTGAGGGCCACGAGCCCTCGTCGTGCCACCACTCCCCAAATTGACCCGTGGAGCACCCATAGTCCGGTAATGAAGACATCGTGGCTCCATGTTATGGCCATCACTCTTAGGGTGCGCACACACACTTCGCGACTCAACCTCATTGGGAAGGAGTTCGAGCGCCCATAACCGCTATCCTAGCTAATCGTGCGATTTGTGGCACAGGTGAGTTAGCCGCTAAGCAAGACCCACCCGTCGTCGCTGGTTCCGGAAAATTAGCCGATCAGCCGTCAATGTCACTTAATGTCACTTCCAACACCTATAAGCCATGACTACTAACCAATCCAATCATGTTATCTGTCTGTCATCGTTCGTTACTCCCTCACTAGCCACCGGCCGCACTGGGCAATCCAGCACGTGTGTGGCAACGGCTTTTGTGGAGGGAATTAAAGGACCTCACCAGTGCGACCTCACCACCCTTCGGCTAGCCTCCATTCCTATTATCGACGTGGTGTTTACAGTACAACCATGGTACTAACGATGTGGATGGTGTTCCATCTCCTACTAGCGATGGTAGCCGCTGCCGCTACCAAAACCACCAAACCGGTGCCGGCACCGTCGCCATCATCGATCATCGATATCCTTTCGTCCCAGCCACAATATTCCAAGTTTCTCCGGCTTATTCAGAGGAAAGGGTTGATTCCCGAGCTCAATTTGATGGAGAATATCACGTTGTTTGCTCCCGTTAACGCAGCGTTTGTCGATGAAGGCGAAGTCGACGACCTTTACAAGTACATTGTCTACCAGCGGATGCGAGTAGGGTGGATGCCCAAGGAGCCAGTATTGTTCGAGACGGCATTTCGCAATCCCGACGGGTCCAACTATACCATCGAAGTCGGACCTGACTTTGAGCTGATGGAGTATGTGGTGGACCACGTTGCTCCCATCGTCGAAGAAGACATATACGCCAAGCATCAGCGCCTGTTCATTCAGGGGATCATGAGGTTACTTCCGGAAAAGCCATCGGCGTGTCGGGTGCTTCTCGACGATGAATCCGATAGTATCAATGGCACCGTCATCGGCTTTACTAAACAACTATTTCAGTCGTTAGAACTACGCCAACCGAACCACTGTGCTCAATTCTTTAAGCACCGCCAATCGATCTTTCTTCCCTCCGACACCGCTATCTACGGGGGACTTTCTCAGGCTGACCGAATATACTACACTGGACTTTACCGAGCTCAGCAGATTAAAGATATCGACTTAACCGAAGACGCTCAGGCGACAATGGCTAAAGATATCGCCAAGTTTTTGGATAGCATCACTCTGCTGCGGTACATCATTGGCCCTAACGGTACCGATTCCAAATTTAATGGTCACAAAATCTCGCATAATGCCACTCACGTCGAGATTAACGGCGCCGCCCTGGTGGTCAGTGTCGTGCTTGCTGACTCCGTGGTGCACGTGTTTGATACCCCTTCCGTGATCAAGGCTCTCGACGTCAATGTGGCGTCGATGACGCTCGAAAGAGTGCTTTTCTCGCTTCATTACTCAAAGTTTGTCGAAGAGCTTAAATTCCGCAAACTTGGTCATTTGCTTAAAGAGAAAAAGTCACTGTATCGATTATTTGTGGATATAACCGACCGTGACGATTATGGCGACGACGACATGATGATCAGTAAATTCAGCTCAAAGCAACAACTCCTTTACCAATTCAGTGAGAAGAAAGCATCCCACGGGTTGGTGGATTCGCTCATGTGTTCTAATAAGCGAGTGAGCGGTTGTTTTAAGCATAAGTTGATGACGGATGACGACGGGGCCATTGTCACCCTCAACGATGCCATCAATGTCATCGATGGACCCTTTGATGCTGGTAAATCGGAGGTCTACATTGTTGATAGCGAAGTGGTGCTTCCGGTGTCCCTCAAACGGGTGATGGGGGAAATCATGGGTGCTGGACGTACTCGTGACGTGATTCTCGATAAAAATAATTGTTTACAAACGTTGGAGTTGCTTTTAGCGCATAAGCTTTTCGATTTGGACGACGATGGCGGTTATACGGTGTTTTTACCTTGTGCTCAAGTTGATGCTACTATAACCTCGAAGTGCAGACCTCATACCAACTGGAACACCATGGGGCTTGTGTACGACTTTCTCGAAAATAATCCTCAGTGGATGGATAAAGTGCTCCGAGGGCTCTTCGTGAAAACGCCCATTTACTCCGACTTTTCGCCGTCATCAGCGATGAAGTTTAAGCTTTTAAATGGCGAACACGTATTCATTGACCGTCCGAAACAGCTGACTTCGTACTTTACCCTTAACAAAACCAGCGTCTATGTGCCTCCCGACTCCGATGTGTTATTCAATCAAGGGGTGATTCACTTGGTGCCTGACGTCATCATCCCCGACCAATTAACCATCCCGGTAAAAGAATTGATCAACACCACCATTACCAATACCAAGGGCCCAAATGTTTTGGAATTGATCAAATTAGTCCCCGGGTTAGAGAAAGCCCTTGGCCTTCGGGGAGAAAAGCCAAAATTCTCTCTACTTGTGCCGTCACAAGAAAGTTTGAAGGATTTCAATATCACCGCTGATTTTGATAAGCTTCACAATCTTTTCAACTTCCATTTGGTCCCCGAACACGATCTTGCCCATCTTCTTGATTGTGTCAATGGTTGTCCGTACAATTCGTCGAGAGTGATTGCCACTAACCTTACCGAAGACAAAGCTGGGTTAATGTGTCATCGATCGGGGTCAAAGACGTACTTGCAGTACGTAAACACCGATAAGATGGAAGTTGCTGGGTATAACAAGGACCACCAGGTGCAGGTGGTGCTGTTTGGTTGCGAACATCCCAATCTGCCCTATCTGGGTCCGTGTGTGTTTGTGTTAGACAAGCCACTTAATCTCAAGTGGATCAACCCCGACCTGCCATTCCTTCACATCCACTTAGGGTGGGTGCTGGTGGGAGTGGGTATCATCTGCGGGTTATTGCTCGTAGCGTTGTTGGTGTTGATCGTGACGATATTTGGCATGTGTTCGAAGAAAACGGGGGAGCGTCTGCCTCTTTTGGGCGATGCCGAAGACCCCTTTGCCGATCGTCGCCCCAGCTTCATCAAGATCTTGCTGGATAATCCCGACGATCTCACCGGGCTTCACGAACGAGGCTACGAAACCGACATTGACATCTTTCGAGAAGATGACCATAACCCTAGGCGGTGGGCATCAACTCGTCGCAAATACGGGGCCACGGGATCTATTGAACGACTGCCTACCGATACCACCGGGGGTCGCACCGCTCCTCGTCTGATTAAAGGACGCGATATCACTAAGAACTGGCAAACGCTTACTGGGGAATGACTGTTGACCAGTCTCATATTATACAGAATTTGTTATAAATAAATAGGGGGTTTATCGACAGAAGTTGTCCTTGATTAATTGAGACAACTTCGGGTAGATGATATCGGAAGTGTTACCCAGCACCGAGTGAAGCACGCCCCGTTTTTGATAGTACTCCTTCAACGGAGCCAATTCACGGTTATAGGTATCTAAACGCCGGCCAAACACCTCGGCAGTATCGTCAGCACGTTTAGTCAACGGTTCCCCGGTAACGTCGTCGATATAGGGCTGTTTCGGTGGGTTATAGTCCAAACTATACACCCGTCCCAGCGGCACGTGGACCCAACGGGCTTCGATGCGGTCCAAGATCACTCGTTGATCAACATCAAGCTCCACCACCAAGTTAAGCTGACGGTGGTGGCTATCGAGCACGTTGTCCAATTGGGCTGCTTGAGGCACCGTACGAGGGAACCCATCGAGCAAAAACGATGCCTGTTCTCCCAGACCCGGCCATCTCGAGTTCAAGAGGTAACCTGTGATCAACTTAACCATCACCAGGTCGGGAACAAGCGATCCTTCCTTGATATGACGCGCTGCTTGTAGACCGATATCGCTCCCTTTAGCGATTTCCGACCGCAAAATGTCTCCCAGCGACACCGCGTTGATGCTAGGAAATTCCTTAAGCAATCTCAGCGTCTGGGTACCTTTGCCCAGACCAGGAGCACCCAATAAGAGGAGACGGAGCGGGCGAAGGAGAGACATTATGTCACCGAGGAATGAATGGGTGTCTCCACGAAAAGTCGCATTTTAGCGGCAGAAATATACGCCGGTGAAAGTTCCGAATTACGTCATCGCGAAAAAAGCTAGCAGATTAAATATGTAGAAAATTGGAGAGTATTCATTCGTCGTCGTCGTCGGAGTCGATGATTCTCCGTCGTTTACGACTGGCTTCCTCCTTATACTGGTCCTTACCTTCGTCTTTAACCTTTTTCAACCGCTCGGCCCGGCGTTGTTCTTCATCGGAGTCGAAGGCTTCGTCCTCTTCCTCTTCCTCTTCTTCCTCCTCGATTTCGTCGTCGTCGGCGGCGACAAAGTCGTCTTCTTCATCGTAGTCGTCACCACCATAAGTACGGTTGAAGCGAGAGTACAGCGGTTCGTGTAACAGGGGCGATCCCGCCCGGCCCTCACGGTCTTCTTGAGCCCGGCGCTTGTTTTCCATTTGCCGTTTAAGCTTGAGGGATTTCCGTTCCATTTCGTCGGCAAGCCGTTGTTTGGCAAGGGGGTCGTCGTGGGTAATGGTGTTGAGGATTTTGTCCTTATTTTGCGACCCTTTCACCGCTTGAGTCAACATGCGGTGAGTGGTGGTCAGGGTCGATGCCGGCAACAAACTGACCAGTTTGTCGATGATGGCGTCGGTTTGGAGCATGTCGTAGTCGTCGTGCAGTTTGACGAGCCACAGGTCGGTGACGACCGACTGTTTATAGTCGAACAACTCCAGGCCGATCTTAAGACTGATGGACCCGTCGTCCCACTGGACAAAGTGGGCGTTACTCTGTTTGATGACGTCCTGGCCCGCGCCCGAACTGTATCGCCAGCGAATGGTGTTGGCGTTGACCATTTTTTCCGAGAGAAGATCGGCGTGGATCTGCTTCTCCAGCTTCGCCACTTTGCGGAGGGCAGCTTCGTTCAATTCGACCCGTTTGGTAAAGTCGTTGGGGTCAAACGGTCGAGCGTCCACTTTTAAGAACATCGGCACCTTGACGATATAAGTTTCGGGCTCGGTGGTGTCGGTGACGGCGTGTCGCGGCAACAGGGTGTCGATCTCCTTGAGGGGACCAGCGTCGCTGGCGGTGTCATCATCCGATTCTGGAGGCGGAGGTGGTGATACCGGAGATTGTTCGTGGGAGAGGACGACGTCCTCTTCGTCACCAAACAAGTCGTCAGCCATGAGGAGGGTTTGCGAGAGACGGCTTGAAAATTTCAGTGCGACAGGACCCTGAAGATGATAAGACTAGGATTTAGCCCTTCACAAGACTAGGACTTAGCAAGACTAGGACTTAGCTCTTCACCAGGCGTAGGACTTAGTCCTTCACCAAGACTAGGGCTTAGCCCTTCACCAGGCCTAGGACTCAGCTCTTTACCATATTCACTGTCCCTTCACAAACTCTAGCTTTCCTTCTACCTTTCGAGACTGTGATCAAACACTAATGATGATAAGTGATGTTAGACACAACCGGAATGTAAATGGAAATATCCCTTCTAACGAAGGGGTTGACTGCTATTTTGGGATTTCCGACATGAGAGTTAGCCATCGAATTACGATAGCGTTTGGTGACGAGCCCGTTACCACTAAACTAAAGCACGATATTAAACAAAGAAAAAAAGAAAACGTAAATTGGCAGGTGGCGGTGGCGGAGGAGGCACCCAGCAAGTCAACACTATCAGTGATGAGGCTGTGGGGTTGGAGATGGGGCTGAGGGAGATGGGGGCTTCGAATGGTTGTGTGCAGGTCAAATACCAGCTAAACACTGTATAGAGTCAAAAGCAGCACATTACGGGTACCACAGTGTTATATTGAAGGGGAGGTTTGGGTAATGTGATTGATGTAGGAAAAGGTTTAGCCACCTAGTGGTTTGGGGGAAGGAAAGTTTAATCGTGGTGATTGCTCATGCACGATAACAAACTTACACTTAGCCCTTCACCACACTTACACTCAGCCCTTCACCAAACTTACATTCAATCCTTCACCGAAACTACTTACACTTAGCCCTTCATAATCTGACTTAACTCTTCTTACCTTGGCTTAACTGCCTTACTTCACTTAACTGCACTTACAACGTCACAATTATAAGCAACATCCTTGACAACGACAACCAAGTATCAGCCTCGTTCCATGGTAGTGTTGTTCCATGGTAGTGTTGTTCCATGGTAGTGTTGTTCCATGGTAGTATAGTCGTTGCTGTTGTTGTTGGTGTCAATCGATTCGACTTACTCTCCGGTATTGTCCGGACCCTGCCTTAACCTTGCCACCTTTATGAGGGACTCCTAACAATAGACTGCGGCTGGAGGGCAACCCCCGCTTACCCTCCTAGGAGAGCGCCTAGAGTGCCTAGAGGGCCTAGGGGCGTTGGCTCCTCCGAGGGGGCCAGGTCCTCATAACCTTGCCACAGGTGCATGGTCGTCAACGCAAACGCTTCCACCACAACCCGACCTTGCCCTCCGGTTGCTTTAGTGGTGATGATAATGATCGGTTCCGAGTTCGGTATCTCCGGGTCGCCGAGGATGATGTGGTTGTCAGGGGACGGTTGCTAGGAGGGGTTGGGAGAGGGGAGAGTCCTGATTAAACGAGGGCCGATCCCAAGACGCACTCGGCGCCGAAATGGGCAGGCGGCGGCGGAGGAAAAATAAACAAATGGTTTCGGCAGCGCTAGCGCGAGGCGCCCCATGCTGGTGGTGGGCGCTGCCAGTGCCCGCGCTAGCAGCGCCCACCGAGCCACTCGTCAGTGACGGCGCCAGCGCCCGGCGCCCGGCGCCTCGTCGTAGCGCCAGCGCTGGGCGCTCCGCACTAATACCATTAGCTAACACCCACGGCATTAGTTAGGGTTAGTCATGGGGTAGACGTCAGCGGCGCCCCTAGAGGCCCCGGGGGAATTTCCGAGGCCGTTGTTGCTGCCGCCGGATAGCGCCCTGGGGGCGCCGCAGCCTATTTTTGTAACGATCTTGCCGAAGGGCACGGCAAGGGTGTGTCGACCAAGACGTCGCGGCTATATGCCGGAGGCGCGCCCGCGCCAGCGTCGACCACCTTTTTTTTCTTCGTCTCCCACCAGAGGACAAACCTTAGGCTACCAAAGGACTCCCCCTCCTCCTTCTTCAAACCCTTGCCCTTAGCCTACGTGTTTGCGGGCGCCTTCGTACCACCTGGCGTTGCCCCATGAGCCATCTGTCGAGCCCGTCCAACCGAAACTCGATCTTCGGGTGGGTGAAGACCCTTAAGCGCGGGAGCATGTTGCTGAGCGACTCGGTGAACGACGTGGGCGACGGCGACGACCTCGAGCCGTCGCCAACCAAGCCCGAGGCGCTTGGTACGGGCCCCCCGCACCTGATTCCCATCCCTCAACCGCTGGCAGCGCTGGAGTTCAACTTTGCCCTGCTGCCGCTCTCGCCTCGCGCCACCGAGTTCCTCCGCCCGTTGCTCCACCACAAGCTGCGGTCGCTGACCAACGTCAACGCCACCACCACCCCCCGAGGCCGGTCCAATTCTAATACCAACATGAGCGAGGCGCTGACCAGCATCCGACAACACCGCGACTCGTTCTTGCAGCATAACCCGTTGATCGACACCAACTCTCACTACTTTGGCGTCCCCCTCGACGTCGCCATCGACCAGGCGCTGGCGAAAATCTCCATCTTTTCCGACACCGCCGACGACACCCAGCTGTACGGGCGCATCCCCATCGTCGTCGCCAAGTGCGGCGTGTTCCTCAAGAAGAAAGGGTTGACCGTCGAGGGGATCTTCCGCGTCGGCGGCCTGCTGAAACGGCTAAAAGAGCTCCAGCAGATCTTCGATAGCCCCCCCGACTTTGGCAAAAAGCTCTCGTGGGACGGCTACACCGTCCACGACGCCGCCCTGATCTTGCGCCGCTACCTCAATGCATTACCCGAACCGTTGATTCCGTTGCACATGTACGAAAGCTTCCGCGACCCGTTGCGCCAGCGCCCTCGCATCATCAACTACATGAAGTTTAAGGCGGAAAACCCCAACAAACTGTTGCGAAATCACGACGAAGGCGACGACGTGTCGCCGCTCACCGAGGCCAACATCGATCGCTTCAACCTGGCCGGGGACCCCCCCGGTGACGCCGACGTCGCCGCGCCGCTGGTGACGACACCGACGCTGGAACGGCCCCGTAAGGGCAAAAACTACCGCAAATTGACCCGCGACGTCCACTGCGCCATCGAAGAGTACAAGCAGTTAGTGCTGCAGTTGCCCAACTTGCTGAAACAGCTTTTATTCTACATCCTCGACCTCTTGGCCATGGTGCAAAACCACGCCTGCGACAACCTCATGTCGCTGCGCAACCTCGCCGCCATCTTCCAGCCGCTGATCTTATCCCACCCCGACCACGACATGGACCCCGACGAGTACGCGCTTTCGCAGCTGGTGGTGGAGTTTCTCATCCAGTACGCCTACAAGTTATTGCCCAACCATGGCGTCGCCCCGGCGCCAGGGGCTCCCTTGGCGGCGGCGCCGGCGTCGGCGCCGGTGTCGGAAGCGCTGCTCCCCCCGCCTACGACCCGGCTCGACGTGCTGACGTCAGCAGGAGTGTCGCCGGCGACGCTGACGACGACGACGCCGTTGGAAACCGAACCGCTTCCCTTGCACCCCCCCGAGCCCAAGGGCCCGCCGCGGCTTGCCGTGGATACCGCCCCCGGCGCCGACACCCTGCTGACGGCGCTGACGGCGAAAGATCCCGTGATCGTGGTGCTGTCGGTGGACCATTTCCCGGTGCTGGTGACGCCTACCCCTACCTCTTCCACGCCCCACGAACCCTAATGACCTTGTAAACTAACCTAATCTGGGATTATGTACTATTATGAGACACTTTTGTACGAGTATACACAACACGCTGTGTCCCAAGACTAGGATAAGACTAGTAGGATTGTCAAGACTAGTAGGATTGTCTCCCACAGGACTAGGAGTAGGACTTTCTCCAAAAAACCCATAGATCCATACAGTTAGCAGCTAGACGACTTCATTGTCTTGAGTTAGGCTCTGTGAGTGCTCTCAGCGCCTAGCGCTTAGCGCCCGGCGCCCGGCGCCCATCGCACTGCGCGCGCCCCGCGCCCATCTCTCACCAGCACCCTTACCCATCTCCTCCCACCGACAATGGATAGACGACGGTTGTTAGGACCGGCCAACGCCATTACCCCCGCTGTCGGGGTGTCTTCAAACCCCGAAGATCACGTGGGCCCCACTCCCGATGCCCCCACCACTGCCAAAGCCGTCGAAGACAAGTTCTTCATCCAGGCCGGCAACATCGATAACGCCAACGGTCTGTGTTATATCGAAGTGGGCGATGGTCTGATCATCTTGGCGTGTTCCGTATACGGGCCTCGACCCATCAATAACCTGTTTATCAGCCGAGGACTGTTTCTGGTGGAAACCAAGTTCATGCCCCATGTTCCTCAAGGGACCAATAATGCCACCACTGCTGGTCCCAGCTTCCTGGAGCTCACGGGAGTCGAACAGCGGTTATCACTGTTTGTCGAGACCAGCTTGTTGCCCCTGGTGCTCCTTAGCCGCTATCCCAAGCTGACGATCGACGTCTACGTCCACGTGCTTGCCTGTGATGACGCCAGCAACCTCCATCGGCTCGCGCTGTGGATGGTGAACTGTGCCCTGGTGGCGCTTGTCGATGCCGAGATCGAGGTGCGCGACGTGGTGACGCTGGGCGCCAGCGGCGCCGGCGCTGCCAGCTTCATGGCGTTGGCCGACGACGGTATCGTCGGCATGTGGCTCGACGGCGACGCTCAGGCCGTCCCGGCGACGTTGACGGCGTGCGCCGATAACGCCGCCGCCATCCGCGCCAACATCAATAGTTACTTGCTTAACCACACCCCCTAATTCGACATCGTTTCTCTGCAAATTGCCGATGGCTCCGTAGACCGTGGCGTCGATCATGGCGCCCTTATCGCTCATCAGCGATGGTGGTTGTGCGCCGGTCGCGCGCCGACACTTATAAATTCGCCGGCGCTGCCGTCTAGCGATAGTGGGCCGACACCAACGTCAATTGTTCATCTTTACCAAACAGAACCACCAAATGTCCGACATATACTTCTATAAGTTTGTCGTCACCAGCCAGGTGTTCTTCCGGTCGCAGTACTGCTACGCGCTCGTCAACGTGCGGCCGTTGGTCCCGGGCCACGTGCTTGTGGTGCCCTTACGGACCCAAGCGCTTCGTCTCTCCGACCTCCTGTGGGAGGAGCTGACGGACTATATGAATACCATCCAGCTTATCCACAAGTTCATCGAACAAACGTATAAGGCCGACGCTCTCAACATCGCCATCCAGGATGGACCCGAGCTGGGCCAACTGGTGCCCCATCTTCATACCCATATCATTCCTCGTCATAAGGAGGACGGATGGGGCGACTCTATCTACCGAGCATTGGAGCGACTGGACCTTGAGGCCCAGTACCAGGACTTTTTCGAGCGTAAACGGGCTTATCAGGACCATCGCACCGGGGAACTCGAACAAGATGATGCTGATCGAGTCGATCGCCTGGCGGAGGAGATGGCCCAAGAAACGGAGACGTTGCGACGCAAATTGAGTGCTTATATCGCCGAAATCGACCGTCGGCGCCGCGAAGACGCCGTGGCCACCAGCTTTGACTTTGATCGAGTCCTCAACGACAAGAGTTATTAACCCCTGAGTACAATACCCCACCGAGTACAATTAGTACCCCCCACTGAGTATGATTCGTATCACGATAATACCACCACTGAGTATGATTAGATTCGTATCATGGTAATCAACTTTCTAGCATCGTATAAGTAGATTAAGGGTATGTTGTTGAAAGTGATAAATGCCAATGTCACGATCAATAGACCAGGTGATGATTGTTATCATAGTAATTCGATGATTTGATTGGATGTTATCCGTAGTGCTTTGATGATTGGATCGGATACTGTTGTAGTAATTTGTTAGACGAATACTGGGGTCGTTATCCCTATTATCATGGGCAAACACGTCAACTGTAGGGTACTCCATCGGAGCACGAAGTTACGTTAGCAATTGGTTCGATAACATCAATTCAATCAATGGATTGATCATAATCACAATCAATGACAAGTGACAATTGCTTGGATTTTGGTATGGGAGTATTGTCGTGGGAGCCGCACCACTAACGTCGCGAGTCCGCACTTACCATCTCGCTCTCTCATGGCGGACGCTCCCCTCGACGAGATCCAATGGAAGCTGCCCGAGTTCATCCAGGAGCGGGGTCTCCATACCGGTAACGTCCTCGAATACTTTTCGTTATCTCCTTTCTACGACCGCACCTCCAACAACCAGATTCTCATGATGCAGTTCCAATTCCAACAAATCCAAATCCCTCCGGGGATGACGTTCTACCAATACTTCCAAAACCGACTCGCGGAAATGGTTGGGGTGGAGTTTGTCGTCGCCTATACTCGGGAACCTGACTTTTGGGTGATTCGAAAACAACGTCGGATTGACCCTCACCATACCCAAAGCCTCGAAGATTACTACGTCATTGGCGCCAACATCTACCAGGCTCCTAAGGTGTTCGATGTCATCAGCTCTCGACTCTTGGCCAGTGTATTGGCGATGAAAAACTCGATGGAACTCATCCACGATATGACCAAGTTCCATATCCTGGATGGTGTTCATTCCTACAACAATAAGAAACAGCTTCAAGTGGGGCTGGCGTCAACCCCAGCACTGGCACCAACATCGGCAACACCAGCGCTGCGAGTACCAGGAACCGGGACTCAGGTACTGACGCCACAAATCCCGGGCGCCACTCCCGCTGGTATCGCCTCGGCTGCTGCCACCAATAACCCCCTGTCGGCACTGGCAGGCATTTCCACTCCCTCCGCCATCGAAATCACCGCTGGCGCCTTCGACAACTTACTTAATAACGTGGTCCAGCTGTCGAACCTATCCACTGCCGGCGCCGGTGCCAATCGCATCAGTTTTAATGGTAGTACCACTGGCGCCACCACCACCAATGGTGATTCTCCTACCGAGACGAACGCCACCAGCATCTACTTGGACGATATCCCCCTCTACGGTAAAGGGTCGACGGTGGAAACGTTGGGACTTGCAATCAACCCTGACGTTAACCGTGACTAACCGACCCCTTTAATAGTAACGACATGACGAAGCAACAAATCATTAAGAAATTAACATCCAGAGCTCACCAGCTGAACCGAAACTGTCTTTCTCGACTTTACTCAACTCGTGATTAACTCTGGCTTTCTTTCACCAAAATCTCGCCTCTTTACGGTGTATATCACGACCAAGAAGAAAACCCGACTGAGTGTTCAGCAATTCGCCAGTCGACTTTGCGTCTACGTTCGGGGTTATGTTAATTATTGTCGAATTGATGATCTATAGCTTTCTATATTTGTAACTTTGCACACTTGTAGCTTTATTTCCAATCCAATCAAAGCTGTGCTGTCAAACCGTGTTGCCTCGTGATTGGCACAATTGTCGTCCAGTCCTACTTCGATAGTCCCTGAATAGAGTAGAAGAAGACTCCATCTATTTCTCCTAGCAGGGCGTTGCGATGTACCACTGCTGTTCAATAGGCAATTTAATGCTCTTCTGAGTCTACGAGATGGGTCTGAGGGAGTCGTTTGGAACTGAACATGGCAATAAGGCAACATGGTAAAACAGACACAGCAAACCACGTTAGGTGAGATTTTGGTCAGGGCATCATGGATTGGCCTGCCTGGCGATGGATAAATAAAGCCAGGGCAAGCTTTCAGTAGTATTCAGCAGACCATGCCAACAGATAGGGTTGATCATGGTTGGTTGATCGTGGCTCTTAGTTGATCGTTGGGATTTCCAACGATCAGTAGAGCCTTGTGTCATGAGCTTTTACTTGACCAATGGTTGGGATTTCCAATCATCAGGTCAAACTCATGAGCCAGCGTCAATTAATAAGCGTCATCGGACCATGCCAACTAATTTGTGTTGGTCATGGATGGCAAGTCATGGCATCAATGATAGAAGCGCTGGGGTTTCCAACGATCAGTCAAGGCACATGATTAATTGTTAGCCAAGTAAAGGTTGATGAAATAAAAATTTAGAGGGGGGACAACACCCCTACTTATAGTTTTTGGAAATGGGTAAGAGGTAGAGTCTGGCATATTGGGGGTTAGATGAGCCAAGCTTATCGGCCAATGGGAGCAAGGCATTTTCTCTTCCCCGCATTCCCCAATAAATCAATAATGTCGTCGCCCACGCCCCCAAATCATTGCCTCGTATTTGATGTAGATTTAAAATCGATCTGATCAAGGTTTTGGGGACACAAAAAAGAATAGCCCACGAAACCTACGAATGCGAATCGATGCTCACTTCCCAGGCTTCAATATCATGAAAACTGATGGAGATGGCCATGTGGATCGTCGTTTGGCTGGCCCTAAGTTAGGGGGCTAATGTCGTAAAGTCGTGTGCCGATTGTCGCGATGGTTTGGTGCCTGGTTGACGACAGGTGCGATACTCCGAGATGCGACTCTCTCCGAAAAGAGCTCGATCAAAAAACTGGGGTAAAGGACAATTTGTGAATCGACAATAACTCGATTTTGTAAGCTTTGCTAAGAAGCCATAGCTGGCACTCGATTTCCAGTAGACTAGAACCATTTGTCGACCTCTCTGGCTTTGCAGTTTTGTCATGTCCAACATGCGTCGTCAATCAGTTATGTTCCCAGACTTCGGAGAGGGTATTGCTGAATCACCGACCCAACGACACAGCCCAGGCAGTAACAACTTTGGTAACTCCATGAGTATTTTAGGTATTGACACCGGGGAAGTGAGTAACCATTCGTAGTTGGATTTGTCATTGACTGTTGCCTTTTGTGTATCCATTTTGCGGTTAGATTTACCATTCGCTTACTCTATGGTCGACCCAATGGGGCTTAGGTTTGATGGGATAACGAGACAATGGATTGACTTGGGAATGCTGGAAACGTAACCCGTAGCTTGGGTTCAGGGACATGGAAACTATCGCCAGTAGGAGGATCCGCAATACCTGATCGAATTTTGTGTCGAATAGCGCAAATCAGACTTTCAGCTTTCTATTAGTGGACTACCTGAACAGTTGGACCATAAAATAGGTGTCTACTCTGTAAGTACCGGGTTGATCCTGTAATCTTATACTTGTCTTTCAATACTCAATTGCGACTGGCTCGTTAATTCAGTTAATGTTGACTTAATCCAAAATTACTTGCAGATCGATAACAATTAAAAAGCTAATATATGCTTACATCCACTGACTTCGGGAAGGGAAGAGTACACTACTTTCTCTGTCGTTATCAAGCTAAAGTTATATCCTGCACATAACCACGGAGCGAGATTTTTCAGCCATCACCACTCTCACTTCACCTTCCCCACCCCTAACCATTTCCACCACCAATGGACGCGTTTAACAACTTCACTAAGGTCCCGTTGAACGAGGTTTCTAAGGCCGACTTGTCGGCATTCAAGCACACCGCTGAAGAAGAGGCGCTTGCTCTGCAATTTGCCACTCTCGCAGCCAGAACCGACGAGCCCGACACCTTGACTGCTCTCAACGACGACTTGAGAGACCGGACGTTTGTTGCTGGTAATGCTCCGTCCAAAGCTGACTTTATCATGTTTGAAAAGGTCTTTCCCCTTGCCGCTAAGTGGACGGCGGTGGCCGACATTGCCAAATACAGACACATCTTAAGATGGGTTGATTTGGTGCAAAACCGTCTTGTTGACGTCCCCGAAAAGCTATCCATTGACCTTTCCATCGAGCTCCCCAAGGAAGTCAAGGAAAAGAAGAAGAAGGACGCCGCTGGTGCCGCTGGTGCCGACGCTAAGGGCAAGAAGGGCGACGCTAAGGCTCCCGCCGGTGACGCTAAGGCGAAGGCTGGCAACAACCAAAAGGAACTCACCGAAGAAGAAAAGCAAAAGCGTGCCGAACAAGCCAAGGCCAAGAAGGAAGCCAAGAAGGCGAAGGCTGCTGCCAACCAAAAGCCCCAGGCGGCGGCGGTGCCCCCCAACCCCGGCATGATCGACTTTAGAGTCGGTTTCATCGAAAAGTGTGTCAAGCATCCCGACGCCGACGCTCTCTACGTGTCGACGATCCAAATGGGCGACGAAGAAGGCCCCAGAACCGTGTGCTCGGGTCTCGTCAAGTACATCCCGTTGGAAGACATGCAACAAAGATACGTCGTCACCGTGGCCAACTTGAAGCCCGTCACCATGAGAGGGATCAAGCTGTGTGCCATGGTGTTGTGTGCGTCGCAAGACGACAAGGTTGAATTCGTCAACCCTCCTCCCGGGTCGCAACCGGGGGACAAGATCTTCTTTGAAGGCTACGACGCCGAACCGGAAAAGCAATTGAACCCCAAGAAGAAGATCTGGGAAGCGGTGCAACCCAAGTTCTCCACTAACGAAGCCCTCGAAGTCACCTACACCGAAGAAGGTAAGCCTCCCGCCAAGTTGGTGAACAAGAAGGGTGAACTTTGCCACAACACCACCATCGTCAAGGCCGATGTCAAGTAAACTCCCCTTTTCCTCTTGTATATACGTATACACTCCCCTTCCGCTAATCACTATCGTCTAACTACCCTTGACCATTGTAGCTTGCGTCATTGGCTTTTTTCAGTGCGACTTTACTTATCAGCCCATAGAAGAGATGATCGTCAAAAATAAGGTCAAGCTTAAAGATAAGCGAGTGGCGTTGACGGTGGTGCCTCAAGATGCGGAGGACTTATGGTACATCTACAACTTGGTGGCCAAAGGCGATACCGTGGTGGCGCTGACTCATCGCATGGTGAAGAAAGGTGACAAGGGCAAGGCTAAGGTGGAACGGATGGCGTTGACGTTGAAACTACAGGTAGAAGACGTCGACTACGTGTCCAGTGCCGACGATATGCGGATTCTGGGGAAGCTGATCGAACCCAATGAAAACGTGCCCCTCAATTCGTACCATACCATCGATGTCGAACTTGGAGCTAATCTTACCATCATTAAGGAGAGCTGGGACGAGTACGACATGACGATCTTGAACGACTTAGCCAACATTGAAAATAAGGCCGACGTGGGAGCAGTGGTGCTTCAAGAAGGCGTGGCTCACATCTGCTTTATTACTGATAGCATGACGGTGCTTAAAGCCAAAGTGGAGAAGTCAATTCCTCGAAAATCGGCTCAGTACGGTAGCAAAGACCACGACCAGGCGTTGGATAAGTTTTTGACCAATACGTTGCAGACGATGTTGAGACATTTTGACTTTGACCGGCTTAAAGTCATCATGTTTGTGTCGCCAGGGTTTGTGGCGAAGCTGTTGTACGATAAACTCTTTACCTCGGCACAAGCAGGAGTGCTGCTGGGCGGTCCCGAAAAGAGGATGTTCGAACAGGTGATTAAGAACAAGAGCAAGGTCATCATTGCCCATTCGTCTACGGGGTACTTACAGGGGTTAGAGGAGGCGCTTTCCGAGCCTAAGGTGAAGAAGCAATTGGCAGAAACCAAGTTTGCTGCCGAACTGGACATTTTGCACCAGTTTGAGACCGCTCTTAACGATGATGACGGACGAGCATGGTACGGGCGAGCCGAAGTGGAAAAGGCCCTTGATCTCGATGCCGTGCGTTACCTCATGGTGTCGGATAGCTTATTCCGAAGCGACGACATCCAGGAACGGCGCCACTACATCGAACTCACCGAACGAGCCAAGGCGTTGGGGGCAGAGGTGCTTGTGTTTTCCAGTTTACACGACCTGGGAGTTCAACTCAACCAGTTAACGGGGATTGCCGCGTTGCTCAAATACCCCGTGCCCGATCTCGACGATGATATAGACGATGACGACGATGATGACGAATAGAATTTATGGTATAGTATATACAAGCAAATGTGCCTAAGCAGGAGGCGCTTTAATCAGGACAGGGGTTTGTGCCAGTTGCAGTGGTGCCACTTGAGGGTGTTTGACCCCCATCTTATCCAAATACCACACATCACCACCTCGAGCGTAAATCAAAAAGTCTTGAGCAAGCCCAAGACAAAGCCCCATCACTCCCCCTCGAATGGCGAATTTACGAATCTGGCTGCCTTTCATGCGATGGAATAACCCGTAGCCCACCAGACACGTCGCTGCTGCCACCAGAGTATTGAGACAATCGATGGTACCTCGAGCTCGATCGAGGGCGGCTTCGAGACCAAAAAACGTCCCCACCGCTAACGAGTACTTGGTGCCCACTTTTAACCCTTGTTTCACTCCCAGAATGATCATGACATAGTTCTTTTTCTTATGGTAAAAGTACCACCCCCCGACGTTTTGAGGAAGCCGATGCCCATTCTCGGTGAGGAAGCGGAGCGACGACACCTTCACCCCTTCGTAGAAGCCAGTCATGGCGCCGATGATC
The DNA here is from genome assembly GCA_030578555.1 of Diutina neorugosa. Classification (NCBI taxonomy): domain Eukaryota; kingdom Fungi; phylum Ascomycota; class Pichiomycetes; order Serinales; family Debaryomycetaceae; genus Diutina; species Diutina neorugosa. The sequence continues at coordinate 198,906 of JAJMSK010000003.1, read as the reverse complement.
CCTGCCGTCAACGAGAACGCCTCGAGCCGGGTCTCGGGCTTCATATGAAACCGTTCTTTCGCCAACGGGTCCATGGTACGAAGGACGAGTGACGAAGCGATCGCGCGACAACCATGAGATAAATGTCTATAAAATGAACTACGTGCTAGCAATCGTGGTGTGGTATTGAGCTGACTAAATTCTTTCTCCTCTATTGGTCAAGAATCGACTTGACAAACTCGACATAGTCGACGTTACCGTCGCCGGTGACGTTGACCCCCTTCAACAACTCATCGACCTCAGACTCGCTCAACTTTTCCCCGATCGACGTCAAAATGTATCTCAATTCCCCCACACCGATGTAGCCGGTGTTTTCCTTGTCGAACACTTGGAACCCCTTGATGTAGTCTTCGGGCAACCCCAACGGCTTGAACCCATCGGGTCTTTGGATGATCTTTTCGTAGGTGGCAAAGTCGAATTCCGAGCCAATGCCGCTTTGCAACTCGCTGACTTCGGCGAGGGTAGGGTTTTGCCCCACCGCTCTCAATAAGTCGCCGAGATGCTCGGTGGGGATCTTCCCCGATCCCTTCTTGTCGAACAAAGCGAAAGCATCTCTGTATGTCTTGTTGTTGCTCTATAGCAGTTAGTATGACTTCGTATAACGGTGGTACCGGCTCCAACGGGCGGTTGACGGTCGACGACTTACCATGCTTGGTATTGTATAACGTGGAATTGATCTGACGAAAAGTAAACAGAATGTGGCTATGTGCAGGCGAGGTGCGAAAACTCACCCTAATCCCCCCCAGTCAAAGGTGGTAAGTCCAAGGTAAGTGCCGTCCACTAAAGGTATAATGTGATTAGCTTAATGGTAGGTTTATTTTACTTGTAATTAGTAATTAGCCGTAGATTTTCTTTTTCCCCTAATCTAATGGTGTAGCTTCACACCTCCTCCTTCATGGTCATGCGCCACATTTACACGATCTCGATGATCCCTATAATTTAACGCGTCAAAGCGCGCTTACCCCATCCACTCCGTCATGGCCTCTGGTGGCTCCCGTAAACGGGGACTAAGCCGGCACGAAAACGGGTCCACTCCATCCCAAACTACGGGGTCACTGCAGCAAAAACGACGTCGCACCGATAACTTCCATCGGGGACAAATCGTCAGGGTCGAAATCAAAAACTTCACCACTTATGCCGATGGCGAGTTCCGATGTTCTCCAACGTTAAACCTTGTCATCGGGCCCAATGGGACCGGGAAACTGACGTTAGTGGCGGCAATTTGTCTTGGTTTAGGTGGTCGTCCCGAGCTTATCAGTCGTAAGGACATGAAGCTGATGATCCGAGCGGGGCAATCTCAAGCCCTGATCGAGATAGAATTGAAGGATAACCCTATAAACGTCATTATCCGACGTGAGTTTACTCTGTCCAGTCTGAAGTGGTTCCTTGATGGTATGATAGTCTCGGAAAAGCGGATACTTGAGTTGGTGAAGTCCTTCAATATCCAGCTTAATAACTTGTGCCACTTCTTGCCTCAGGAAAGAGTGACCGAATTTGCTGGTATGGATTCAAAAAAGTTACTCGAAGAAACTCAGCGAACGTTGGGGGATGGGCACTTGTTAAAGTGGCATCAAGACTTAATCAAATGGGACAATGAACTTCATGAGGGTGAAGAGGCTATGCAACGGATGCAGGAAAAGCAAAAGACGCTTGAAGGTCAACGTGATTCACTTATGGAACAAAAGCAAGCTTATGAAGCCTATCAAGCCAAACGGGGCGTAGTCCAACTTCACGAAGAATTGCTCCCTTTTGCTAAAAAACATGATATGGCCCATCAACTTCAACAAACCAAACAAGACTACGAAGACGCCAAGGCATTGTTCCAAAAGCACGAACAGCTGCTTGAACCCATGAGAGATATCCTTCAACAGGCCACGGCCAAGGCCGAACGGTACCGTCGAGAGCGAAATCCCGAAGCCCTAAAAACTCTTAAGCATACGCAGCATCAGCTTGAGGAAAAAATCGAGCTGCAACGTTCACAGTTTACCGTAATCAACGGTGACATAGCTCGAAAGAAGAAAAAAGCAGCAAATTCGCAAAAATCATTGCGCGAGAAGCGCCAGGAAAGGAACAAGTTCGAAAAACACTTGAGCACTTTGCCCCCTCGTGTTGACCAAGAGGACATTGAAGAGATCAGGCAACAGCGGGAGAGTATCCGTTCCGATAAGGTCGATATTCAGATCGATATTGATACTGACAAAAACAAATTCGACGAACTCCGCAACGAGGCCAAGCGACACTTAGCTCGCATAAAAGAGGTCGATAGGCGCCTCACTTCTACCGATAACTTACAAAAGTTGGACCCTGAAGGTAATGGCGGTCACGGTCGTAATAATCGACGCTTTCCCATTCGAGCTCAATCGTACGCCGCTCATCGTCGCTTGCGTGAGTTGAAAGAACAAGGTGAAGATGTCCCGACCTATTGGGAATGCCCGGCAGTGTCGTGTTGGGCTAAAGATCAATCGTATGCCAACTTTCTCGAGGCGTCGATTGATAACAACTCGATGTTTGCCATTACGGTTACATCGGACGCAAATGCTCGTCGTATCGAATCGCTTTTGGGTGCAGACATCAATGCTCCCATTCGTGTGATTTCAGGACAACAAACTCCTGGGTTATCACGCGACATCATCAGCAGATTCGGGTTTGACGGAGTATTATCAGAATTTTTGGAAGGCCCCAAGGAAGTCGTGCAAATGCTCGTCAGCACTTTGTATCTTAACTTAATTCCCGTTCGAAAATCGGCAATGCGTATGGAAGACGTGACAAGCATAGTGAATAATGATACCCTTTTCACTCAGTACCGTGTACGTCGCTTCATGGAAAACAAATCGATGTACAATATCAAGAAATCCAGCTACGGAGACCGCAATCTTTGGTATACCACCGATAAAGTGTGGGAAGCACAATACTTCAAAGGTAATCAGGGGCTCACTGAAGAAGCTATTGGTCGGTTCAATAGATTGAAAGAAGAAGTCAATCAAAAGTTGCTTGAAAACCAAGCACAGTGCCGCGAATTGGAAGATATCATGCGTGATAAACAGAAAAAAGTCGAGGAATTGGACAAAGATTTGAAAGCTCTTGCCGATAAGAGAAGTGAGTGGGTGACACGAAACCGGGATCATGATAAAATCACGCAACGCCTTGCCGATATCGACAACGAAATTGGCGAACTCGAGAACCTTTCACCAGAGCACTATCATGACGAAATCAATACGTGTCGACAGAAACTTGTGGAAGCTCATAAAGTTCTTGCTAAGCAACGTTTGGACCTTTCTAATCATCTTGGCAGTCGTGTGACCGCTTTAATTACGCATAAGTTCAAGGAATTCAAGTATATCGATTGCGAAAGTCGATCCCGCAATGTGACGGCATTAATGTCGCAGCTTGATAACATTGGGAAGGATATCAAACAAGCCTATAACGATGCCAAGAAAGCATTGCACGATGCCAGATCTAGCGACCGGTCAATTGCAATTGAAGCGGCCATCAAAAAGTTTTACGAGCGGCCGAATCTTCAGTTGAGACAACGGGTGGAAGGTTTGATGAATGAGTACAAGACGGAGGGAATATTCAGTGAAGCATACGTCACTGAGAAAATTCAGATTTTGCAGGAAGAGCTTTTGGCTTTACAAGGAAGTTCCGATCGTTCGGCTATCGAAAACTTCCACAGAAAGCAAGCCGAGCTCGACGAAATTAGGGATCAGCTTCCATTGATTGAAGCTCGGATTGAAACCAATACATCAAAGATTGAGGAATTGCTGCCTCGCTGGAAAGTTGAATTGCAAGAGTATGTGGAGCGAATTTCGGATGAATTCAACCAGCGATTTACTAAAGATGTAGCATGTGATGGACGGGTTGAACTTGCTGCAGCCGATCGCTACCGGGACTACGAGCTCCAGATTCTTACTAAATTCAGACCGAATATGCCTTTGAAGGTGCTCGATTTTCAAACTCAATCCGGTGGAGAAAGAGCTGCCGCCACCATCTTTTTCATCATGTCGCTTCAAGGCCTCACTGATGCCCCCTTCCGAGTTGTCGATGAAATCAACCAAGGTATGGACCCCACTAACGAACGGGCAGCACATCGCAACTTAGTGCAAACCGCAAGTGCTAGTCCTCAATCTCAGTACTTTTTGGTCACGCCCAAACTTTTGACGGGGTTGTATTACTCGAAAGATATGGCGGTTCACTGCATTTACGCTGCTGATTCTGATAAGCTTGCGCCTCGAGCCACTGCCGGCGACTTCCTTGACTTTCGTGCGTTAGTTAAGTAATGATGTATTGTATGTACAAGTAATCAAGCGACTATTATTTCAAATGATTTAATGCGGCTAACAAACGTGCTTGATATTCATCCTGACCAATTAGTTCAATCACTAACGGTATGGCAAGCCCCGAAACTCCGCCTGATAATGCAAAACGGGCCAGTTGAAAAATATCCTTCTTAGCGAACCCCTGTTTGGCAAGTTCATTGACTCGCTGTTTGAAGTCGGTTGAATTGAGGAGTTGGGTAAGGATATCCTGGGCATTGGCCGGAGGCTTGGCAGCGGTGTCGTAGTCAACAGGCTTAAAAAGGTAAGGGTGATGCGATTCAATTTCATTTATCGAGGACACACTGGGTCCCGCGTACTTGATCAACTTAGTGACCCACTCTTCTGGGTGTTTACCGTTTGTGAGTCTTTGGTAGTCCTCAACAAGCAAAGCCAATTTGGCAGGATCTTTGATGTTCTCTGTCAAATGATGTTTGTTGAAAAAATAAAGCTTGGAATCATTAACTTTGGCATTACCACGAGTTAAGTTTTCCAAAGAGAATTTCGACACGATCTCGTTCAAAGACATTGACTCCTCCACCGATAAGCCGGGGACGTCTCGATGAGGAGACCACCCGAAAAGCGCAACGAAGTTTACCAATGCCTCAGGCAACACCCCTTTTTCCTTGAATGACATTACTCCGATGTCACCTTGACGTTTGGAAAGCTTTTTGTCGGCCAACGATGTTAATAAAGGGATATGAACGAATTGTGGAGGCTCCCAGCCAAATGCTCGATAAAGGGCGATATGCTTGGGAGTGGAGGGGAGCCATTCTTCGCCTCTAATTACATGAGTGATCTTCATGAGATGGTCATCAACGACATTCGCAAAATGATACGTGGGCATTCCATCCGACTTTAAGATCACAAAGTCGTCGAAACGACGGTCTTGATAGTTATATTGCGGTTGCAAGTTCAAATTCCCGTGTACTTTATCGGTAAACGGTTCGTATTCATCGGGACTTTTGAACCGAACCACTCCGCCAGTTTCTACCCGGTCGTGCAAACATTTGCGATCATAGGTTACGGTTGTCGGTGGCTTCAACTTCATCGCCAGTTCTCTCAACGCATTGAGACGTTCCTTACTGCAGTCACACCGGTATGCATGGCCCAGAGCGATCAACTTATCGGCGTATTCCTTGTAAATAGCCATGCGGTCGCTTTGACGATAAGGGCCATACGGACCTCCCACCACGGGCGATTCATCGGCTTTTAATCCACACCAATCGAGGGAATCATAGATGTTTTGCTCGGCGCCAGGAATCAATCGTTGTCGGTCAGTATCCTCTAAGCGAACAAGAAACTGGCCCCCCGTCGACTTTGCAAGGAGATAGTTGTACAAGGCAGTCCGGAGGGAGCCTAAATGAAGAAACCCGGTGGGCGATGGAGCAAACCGAGTCCGCGCAGGACCAACAACTGGTGGATTCAGTGGTAGCAGCGATACCACCGCTGGCTTTTTTTTAAGGGAAAATTTCAGATACCATCGGATTGACCTCATCTGATGCAATCTCCGATATACCCCGGACGTCAAGTGCGAGGTGGTAGCGCTCGCGCCGGCAGCAAACTTCCGGCGGCAGGGTTCCGACGGCGGCGTTTTTTTAACATTATTTCTGCCCCTGAATAAAGGGGTTAAGTCTGGATAGTTGCAGATATCGGTACCGATGCAGCCGGTTTCTACTACACGAATTTCTCTAGTGCAATTGCTGGGTGGTAAACGTCAAATAGACAATGTAGAACCATTTCTAGAGTAGTTAAAGTTGCGACAGCACCACTAATGATAGCACCAATGCTGTCGTCAATTGTCGAGTGTAATTGTACTTACATCGACTAACCTCGATCGTTGCTTTTTCTTGTGCAGTGACCGGGGAAAGTCTCGGAAGTGACGGTAAGCGAATGTGGCTATCAATGTCGGGAACGTCAAACGAGACGGACCAGGCGCTTCCGATTTCATTGGAATCTTTGAAGAATAGGCAGTAATGGTGATGTTTAGTCTATGCGGGGTAGCGTAGGAAAGTGGTTTCCATACACAATTGCTCAAGCAGTGTGATGAGACGATTCGTAATGTTTGAATTGCTGCCCCCCCGAGATTTGGCATCTCCGGAAGCAAACGGGTATATATAGGACGACTAAATCGGGCATGAATTGCCAAACTTGCTAATGGCTGGATCCGACAAGAACGACAAGAACGACAAGGAAAACGACTTCAAGGGTGTTGTAGCACAATTCCCTGACCTGGTGTCGGCAGCATTGGGGTTTGATGACGACACCTATGAGAAGCTTAAGAAATTGATGCCCGAGTCGATGAACCAATTGGCTGCTGCCGCTGTCGATCTGATTTCTGACTTTAACGACTACTTCAGTGGTGATAACAAGAGTAGAGCCAAGACTGACTACAATGACACCGACTGGGACTCGGTAATGAACCAAGGCGTTCCCTACAATCGGGTCGAAGGGAATGTCGCCTACGGATTGAACGGGGTTGATCCTTGGGTTCAACAAGCATTCAAAAACTTCAGCAATCTGTTCCTGGGTAATTCGACCCAAGGGACGACTCCCTTCGGGTACTACTCCAAGGTGAACCCTCCGGTCAAAGCATACGACGACTGTCACCTGAAGGGCGGTGCGTCTTTGTGGGACGACTACGGATACTGGCGGTGTTTGTTCCCCAACTCTGCGGTTCCCAAGGAAGTTCTCAAAATCAAAGAACAAGTGTACCCGGAACAAGTGTTGACCAAAGATGACTACGTGTCGGCTTGTCAAGCTGACAAAAAGGACCCCAAGGCCGACGAAGTCGACCTTGGCACTAAGGGCTATTGGTTCAACCTGTATCATCGCTTGCTCGACTGGAAGAACGACAAGTACAAGAAACACCATAGCGACATTGCCACCAACAACCAAAAGTGGTACGACAAGGAAGGCAAGGACGTTATCGTCAACCAGAGTTCCCACTCAAGGTACGAAACCGTCCCCAAGAGTGACCTGGTCAGATGGATTCAAGTCACCACCGACGTGTATGCCGATGGTAGCACCAAGAAGTACACTTCGATTAAGACCCGTCCCATCGGTCAAAACCCGCCTAAGTGGACCCCAGTGGCGGAGTATGAAACTGACGGTTAGGCCTATGTATTACAAAAATGTATAATTCCCTCTATATCCACCTTTACCATTAACTGTACTTGAGGTTACGGCACTTGCGCGTTTCCTGCAGCAAGGGCGTACGTCTCACCGCTCCACAATCTTTGATCACTTACCTTTTGCCTACGCCACTTGTGAACGTGCAGCATATACAATCGACCCGTCGATTGGTTTATTGTGGTGAATACAGGAGGCGCTTGCTGAGTCATGAAACTGAACCCGCTCAATAAGATCATCTTTCTTTCGGCGGTGCTTGCGCTGGGGTTCCTCCTCATTCTCCTTTCATGCGCCCTTTATAACAACTACCACCCGCTCTGGGTGATTTTGATCTTCCTCTTGGCGCCATTACCCAACATTGTCGCCAGCTCGGTGGCAAATTCTCGCGACAACTTTCTTACCTTCCAGGATAACAACGCCCCGCTGGCATTTCTGGAGTTTTGTGGCACCCTCACCGGATTTTTGGTGGTGCTGGGGATTGCCTTGCCCTTGACCTTCTACCATTGTGGAACGATCGGCATGGGGTCGATGATCATGAGTATGACCGGGGGGTTAATAGTCTACGCCGACATCATCATCTTCATCTGGTTCTTCTCCGAGGAGAGTGAAGAAAATGACGATTTTAACTTTTAATTTCGAGCGGATGCATTCATATTACTCGTTGCCTTTTAATTCAATACTACTAAAAGCGTTATCAAAATGACCGTAAGCACAATTATCGTCACGAGACTGCCGTTTTCCTGCGCTTGTTTGCGGAAATGACTAAGACGCCGCTGAGCGCGGTCCAAGTTGAAGGTGCTATCGTCAACTTGTCGTTCAAGATCATCTAGCAAAACAATGTGGTCATTGAGTTCACCATGGATGGCTCGGCCCATCGAATGCTGTCGTTGCACCGATTGGTGTAATTGATCAAGCTCCTGGTCTTGTTCAATCATCGTTTGTTGATGTTGGGCAAACATTTGGTGGTTGGGCATTTGCTCGGGATTATTGTCGTTATCATCTTCGTTATCTCGGTAAGGTTTGAACGTCGACTCGGCATAAGGATCAAACGGTTGCATTTCCATCTGCTTATGCTCCTCAAACCTCACCTCTTTGGGCATGTCCGCCCGTTCTGTAAGTTTTTCCACTTTATAGGCACCGATTTCAAGTCCTGACTCATCATCAATACCCAGAAGTAGCTTGTCGTATTTGTCTATCAATTCGTTGTAGTTGTCAATTTGGTTATCCACCGCTTGTTCCCGTAAGCTGCCTAGCTCACGAGTGATGCGGTCAACGAGCTGACGAAGTTCAAAGTTGTCATTTTCACTGGGGGTAAGTCGGATGACCTCGATGATACGCTTTCGTTCCAGTAGGGTCTCTTGTAATTGGTCGACGAGGATCTTAGCCTTGCGTAAGGTGGCCATGGTCACGGATCGGGGTGCGCGAGTTTGCCGTTAAATGCGCACCCGCCACAGATTTTTCTAAGGAAGAAGTATCGTACATTATTATCATTACATCAGTTATTTTGATCGGCATTAAACTCAAGATTGGGGTATGAATCCCCCTTTGAGTTGGGCATAGGATTGAACGGGTCCAAATAGTCAAGATTAGCGTCTCCAAATGACATGAAGTCGAGGTCCTCCAATTTTACATTGGGCAATTCGTTTAAATCGACACTGAGATTCGAGAGCAGGCCAAAGCGTTCACCTACGGGGGCAGTAGCTTCGTTTGTGGGGTTGGGTTGAGGATTAATCGGTCCCGGCGCCGCAGGTGAATTGGCTCTGGTGTCGGTGGGGGTGTTGCGTTGCAGCAGAGCCCGTTGAATCTGGTAATTCTTTTCAAGCATATAGGGAGGCAAGATTTTCCCAAAGATTTGAGCGTCCAACTTGTCGAATACCCCCGGCACGTAGTTGTTTTGAAAGTCATCATCCAGAGACTCGGGCTGCTTGTTGACTGCCTTGATATACGAAAACGCTTGACCCAACGGATCCTCACTCTGGCTGTCCTGAAGTGAGTACGCCAGATAGTTGTTGCCATTGGTCGAGCCAACTGGTTGCAGTTGTGATTGCGTCAACGCCGTACTTGCCGAGCTTGCACTTTGCGGAGTGGGAGCGGTGATGCTCGGTCTATCGAGTTGGTCGGGTGCCGGGTCAAGGGTGGCCTTTTTGAAATTAAAGCCATTGTTTCCACCGTGTGACCGAGTGGTACTGGCGGTGCGGCGATTTAGTTGTTCAAACAACGTATTCAAGATATTGTAAATCCGCAAACTGGCGTTGGAGTTGTTTTTGAGGCAGTCCAACACTTTCTTACCAATCTCAATGTCTTTCTTGATTTGATCGATATCCAAATCATCATCAAACAACACTCCAGCATAATTACCTCCGTGAGTGGCGTCAGGCGACGCTGACAGGGTATTGGCAAAATGATAGTAGTAAATGAGGCAAGCAATCGAAAAAAATATCGTGTACATCAGGAACCAATACGTCCCCACCAATAACTTCTGATCGATCATTTTGTTGGCCAATTTCACCACGACACGAGCAACCTTGATGCAATTACGACCGCGAATGAGTGATCTGGGGTCATGACTGGATAAGAGGGCCGGGTTTTGATTGCTGACAAAGTGGATGAATGGCCGATATAGCATAATTTGACAATTAAGAAATGAAAGTTGTAGGTAGTAATTGGCCAACAAAAACTTTTGCGGGATGTCTTTGTCACTGGTGGGGTCGTTAGGATCGGTGGGGCGAAGTTCTTTAGGCAAATTATCCAACCAGTCCTTGAGTTCCATTTCTAACTCAGTAACCTTGGTGTGGATATGATCAGGAGTGGGAGGTGTAGCATCCGTTTCTTGTTTGGTTTTCTTCACCTTGATTGGATAAAGTTTTCGAATGATATGACTCAAAATCAACATTAACTTGGTGTGGTGATTAGCACAACCCGATGAAGATAAGCGTCCCTGTTGATTATCATAGCGGTATTCTGTGCGGGTGATATTTTCATCATCGAGTTCGGCGGGGAAGTCCTGATCAAATTCGTCCTCATTTATCGACCTCGGAAGCCCCAACAAGGAATTGATGTAAATGTCCATCTTGTATATGGTGTAAAACAACCGTTTTCGAGTGTCAATCTCGATGGGGTCAAGTTTTCGATGGCCATTTTGAAAGATGGACAAGTTTCGGTGTAATCCCTCTTTTAGGGCCAGCCGGAGGGCGATACCGATATATGAATAACATGTCGATAATCGGGCACTGCACTGAAGATACATGATCATCATGACGATGGTTTGGATGGAGGAGATGTCGCCAACGTTGGAAATATCGATCAATTTGCGTGCTTCCAAAAAGTAGCGAAACCCATCGTCTTCATAGTTTTCATTGGCTGTCAGCAGCAGTTCTGCCAGCTTACTAAAAAGCGACCCGCAAGCCAAAATCGAGTACAAAAAGGGCAAGAACTTTTGTTGCTTGTCGCCGTATTGAGACGGATCCATCAGATAGATGGCGTCGACGGCGTCCAAGAGTGACGGACGATGGTAAAACCGAAAGAGTACGCACGCCTTATCCCACGTCGTATATATAAGCTGAAGCGCGGTTTCTTTCAGGGGCAATATGAGACGAATCTCACGGGGGTAGGTCATTTGTTCCTCCAGGGAATTCAGAAGGCGGCGATTCAGCGACACCGGCGACGCCGTGGCCGAGGCGACGACGGGGGCCGCGTTACCATCAAGGTACAAGTCCATGACCTCCAGCATGTTGACCAGGCCCTTCTTCTGCTCCAAATACTGGACGACTTTCTGAAATTTGTCGAAGTCGAATTTCATTGGATGGACGTCATCGAGGCAATTAAGCTTGAGTTTAGGCAACAATAAATTCAAGATATTTTGCGCAAGGATCAAATTGTTGGACGGCAGCGCCTTGGGAATCGGTTTATGGATCGATCCAAGTGCCGCCGACCCGATCACGCCTGCGTTTGGCAGCAGTTGGGGTATCCCCAGATTCCGCTTATTGCGAATATTGGGCTGGTCGTAGGTACATTTGTAGGAGTAGACGGTACAATGGATACATGGCTGTTTCCCGTCACACTTGACCTTTTTCTGCCGACAGTTATCGCACGCCCGAGTGACTCGGCGGCGTTTTGTTTCCTGCTTGTCAGCCATGGGGTGCTGAGTGGCAGGAGCATACTTTTGAAAAAAAGTTTTAGGTGAGTGAGGCTCACTCTGCGGATTTGGTGGGGGCTCGCAACCGGGAAGCCAAGACCGTCAAAAAGGATAAGACAATGTAAACGAAGGGGGAAGGCTACAGAATGGATGGAGAATGATGAATGTAAACGGAATTTGGGGAGTGTCAGTTATAGTATGTAATTTGTAGATTTTTCACTTTAAAGCTGGACCCTTCGGAGTCATCATTCCGGAGTAGGCTTCAAGCGTCACGGTGAGCGAGCGTGCCTTAGCAACCGCACTTTAAGTGTTGACAATCTATGCGTGATGATAATCTAAATTCGATGTATGGAATAGCGGTGCCTAGCCAATCAAGGCAAGTGTTGTTTTCGTTTTTTCTCGACATGGCGGTTAACTCGGTAACCCCACCAGATCATCGGGCTCGCACACGTCACATTTGCTCGATGCAAAGTGTCACTGAGCGCATCGGCAATTCGGCTAGGCGGACCTGCTGACCCTCGTACCTCACTTTTCCTGGTTCGGGTGCGAACACGGCTCAACCGCAACATGGCGCCCAGTCGAAGACGATGGATCAGGTCTAATTAAGGGGGAAAAGAAGTAGAGGGACATTTGGAAGCGTCTATCATAAAACTCGTTAAATTTTGATGGGTTTCTCTAACAAGTGGCCCATCCTCTCGATCTTGGTACTCAAGTACCCTTCGATCTCCTTCAGCTTGATCCCGTTTTCTCCCGTCCATGCCAACGGCACCATCGGCACTCGCTTCACCACGCGCACTTCGCGGTCTTTACCTTCGACGGCGACGATTTTGTCGGGGTTATTGGTGAGGAGCTCGATGTCGTGGAGGCCAAGGTCGAGGAGGATTGCCGTTGCCAACGAAAAGTTTCTGGCGTCGGCGGGGTGGCGTAACATCAAGTTTGCCTGGACGGTGTCGGCACCAAGGTCCTGTAAGTTGTAAGCCTTGAGCTTTTCGCCCAAGCCAATGCCGCGACCTTCTTGTCGGAGGTAGACGATACATCCGTGGCCTTGCAACCCCATTTGCCGTCCGGCTTCGTCGAACTGCTCGCCGCAATCGCACCGGGCCAGCCAGGCAGTTTCTCCGGTGTAGCATTCCAGGTGGATCCGCACCAACGTCGGGTCACTATATGTGGTGGTGGGGTCGCGGATCAACTCGCCATCATCAGTAAATTTAAGTTCGAGACCTTGGCGGCTATCGACGTCGGCATCGACTCGTCCCGGGTACAACTGGCCCACGTAGGCGCCACGGATCATCCGATCCTGTTGGGTATCCTTGGGCCGGTAGCGGAAAAGCGACCGCGACCGGACGTCTTCACCAAACACGATGGCAAGGTGTTCTTTGTCGTCAAAGTCGTTTTCGTAAAGATGCAAAAAGATTTCTGGGCCCTGGGTGGTAGGGATCCGAGCTCGAGCAAGACAGTTAACTTTAGGAAGTCGGCTGGGGAGTTGGGCTCGAAGTTGGGACCCGGCTGCGCTTAAGGTAACGGTGCCCGGGTCCTCGGGCGACTGGAGGAGCACGGAGGGAGTGACTGACGGCAGCATCAATGGAAATTTATGCGGTGCCGGGTCGGGATATGCCGTTGTCGGATAAGGTTGTTCGAGAGGCATAGTGTCAAGGCTATATAATTTTCCACAAATCGCTGAGTGCGGGTCGCACTGGCACCGATTACTAAGAGTGCGATAATCTCGGACATTCCTATGACAAATTTTTGAGCGCACACGCCATGAGGCTAGAGACACCAAGGGGGGAAAGAGGGTTAGTCCGAAGGAGCCGAGGCAACATCCAAAAAGAGTTGTTATTTCGGGGGTGGGAATTTAACTTGGTGGCGACGATCAAGGATGATGAATGACGGGTGGGAGGAGGGATGTCTGACTACAAATATAGCGTCACATGCGACGTCATCAAATCACGTGTATTTTAGGTGCGGGACTAGTGGATGTGGGGGAGAAAAGCGCCCCACTTTAATGGATGGTACTAATCCAGTGGCGCAAGTCATCAGGATTAAAGTTGGTCCCGGGAATGTACCGGGATACCGGCATTTGCTTTTTGAGCAACACGATCTGTGGTAACTTACCCACTCCGTAGTGAAGCATCATTTCGTTACCTTCGGCACCGTCGGCCATGACATTAACCAAATTGATCTGTTCGTCACCATTAGGGTATTGGTCGCGATTGACCAAAATATCGAATAACGCTTGCGTCACTTTATTGGAGTTTTCATCAGGCAACGAGAAGTTAATGAGCGTAGGCTCTTTAAACGAGGTATACCGTAAGAGCTCCTGGTACGATCCCACCCAATTCTCAAAGATCCGGTTATTGGTGGTGAATTCACTCGGCTTAGGCGGGTAGATCAAGTGTTGTGTTCTGAACGCTCGAAGCCAGCCACCAAACAACGTACGGACGGCAACTCTCAGTGTCTGGAACACCGTTTGTCTTACGGGACGAATTGCCAACATCACGGCCACAATCACGGGAATAGCAATGAACTCCAACATCCGCGACCACTGGGTTTGGTTCTACGCAGGAGAGCTAGGGCGGCGAGGGATATGGGTATTTATATATCTTTGCTACTGCAGTTTTTAACCTATATACATTGGCAGTAATTTGCTTGTCCCGATAGTTTATTCGTCCCAGCCATCTTTCCATCTCTGCTTCCATAAGTTACAGTCGAACTTGGGTTTCCCCAATTTGGTGTTGACTTCGTTGTGAGCATCGCAAAGCCACCGGCCAAACTCATCTTGAGACTTTACTTTCGGAGTATTGGTGGCCATGTACTTTTCAAAGTCTTCTCCACACCACCAGCACGGGTAGAGTCCCGAGAAGAGCCCGAGGAACAGCAGCAAGTCGCGTTGTTGCTTAGTGGTGGGCTCGTCGGGGTAGTTGGCGGCAATCAGGTGGAGTAACGTCCACGATGACCGGCCCAACTGCTCGACGTCGGGAGGATCATCACGAGGGTACGCCAGCAGCGACTCATTGGTAGTGGTGGTAGCAGTGGGAGGAGGAGTGGCTACCTTAGCGGGTGCCGCTGATGGCATTTTGCCGGTGGCAAATTGAAAGTCAAGCAAAGTGTTGCAACTGCGACAACTAGCGATGGTTAGTCAATGTCCAAGCAACTCATGTAAAAGTAAAATTTTACTTACGGTTTGCCATCCTTATCGTAGATGATCTTCCGACCAGAAACTCCCACTTCGGGAGCGGGTTTGGTCTCGGTTTCGGTGGTGGTGGTAGACATGCCGATCAGTTTGTCAGCGTAAATCGCGAAATGATCAAGATTATGAAATTATACCGGACGTATATGTAAGATTTACGGGAAAGCCCCCCCCATCGGGGTTACGCCGACACTTTAGCATCTTGTTGGGCTTTCCATGCGTTGCGGCGAGCGATGAGATCATCGCAAAGCTGGCCGATCTCGGGGGTCTTGATCAGAGGCCGAGCCGCGTAGAACTCTTCAAGGTTATACTTGGAGCCAAATTGTTGTTCGTAGTCAAACGCTTGTTGGATCATTTCGAGCTTATCAATATCCTTAATGTATCTAGCTTCGACGGTTCTGATCTCTTCGTAATCCAACCACAATTCCACCAATTCCTCGGCAAACTTGGGATTATACGGCTTGATAAGCAGGCTCAAATACTTCATCGTTTCGTATTCGCGTCGGTGCTTTTCCGCCTTGGTGACGTTAGCGTAGGGAGGAATGTCCCCCACCAACAGCTCGGCCATATCGTGAATGATGGCAATTTTGACACAGGTGTCGATGCTAATATCGTCCCGAGGCACGATCATCGCAAGCACCGCCATCCGGTACATGTGGTCGGCAATCAGCTCGGTATCGGCGGCATCGATGCCGCGATCCAACCATCCCGTCCGCTTTCTCGTCTTAAGGTAGCGAATGATCTGGATGAACGCGTGGATATAGTTGGCGGGGTCATCGAGGAGGTGTCGGATATGTTCATCGACCGCCAGGTCCGGTGTCCATGTGTCCACGGTCTCGTCGAAGGCTTCGGTCATAAGCGAGAGGGAGTGTGTGTGTGGATGCGACTGATCGAGACGGATGCGGCTCGACTAAGTGACGACGGATAAACTTTTCCCCGAAGGGCCTGGCGATGATAAATGGTTTGATTAATGAGATATGTTTTGTATTGCGTTATTAGTGTCTGTCGAGCATTATTCATTACCAATAAACTCCTCTATTACTATACAATTAGGCGACCAATTCAACGACACCACCGGCAGCGACAATCTTTTCTTCGGCCAACTTCGACACGAATCTAGCCTTGACGATGACGGGAACTTCGGGCAACTTACCCTTACCGAGGACCTTGCCGTAACCGTGGGCCAAGGTGTCGATGACGGGGGCAGCCAGGGCCGAAGCCGACTTGAGGTATTCGTCTCTCTTGTCTTCGGGAACCAAAGTCCACAACTTGTCCAAGTTGATTTCGGGTCTCCAGAAGTGAGCCTTTTGCTTGTGGAAGTATCTCATACCAACCTTACCGAAGTAACCAGGGTGGTACTTGTCCATGTTGGTTCTGTGGTGGTGTTGACCACCGGCCATACCACGACCACCAGGGTTCTTTCTGTGCTTCCCAACTCTACCCTTACCGGCAGAAACGTTACCTCTGTGCTTTCTGGTCTTAGTGAGTCTGGTAGGCATCTTTGCGGTTAACAGATTTTTCTCGCGCTCGCTATATTGAAAAAAATTCCGCCTGGAGGGGTCGAGGGGTCCAACCCTAAGTCACGTGCGACCCGAAACGGGAAAAACAAAGTGGAACCACTATAACCCGCCAATAGCCAAATACCCA
This sequence comes from Diutina neorugosa, assembly GCA_030578555.1. Taxonomy (NCBI): domain Eukaryota; kingdom Fungi; phylum Ascomycota; class Pichiomycetes; order Serinales; family Debaryomycetaceae; genus Diutina; species Diutina neorugosa. The sequence continues at coordinate 182,453 of JAJMSK010000003.1, read as the reverse complement.
ATTGACGTCGTCAAAGAAATGACTAAACCTGTAGTTTCTATAAATACCGTCATGGACATTTAGTTAATTACTTACGGTTTAGAAATTTGATTTGTATAGATGTCATAACTTGCGTCGTATATGGAAGATGCGAAATCCGGGGAGGGGACAGCCGTCAGCAACACCGCCTACTGAATACCCCAGACCTCTTCGTAGCTCTTTTTACCTTTAGTTTCCGGTACTTTCGTCTTGATGAACCAGTAGGAAAACGCACACATGCCCACGAAGATAAAGTACACTGCTCCTCCCATAAGCTTCATCAAGATGGGGAAGGAGTACCCGACGATAAACGTCGCTACCCAGTTCATCAGCGTCCCCCAACTTTGAGCCGTAGCTTTTGCTTGAGGTTGAGTGACTTCACCCACCAATAAGAAGGGGATGGGACCAAGCCCCATGGCGAAAAACCCAACATAGGTGAACATCCCCACCACCGAGAGGATCGCCAGCGACCACATGATGCCAAACGCCATGATGGCACTCGCCACTCCAAGCATCGATACCAGTAAGAGAAGTAACGGTTTACGTCCAAGCTTATCCACCCATTGAGCAGCGCCAAACGTCACAATCACGTTCACCAAGGCAATGACACAGTTGACGGCGATGGCATTACTGAAGATCGACGTAAGCACGCCCACCCCGTAGAAAATGATCGAGTTGATCCCATCGAATTGTTGCAACACCAAGATCCCCGTCGATACCAACCGAGAGTTGTGGTACTGCGGGAGTTTAAGGTAGTCACGAAGGCCGACGTGTTTCTGGTTCAGGGAGCCTCCAAGCAAGTTATCGTCTTCGGATCTCCAACTTGACACTTCGACGCGGATCAGCTCGTAGTCTCCCCCACGAAGACGGTGAAGGATGGTGACCGCCTCCGATCCTCGGTTATGCGATTCCATCCACATTGGCGACTCGGGGATATACATCAACGTAAGAAGGCAATTGACTCCAGCAATGACACATCCCATAAGCAATAAAAGCCGCCATTCGTTATTGTTGCACCATTTAAGTGCTAACGATTGAGTGAATAAGATACCAACATTGATCAGCACCTGGTTCATCAGCCCGAGTAACCCTTTCGCCAGAGTCGGGGCGATTTCGTTAATGTAGATAGCGGTGATGACAAGCGCCAGTCCCGCCGCCACCCCCAGCAAGAACCGTCCTGCGAGCAATTGACCATAGCTATTGGCAAGTCCAGCCACGAGCGACCCAATAAAGTACACTAGCGTCTGTCCTACCAGCACCCGCCACCGACCGAGATTATCGGCGAGGGACCCCACGTACATCAGGCCTAAAAGCCCACCAATGGAAAAGATCAGCGTCGCCATCCCCACTTGTTCGGTAGACATATCGAGACACCGAGCGTAGCCATGGTTGCCAAACCAAGTATCCTCGTAGGGGACACCTGGTACCGGTACCAGGCGTTTACACGAAAAAATCTGTTCCGGCGAGTTGAGCTCGGCCATGTGGTACCCGAATTGAAGCAGCCCAAGACATATGATGCTCACTGTCGCCACTAATCTTGGTGTAAGCAGCATATTTGGACTGGAGCGAGCCATGATCGTTAGGGAGTACTGATAAAGCAAGGTCGCACTCCAGATACAGGATGTGGGGATAAGGGAGTACCATCATTAGGCGTTACCATTGCGATTACTTATGCGTCAATGATGACGAGTGACAAATAGGGAGCATCGTAGACTTTGGATAAGGGATTGGTAATGATAACTGTTGGGTTCTGCTTGTTTTCCACGTCATGGGCTCACCACTAGGATGTATATATATTAAGGGATGTAGTGGGATCAGAGGATGGGGAGAAAGTTACCGATGATCATCATGGGAATACCAAATACATCCCGTTTGAGCGTCCAGATACATCCCATGCGAATTTTGACGTCGGGTTTGGGGGTGAGAAGGGTACATTCAGTCATGGTTGCCCCAAGAAAGTCACCGAAGGCGATGCGGCTAAAGAGCTGAAAGTACTCTACCACCAGCTTATCATCGAGAAGTTCGACGATGAACTTGCGGCGATTTTTCCCAATCAAGTCATCTTTGCTCCACCCGGTAAGAATGCAGAATTCATGGCCCACGTAGGCAATTTCTCCCGTACGTCGCCACACGATGGTGGGGGTACCACTAACGCGAATAAAACTATCGTAGGTTAATAGCGTGCGTTGAAAGCATTGCTCCATGAAGATAAGGTCGCCTTCCTTAAGGGAGTTGGTACAGGCGATGAATGACGGACGATACGTCGCCATCAGCTCGGCCATCTTCACCAACATCGGCTTGGGGAAGCGATTTCGCAAGTATGCGATCAACATGTGGTACCCGGGAGTGTAGCTGAATGGCTGCTTCACTTGTTGGTAGATTTCTTCCGGCTCCTTATACACTTGGTGCTTATAATAAGTATCGGGGTCATCCAGACATATCCCCACGGCAAACGATAGGGCCAGCTTATTATTTCGTTCTCTCATCACCGCGGGGTCGGCTCGAGCCATGGCGTCGATGGCAGCAATGACATCGGGGAAGGTGATCGGTGCCGTCAGTTCTCCGGCTGATTCCCCCAAAAAGTATTGGTTAATCAGCTCGTCACACTTGAAGTGTTTCTCGTATAACGGGACCAGCGGTGCCAGCGCTGGTTGATGCAGTGGGGCTGATGGTCGTGGGTTATTAGTGGGGTATGGAGCCATGGCGTATCCGGAATAGCTCCGAGCCGTCGGAGGTGATAGTGCTGGTGACTGGGGGTTGGAATCAGTCGAAGGAATGTCCTGGAGAATGTTAGAAAGGGTACTGTATTCCATATCTGCCGCCGATGACATGAATTGAGCTGGCTGCGACACTCTTCCCGTGATGGGGTTATACTTGTTGGAAGCCATCGATTGGGGGTCAGGGGGTGGTGGTGCCAGTGCTGATGGTGGTGGTTGATTAGATGAATATAGTGATTCGCCGGGGGTTCCGTCAAGATACGATTCCGACGCCAGAGCTTGGTCTGAGGGATAGGTGCCTAGGACCTGAGTGGGGACATCAATAAGGTACTTTTTCCGTTTTCGAGGAGCGTCCTGACACGTTTTATCGAGCTTTCGCTGGATACATCGTTGACATGGTCGTCCAGCATCACATGTCATGTGAGCCTTGTGGCAGTGATTGCATGCCCTCGACGTCTTTTTCCGTTTCTGTAAAGGTTAGTAACTGGGGTTAACTCCACGTCAGTATCCACGTCAAACCGACTTACCGGTCGAGTATCGTTATCGGCAGTGTCCATGGCCAAACGTCCGGCGTTTATAGGGCCTACCTTTTTTCTCGTAATGATCGCACTCCGAATACCGTTGAGGTAGATGCTATCGGAGTAATGATGACGGAGTCTACAACGGAGTCAACAACTGAGTCTACAGGGATAACGTGAAAGGGCATATGGAGTTATACTGATGACTATAATTCGTCACGAGCGTCGGGGGCGGTGGATTCAGCATCGAGTTCGTTGCCATCGGCATCGAGTTCGCCCGACTTGACGATCTTGACCTCCTTGAGAGGACGGTCGCCTCTCGACGTCTTGACCTTTTCGATGTAGTCGACAACATCCTTACCGTCGATGACTTCACCAAACACCACGTGACCTCCGTTCAACCACGACGTCACCACGGTGGTAATGAAGAATTGCGACCCGTTGGTGTTCTTACCAGCATTGGCCATCGACAACCGATAGGGACGGTCGTGTTGCAATTCAAAGTTTTCGTCCTCGAACTTGTTGCCGTAGATCGATTGACCTCCGTAACCTTGACCGGTTTCGTAGTCGCCCCCTTGGAGCATAAAGTTAGGAATCACCCGGTGGAAAATAGAACCAGTGTAGCCAAACTTAGGATCGGTGGACACCGCCAATTGACGGAAGTTTTCCACCGTCTTCGGCACTACAGTACCGAAAAGACCAATGGTGATCCGCCCGATAGGCTTACCTTCCTCCTCAATGTCGAAGAACACTCGATTGGTGATTTCGGGGTTTTCGGGGAGCTCGGCAGCAGCCATCACTCGCCCAACAAAGAGGGCAATCGCCGAGAGCAAAAGGGCAACAAAGCCAAACGTCTTCATTTGGAATTGGAAAAAGGTGGAGACGTCGAAAAATAAGGACACTTGGATTCGCGCCGCACCTCCCCAGTTTCCGAGATCGTCAGAGGTATGGGAACGAAAAAAGAAATGCTCTTTGGCGGGGAATCGAACCCCGATCTCCCGCGTGACAAGCGGAAATACTAACCGTTATACTACCAAAGACTTTCTGAAATAAAAATTTTGGTGGTTTTTGGAACGTTATTGCCACTACATGTACAGTGGGATTTTGAGTTTTATGGCCCCAATAGACATAGTCAAAGTCTTAAACATAGTCTTAGTTGGGTAATTTGGTTTTCAAGTGTTTAAATTGCCGATTTGTTTGATAAATGGACATTCGAGAAAAACCATAAGCGGAAAGCCTCAAAAAAAGCCTTAACAGATAGAGATTAAATCCACTTTACGTCTCTATATTTGAATTGGCAGCCCTATGGGTGATATAAATCGTAAAAATACTGAGTCTTAGGCCTTCATTAAAAATATTGACGTGATAATTGAAGAAATTGGTAAATTATGACAACATTTCAGTGTAGTCTCGACGGTTTTCCAATGTGAAGCATTAAAAGACTCCAATAATCTTCTACGAATACTTCGTTAGTCTTAAAACTATCATAAGAGGGAATTGCTAATGGTGGTAGGGCTTTAAAATAGAGATGGGGCTGATGTGCGGGGTAATGGTAGAACAGCACCCTTCGCCTAATCCACTCTATACGTTCACCCGCTACAACTTATACCAATGTAACCGCTATACCAACTAAACTGTCGATATCGATCACGAAAGAAGGGTTGCCGTTCATTTGCTTTTTTTTTTTCTCTCGTTGTAGTTTAAACCCTTGGTGCGCTTTGTCACGTGACAACTGGCCTCGCCGTCGACAATTTTTTTCATCCCCAATGAAAAATCCTCTCCATTGAATAGAACATGGTTGTTGACCCCGAAAAGCTCGCCAAGTTGCAAAAGTCCGCCCCTAAGAAGGTCGGTGGCTCTCGTGTGAAGGCCAAGAAGGCCGTCAAGACCGATGGTGACGACACCAAGTTGTTCGAAGCTTTGCAAAAGATCAAGGCCACCAAGATCGACAACATCGAAGAAGCCAACTTTTTCAGAGAAGACGGTAAGGTGTTGCACTTCCCCAGAGTCGGGGTTACTGGTGCTGCTGCCTCGAACACTTTTGCCTTCACTGGGTACCCTCAAGAAAAGGACGTCACTCAATTGATCCCCCAAATCTTGCCTCAATTGGGGGCCGAAAACCTCGAAATCTTGAAGAAGTTGGCCGAACAAATCCAGGCCGGCAAGACCCCTGAAGAATTGGCCGCCTCGATGCCTCAAGGCGGTGACGAAGACATCCCCGACTTGACCGACCAAAAGTTTGACGACGTTGAGTAGATAGATATAATATTAAACGACGCACGGTATCTTCATCCCCTGGTAGTGGCCTCCTCGACGTCTCCCTTGACCTTCCCAAAAGTTCGGTGTCGGTGCGATCGGTATCGGCACCATTCGCTAATGAGGGGGGCTTATGTTCGGAACTTTAACTACCGAGCCGGATGCCCACGGGTGCATCAAATGCGCTATGAGGGTGTACGTCTTTGCGAATCGTCCCATGGCTATGGTCAATGGATGAATGCCGAAACCCTCTCCAGACTAGCCCCCTCAATTGCCAGTTAGTGTGCTTGAGCTAGCAGTCATTTCTGACGTTTATTTGGTGGCAAAACACACGCTACCTTTAAGGTAGCCTTTAAGGTAGCTAAAGCTTTGTGGCCCGATCTGTTGCTGTCAAATAATGTCCGGTCACATAATACCGGTAAGCCCATGGGGGATGGGAAAAAGCGGGTTGTTGTATGCAGAGCAATTGCTATTATAAAAGCAAACGAGATTTAGCCGAATACTAACCGTCAACACACTACCAATTACTGTGACCATGCCCTTATCGAAACACGTCAATGCCGATAACTTTATCGCCGAGTTCTTGAAGAAGAATCAGGAATTCCGCACCCAAAAGGAAGAAGAGTTCTACTTTGAATACGACGCCAACGTGTTGGTGCCCCGGTACGAAATTCCGGGGAAGCCCGCCAACTCCACCTTGGTCTACCGGACAATTCAAGAGGAATTGACCTTGGATGGCACCCCGACATTGAACTTGGCGTCGTTTGTCAACACCAGTCTGTCGAACACCATGGAGAAGTTGCTTTTAGACAACTACACGAAAAACTTGAGTGATAACGACGAGTACCCCGCCTTGATCGAGATCCAAAACCGGTGTGTGTCGATGATTGGTAATTTATGGCACGCTCCCAGCCACCGGGACGAAAATGGTGATTTGATCAATACTGCCATGGGGGCTGCCACCACCGGGTCCTCAGAAGCGATCATGTTGGCAGGGCTTGCCATGAAGAGAAACTGGCAAGCTAAACGCAAGGCTGAAGGCAAGTCGTACGATAAACCTAACATTTTGATGGCTCTGTGTGCTCAAGTGGCTCTCGAAAAGTTTGCCAACTACTTTGACGTGGAAAATCGGTTGATCCCCATCACTCTGGCCACGAACCATGTCATTGACACCACCAAGATCAAGGAAAACTGTGACGAAAACACCATCGGGGTGTTTGTCATCATGGGGCTGACATTTACGGGGGCATTTGAACCCGTCAAATACATTGCGGGATTGCTCGACGAACTCCAGGAAGAAAAGGGATGGGATATCCCCATTCACGTCGACGGGGCCCTGGGAGGGTTTGTCGCTCCCTTCAGTTTCCCGCTGATCGAATGGGACTTCCGAGTGCCGCGAGTGGTGTCGATCAATGCTAGTGGTCACAAGTACGGTCTTACCACCGTCGGATTGGGCTGGGTAGTATGGAGAAACAAAGACTTCTTACCCCAATCGCTCCGGTTTTCGTTGGATTACTTGGGGGGTACCGAAGAAAGTTTTGGACTCAACTTTTCTCGTCCTGGGTTCCAAGTGATCATGCAATACTACAACTTCTTGCACCTTGGCTTCGAAGGGTACCAAGTGGTGTTTGATGGGTGTCTTTCCAACGCCAGACTCTTGTCCGATTGTCTTGAGGCTTCGGGCTACTACAAGTGCTTGTCGGTGATCAATCAAAAGGTTACCGACAACACCAAAAAGATCTTCTACACCGACAAGTCGATCAAGGATGTCACCAACGCCAACGAAAAGTTCCAGCCCGGTCTCCCCGTGGTAGCATTTACCTTTTCCGATGAATTTAAACAAGAGTACCCCGAAATCCCTCAGGAATTGGTGTCGACGATGTTGCGGAATAAGGGGATCATCGTCCCTAACTACCACTTGCCTCCTAATGAAGGTGACACTAAGGTGTTACGGGTGGTGGTGCGGATCTCGATGCTGATGTCGTTATTGGAAAAGTTGATAGAAGATATCATCGAAATCACCAAGACGCTTATGCAAGCGTGTAAGCAGGTACGGAAGATTGCCAATAACGAAGAAGGGGCCCAGAACTCCCACGAGATTGCCTCGTTGATCCGGGACATGTTGATGCTGATCACCACCGGAGGTCTCGAAAACTTGAAACTTGAACAAGAGAAGACCGATAAGAAATTATCGGGCAAGGAAGGTCGGACTTTCCGGGGACCTTGTTAACCGGTGATGATGGATTAACCATTACCATAGTTGTTACGAAATCATAAAAAAATGAATGAAAAAGCTATATTGATTAAAACTCTATTAAGTCCTCACACGCTTATTGTTGCGAGAAGTGTTCCAACAACACGTTTCTTTCTTCAGAGTCGGCACCCCAGTTCTTGACGACGACGCACGAAGCACCGACGACCTTTCTGGCGTTACCTTCTCTGTCCAATTGGCAAAGACCGGCCCATTCACCCAACAACTTGGCGTCCGAAACCTTGATCAAGGGGATCTTTTGTTCGGGTTCGTTGCAAAGAGCTTCGACCAACTTGATGATCGAGTCTTCGGTGACCGAGTCGCACAACACACAGAGTTGAGCTTCTCTCTTCGAGAGAGCCTTCGAGGCTTCTCTCAACCCACGGGCCAACCCATCGTGGACCAACGAGGTTCTCAAGACAACCTTAAGGCAGTCTTCGATCGACACAGATTGGTCTTGGGTTTCTTGTTGGGGAACTTCTTCGATAACTTCGGTGTCAGACATGGTGGCTTGTCAGTATGAAACTTCGTCCAAGTGGTTTTCGCATTGCGTTGCTGAAAATTTTTAAAGGTGAGCCATCGCGGTGTGTGCAGGTCATAATCTAGACTTTCCCCCGAAGTGATCCGTAAACCTACACCCATAAACCACAATGATTTGGTAATGATTATCATCGTTAATGTCCCCTGATTTCAATAATGTCGCTTACGGTGTCGTTGGTGGCGTTAAACCGTAGTAATGATGTCGGTAATCGTATGGTCACGTGAAATAGGGTTGGCAACCCTAGCACCCATCCCAATTAGGAAGTCTACGTCTAAGGCCACATACAGATTATACCTTTAATACTTAATTTATTTCATTCAAAAAAAGAGAAAATCACAAACGGCAAGTTATGCGTTATCCAACAAGTAGTTAGTGGCCTCAGCCAAGTCCCAATTCAGTTGCTTCAACGCTTGAAGCGAGGTTTCGTGGTCAAACCCCATACCCACAAGTTCATCGACAGCCGCTTCCTTTTCCAGAGAAAGCGGGGCTGATGCCGCCTGCTTAATGCCACTAGGCGTGTGGTGGGCAGGGATGGGACCCAGATCAGGGAGTTGGCCTCCTAATTGAGCCGGAGCCGCCAGTTGCGGTGACTCGGTGTAGGCAGGAGCTTCAGTAGGAAGACCATCGGCGGCGACGGGGCCACGAGCTTGACCGGCAGCAGCAGGAGCACCCGTTGCTCCTGGTTGAGCGTTACCAAAGCCGGCAAATAATTGTTCCCATTCATCCTTATCTTGAGCGGTGGATTGAGGGCGACCACCGTATTCTTCGGTGAATTCATTAGAGAAGGAAAAGTCGTTTTGCGGGAATTCTTCGTCACCAGCGCCTTCATCAGCGTTTTCAAGATTGTCAAAGTCATCAAACATATCCTTTTCCTTGACCTCAGGGGTGGCGACGGTCAAGTTTTCGAATTGAGTGTCGAAGTCGTCAATGACTTCGGGAGACGCCACTCCCACCGCCGACACCTTACGCAGCGCCAGGCCCAGAGGTAACGAGCTGCGAGCATCGTCAAACTGTTCGCCCCGGTCATCGCCATCGTCATCAGAGTCCAGTTCGTCGATTTCGAGTTCGCGAATGGGAGGGAACTCTTCATCCAAACTGCGGTGGCCAGTGGTGCCAGCAGGAGCTCCCGAGTCGACTCCCGGCAGACTCTTTGCGTCATCCTGCGACACAAACTCAAACAGCTCGCCTCCCAGCAGCGTAGGCTTTTCCAGAGCTTCGTCCAGCTTCACCGGACCACCCAGCCGCACCTGTTCGGTATCGGAGTGGGCGACGACGTCACGGTCATTGATGTCGTCGAGGTTATCGTCACGAACCAGGAGGGGGGCGTTGTTTTGCACCAGCAGTGTAAGCAGATCGGTGCGCTGGATGCCAATGGGCACCCCCGGCATTCCTACCATGCCTCCCATGACTCCGGGGTTGCCGTGACCGTAGCCAACGTCCGACCCCAGCGGCAGGGTCACGGGAGTGTCTTGGTTGTCGTGCTTGTAGTCGGTAGCCACCAGGGAGCCGTGGCCCACCAGGGCTTCCAGACGCTGAACGGGGTGTTGTTCGAGGGTGTCATTTGATTCCTTCGATAACCCTCTAGCCCCCAACGCCGCCGCGGCACCAATGGCGGTGCCAGCAGCTACACCTGCTGCCACAGGAGGAGCCATCAGACGTTGCGTGGCCACTTGTTGTTGAGTGTAGGTGTGGTCATGTTGCAATTGCGCCAACTGAGCGTCGGCTTCGGACGCCTTTTGTTGCCATTGAGCGTGTTGCTGCTGCAATTGGGCATGCTGGTCTTGCAATTGCCGATGCAGTTGTTGCAACTCGGAATAATTGGTTTGCGTCTGGGCGTAGCGAGCCTTCACTTGTTGGTGTTGAGTTTGCAATTGTTGGTGGTTAGCGGTGAGGTGCTCGCCTTGCTGCTGCAATTCCGCCAATTCTTGTTCAAGTTGAGCGTGTTGTTGTTCGCTGTCGGTGATGCTCTTCTGCAATTCGCCGTGTTCCAGCTGGATGGAGGCGATCTTCAGTCTCATCTCTTGTACCTTTACCAACACGACCTGGAGTTGACTCTTCTTCACATTAGCTTGGTTGGTGAGCTGAGTGTGACTCAGGTTGTGCTGAGTCAAATCTTGTTCCAATTGAGCAATCTCGGCGTTGGTAGCGGCCATCTTGTCGGTATGGTCCTTGTTTTCTTGACGTAATTTATCGAGCTCGGCTTGCTTGGCCGCCACTTCCAGCTGAAGGGCGTTATGTTTAGCTTCGGCAATCAGTGCTTCCAGTCGTAATGCTTCCTTCTCTTCGCGTTCCTTGGCCAACGCGGCTTCGAGCGCCTCCGATTGCTTCACTTCTTGTTGATACAGCAGCCGCAATTTGGTAAGCTTATCTTCAATTTCCTTCTTCGCCTGTTGCACTCTAGCGAGTTCTTCCTGTTGACGAGCTCGCTTCTCGTGGAGAGCGGTAGTTTGCGTCGCCAACAGCTTGATTTGGTTTTGGTAGTTGGCGACGTCAGTGGTGGCTTGGGATAACTCCTTCAGATCGGCATCAGCGTACAAATCAGGATTAGTGGGGGCCAATTGAGGTTGCGACGGCGGCTGCGACAATGGCGACAGCACCCGTTCGCCGCCAGTAGCGGTACGAGGGGGAGGGATGCTACGTAACGCGTCATAATTAGCTTGCTTCAGCGGCGATTGCGGTGCTGACGATTGCGGGGATACTGCCGAGGCCGAATGAGCCAAAGCAGCAGCGCCCACAGCTCCAGCAGCAACCCCAGCAGCGCCGGCCATCGCTGCCGATGAGTCGCCGCCGGAGGGCTCGCCCATCAATTGTTGGCCAAACGACGACGTTGGCTTAAACGACCCTGTCAAGTTGGAGCGAACTCGAGGCATATCGGCCAGCGCCGGCGTCAAATCGGCAGGATCAGGCGCCACCGACGCTTGTCGACTGTTTGCTGGCAGAGCAAAGATATCGACGAGATCATCCATAGCCGACTTGGGCTTATTCAACGGCGGTGGCAGCGTCGACGTCGCTGCCGGGGCGACACCAGTAGCCGGAGCTGGCGGCGGCAGCTGCATGGGCGGCGCCGTGTGTTGCACTTGGTTTTGGTAGGTAGTCAACGATTTAAGCAACAGGTCGGGGACGATGTTGGGTAACTTTTCTCCCGCGAGGCTTTTTTGTACCAAAAACACCGCTAACGCAAACTCAGTACGCGAAAACACGCCGGTATTTTGGATATCGGCAAGGTCCCAAATGGCAGCCAATTCCAGCTGGGGCAACTTTGACCCCACCAAATACAGTACCACTTGGTCCGGCAGCAACTGGCCGGTTTTGTTCTTGTCCAAGTTGGTAAAGATTTGGTTATATTGTTGCACTTGGTGGGGAGTGGCGACCCAGTCTTGAGTGGTGGAGGAAGGGACGGTGCTGGCTGTCGACGGTTGCCGAGCCGTTTGCGGGGACCCTTGCGGCTGGTCGTGGACCAAGGTGGTGTTGTTCAGCGCCATCAGTGCCTGGGACACCACGCGACTGGCGCCAGGGTCTCCTACCAGTTGCCATAAGCTTTCGGGCAAAAACGGGGGTAACTGTTTGATCTGACCGCTTAACAATTGTTGGATAAGGTACATGGCGATGACAAACCCGTACAAGTTCAACTTGCCCAAGTTTGACCGGTCGACGAGGTTCCAGATTTGACCCAAGGTGGCGGTGGGCAACTTGGCCTTGATGAATATATCGCGAGCCTGACCCCCATCCAAGTAACCTTGAGGAGCGCCGACGGTTTTGGTGAATAGTTGGGTGAATTTGGCGACGTCGGCCGGAGGCACGGCTCCCAACGGTTCTTGAGGCTTAAATTGACCGGTAGCGGTGTTTTGCGGGATGAGCGCCAGGGGCTGAGTGCCCATGAACGATCCGTTGGTCGATTGGGACGTCATGGGACCTCCAGCGGGGGGAGGATGGAGCACCAAGTCGGCAAACTTGGGCAACGGACCCGGCAGTTGAGCCAATTGGGCCAGCGGGTGTTTGCCGTGCTGAGTGTAGCCGATCAACCGCATGGCTAAACAGAAGCCAAACTGGGTGAGGAACCCCAAGTTCTTGGGGTCGGCCATTTGCCAGATCTCGCCGAGGATCGGTGGCAGGAGGCCCGACTTTTCGAAGGTGGTGCGGGCCTTGTCGCCGGTGATGATCCCGGTGTTTTCCGGGTCCAATTGTTTAAACAACTGGGAGTAGAGCTTCTTCTCATCAGGGGTGAGCCCCACTTGGAATTGGGGCACGGACGCCGACGAGTTCATGGATCGAGGCTTGAGGAGAGTGCGGTGTGGTAGTTTGATTTGCCGATCGCAAAAAGTGATAGCGACACGACGGTGTCACTCGCGATAACGCAAGGGAAGTGGAGACCATTGGGGTAATTAATTAACGCTAGACGAGGGTAGATACTAATTCAGCGAGTGTAAGTTATAGTGCTTTGAAGTAGGAATTTTATGGACCCCTCCAAATTGTCATCGGTGGTTTACTTTTGGAAATTAATGGAGTTTAGTGGTGTCCGTGATTGCCGATGATGGCTGGCCGTTTGGCGGTGCGACCGACGATCAGTGCGCGACTATTATCGGCAACGGAAATAACCATGGGTAAATTAGGACTAGAAGCTAATGAAGGCATTAAAGCATAGGACAGTGTCTAGTAAAGTAATGTATCTAGCTAACTAGTAATAGCTTAATAGGAATAGCTTAATGGAGCAGTGAAGTAGGTTTAGGTACTGATTATTACCATAACAATAACAATTCATTCTGGTTTCATAGACCATTACTATGTGACTAATGATGTCTCGTCGTCTTCCTACTATACCTCCTTTCTCACTATTCGTGGCTCAATTATAACTTTTGTGGGAGTGTGCGCGAGGTCGCCCTCGCACTGGCGCACTTTTCAGTTTTTTCAAGCGATGAGCATCTTTCAACCCAGCACACCACCATGAACAGAGGCAGAGGCGGCTTTAGAGGAGGGCGTGGCGGTAGATCGTTTGCGCCCGTCGGACCCCCCGACTCCGTGCTTGAAATGGGGTCGTTCATGCACGCTTGCGAAGGCGACATCGTGTGTCGGCTGATCAACGTCAAGATCCCTTACTTCAACGCCCCCATCTACCTTGAAAACAAGACCCAAGTGGGGAAGGTCGACGAGATCCTCGGGCCCCTTAACGAAGTGTTTTTCACCATTAAGCCTTCGGAAGGCGTCAAGGCCGAATCGTTCAAGGAAGGCGACAAGTTCTTCATCGCCCCCGATAAGTTGTTGCCGTTGGAAAGATTTTTGCCCAAGCCCAAGCAAGTGGGGCCCAAGCCTCCCAAGAAGAAGGGAGGTCGTGGTGGCGCCGGTGGCGCTCGTGGCGGTGGTTTCCTGAGAGGTGGAGGTCGCGGTGGTGGTTTTTCGAGAGGCGGAGCCCGTGGTGGTTTCTCCAGAGGTGGCGGTCGTGGTGGCTTCCTGAGAGGCGGTGGTCGTGGCGGCTTTTCCCGGGGCGGAGGCCGTGGTGGCCGTGGCGGCAGATACTAGCTGAACAATGGAGTTTTTGTAAAAAGGGAGAGTGTAAATTAGTAACGTATCCACGAAATATATACAAGGTTTTTAACAAAGGCCACAAGCGCGATAGATATCGGCGCGAAGGGCGATGAAGCCGCCGGCACTAGTGACGTAGTCTTCGGGATAAGCATTGGTAAAGAAGACGTTGACGGGGTAGGCACGAGTGTCGTCAAGGAGTCCGCCATTGCCTAGGATTTGTTTGGCGCGAGACACGATGGTATCATTGACATCCTGGACCATCAAGCGGATTTCCCGCTTGAGAAACGTCCGTCCTTTCATCATCTTCAGTTGATGCCGATAGTGATTTCGAATCAACAAGTCGGCCTTCGTCATCACCACGTCGACGGGGATTCCGAGCCCAGCAACGTAGTCGAGGAGAGCAAGGTCATGGTCACGAAATCCCACGGTTACATCGACGATAATGTACACTTTACGACACTGGCGACGTCGTTCGAGGTAATCCAACACCATACGTCCTTGTTTGGCTTCGCCCGACTCTCCGTAACCGGGAGAATCAAGCACTCGAAGCTCGTTCCCAATATTATAACAATTAACCGTCTCGGTATACCCTGGTCGCTTGGCTACGCGAGCAAGGGCTTTAGCGGGGAGAACGCCATTAAGAAGCAGCAGTTTACCGACATTGGTGTGGCCTAGCATCAACACTTCGGGTAACGGTTTGAGCCACCTTGGATCATAGCCATGCGCCGACCGTTTCTGTCGTACGGGAGCCTGTCCCGGTTGCCATGCCTGTTGACGAAGTAAGCGTTCTTTTTCGAGACGAGCCACCTTGATGTCGGGGATCTCATCGTAATTAGCTAGTGTCCATTCCAACTCCTGCGAGGCTCGTTTCCACCACGTTTGTGATAGAGTGATGAGCTCAGGGTCAAACCGGTACTCGGGATTGGTAAAGTTAAAGTATTCCGTAAGACGCTCGGACGTCATCACCGGTAACAGACCCATGCCCCGGGGATCAAACTTGACCCCCTTGGGTCGTGGCATATTCCGACTTCCCTGCCGTGGTAACCATTCGGGTATACCTCTTCCCCAGCATCGTAAGCTCGGTCTCATCAGTTACCAAATTCGCACCCATAGATGGAGAAAAACTGATCCCATGATCAAGGTGATCCGGCTCCCCGTAGCTGGAGGTAAGTTCCATGGAATTTGATCGATTAAACATATGGTGCTAACGAGCAATAGTGTTTGTGGTGTCGCTAGTGATCGCGGCGTACCTTGGGTTTGCTCTGGTCCACTTGCCTCACGATAAGGTGGTCCACTTCATCACCTTTGGGGTGCTCACCGCTGAGTTCTATTGGTTATGGCAACTACCAATCAAAGTGGTACGCATAGCCACGGTGGTGGTGTGTACTATTGTGGCAGCAGTGATGTCGGAAGTGGTTCAAGGGATGGTCAATCCTCAACGGGTGTTTGATGCTGGTGATATCTACGCTAACGTCATCGGGAGTTTAACGGGGTTAGGCGGGAGTGAGGGCGTGCGGCTCATGCTCCAGCGACGGCACCCTCGGTGCGAGAGTGATTACGAGTTAGCCTAAACCATCACTCCATGCCGTCATCTCCGTTTTACGGTGGCATCAAGAGCTACGACATCCACACGTATTGGAATAACAACAACGAAAACCAACGCAACGCCGCCTTTGACCTTCGCGAGAAGTTTTTGCGGGACTTTTCCCCCGAAATCGACGCCGGCGACATCAAAGTGTACAAGTTTTGGGAGCAACCCATTGGCCATCACCCCCTCAACATGTGGGAGCTCGACTTGCGCCTGCCGCAAGCGTTTGTCAAGGTGGTGCCGTGGTTCCAAATGAATCACGGGAAGTTGCTGGTGTTGATTCGCCCTCGCCTGGAGCTGGGGGAATTGATGGACTATACCACCCATGCGTTATGGTTAGGCCATAAGGTACGTCTTGATACCGAGGTTCTCGCCCGGGAGTAGCCGACTACACTAACATTATATACGATAAATCGATACTGCCCTAAATTAAATGGAATAGTACCAAGTAAATTACCGTGGAATTCAATTGTCACCGATTCGATCACTATCACTGAAGTGACGTTGATTACAACTTAATATAATCGTTATTCGTTGTCTATGAAAATTCAATAAATTTGCCATATTCGAACTTACGCCCCAATCGGGCCTATCGACAGAGTCGCAATCGTCATCAAAATTCTTCCAAGAATTTCTTCGTAAATGAAAAAAATTACAACAAAATCGTAAAATGTATCGAATAATCGGTTACTGATTCAGGTCAAGGTTTGCTAGACGGTGGCGTCGGTTCGAACCCCACTTGCCTGCATACATTCCCACTACTACCCGGCTATCGTATAGTTGCTGAACAGACCACCTCATCCTTCCAAGCTAATCTCTAAACGAATACACCCACAATGACAACACCAAGGCCCCACCAACCCCTCTTATGTTTATTGTTGTTACTAGTTGTTTGGAGGATCGCTTACGCCGTTATCTAGCCTCATCTCCGATCAAAATTTCCCCTCGTTTCCGCACATGCCGCCCGGCTGGCTTCGGTTGGCCCACGTAAGGCTAGACCGCATGCCATCCCTAATGGGACAATTGCTGCGACGATTCCGAATGACATTCCACAACCCCCACAATTCTCTCCAAAACCTCTACACAACCTTCTCACTTTAATCCATTGTAACACCACTACACTACTGCTACCGTCTTGTAGTCCATTCACCGGGT
Organism: Diutina neorugosa; assembly: GCA_030578555.1. Lineage (NCBI taxonomy): Eukaryota > Fungi > Ascomycota > Pichiomycetes > Serinales > Debaryomycetaceae > Diutina > Diutina neorugosa. Next base: position 165,889 of record JAJMSK010000003.1, on the reverse strand, counting down.
TCTATTAATAGTCAATTTTGTGACGCTTTCGGAGAAAGGCACGTCCCGTGCCGAGAGTTATATAAGGTTGTTTTTGTTCCCGGTCCAGGTCACGTGACCGCACCCATTTTCGGTGCATAAACACATCACTGCCAAGTCCTACCACCTATCGTTGTTCGCTATCTCCCTCGTCTTCTAGCTGCCAGTGCCATGCCATTACAGTCAGACCTGGGTTCCCCGTTACGGGAGCGCACTGCCGATGAGATCCTTTCGACGTTGGAGCCAGTGTCGCTGCCAGGACTCCACCGGCTGCCGCTGCCCGACGAGTATTATGGCCACGTCCGAGGCGAAGAACCTCCCGTCGTCGGCAATCCCATGAGCTTTGGTGACTGGCGTCGTCACGATCCTCTTGAACGTCGTCACAGCTGGGGACTGGACTTGGAAGACCGGGCTCGGGGCTACTTTGATGAGCACCACCCCCATCGGGAGCACCACTACCACCACCGTCATGATCAAGACTATGTCGATGATGATGAACGTGCCGATGGTGAAATGCCTGCGGGACCACGAGACCATTTGGCTCCGGTGGAACCGCAAACTCAATTGCCCGAACAATCGGTACCTGACGATGGTAGAGGTCGTCGTCGTCAATCCATTGGCGATGGTGTAGCCCCCGATGAAGGGGACTACGTCGATATCCCTCCGTCATCGCGTCCCCCAGCAACTGACGATACCACTACCGAAGCTCCTCAAACGCCGAAAGCTCGGCGAAACCCCCTGTGGATCTCGCCTCGGTTCAAAAGTCAGTCGAAAACCCCCACCCTCGCCGACGACCCCAATAACCCCCGGCTGTTTCGTCACCGGCTCACCAAATTCGCCCGGCGGCGCCCGGGGTACGGACGCAACGAACGCCGCAAAAGTCAAGGACAAATTCAAAACGATATGGAAACCGTGCTCCGCGCTCAAAACGTCACTAACACGTTGTTGGCGGCGGGGCCGGCGGTGAATTTATTGGCGCTGCTTTTACTCGAAGACGATTATGGCATTCTGCGGTCGCCGCTTTTGCTCACGTTATTAGGGGTGACGGTGACCGATATCACCGGCGACCCCCGCAAAGCTAACCGTCGCTTTCGCCTTAGTCTCGAGTACGGGGTCGGGCCCGACCGGATCAAGTGGGCCGTCGATCGCCTGGCGGCCGACCTCATCCGTCTTCACTCAATCTTGAAGATTAAACAAAAATGGCACGGCCAAAAGTGGAACTCAAGCCACCACAACATCGAGCAGCGGACGCGGTTGCCGACGGTGCCGTATCCGCCGCAGTGGCGTAACCGCCCTCGAGAAATTGAGGATGGCGGCGACCCCGACAACACCCTGATGGTGACACTGCACCTGGGCCACCTGTTGCGCCTGGCGGTCCATCGGTTACTGACGGTGATAAGTCGAGGGCTGGCGGCGCTGGCGTCGCTGCGTCTCATCCGGCGGGAACGTCAAAACAATGAGTACATCATCAAAGTGTGGGAATATTTACTGGAGGTGATCAAGCTCGTTAGTTTCCGTCCCGAATCAAATAAGCTTTTCTACTTTTTGGAAATCCTGCCGATTCTGTGTTTGCTTGGCTACGAATCCGGGTATATGGGTAAACAAGGGGTGGCCTATATTGGTGGCACCGCTAAGGCGCAAGGCTGGCGCGTGGGTCACTTCAAACCCAATGACTTGTACGGTATCTACGACCGTCGCAAGGATAAATGGATGCTTGTGCGTAACTCGTACGTCATGTACGTGCTGAACATCAATTCCACCATTCCCCTCGATGTGTTCCTCGTCGATTCCTATTTCAAAATTGAGTACGATGGCTCTATCGATGAAGCGGAAGCAGCTCGTGATAATGATGGTTGTGTCGATATCGACGAACCCGAAGATCAGCTGCGGGGTCACAGTCTTAGCCCGTTTACCCATAAAATCACCCTTGAGAATGGTGAGCGGAAGTTGGTTCTTCACGTTAAGGAAAAGGAAATGTGGCTGTGGGTTAAGCTGTTGAATGACATGAAAAATCTGACCGTATACTCCGAACCTAATCGATTCGGTCTGTTTGCTCCCATTCGCCAAAACTGCTTTGCCAAATGGTTTGTCGATGGTCGTGATCACTTTTGGGCGATTCTGCTGGCATTGGAAATGGCTAAGGACACAATCTTCATCCACGATTGGTGGCTTCTGCCCGAATTATACTTGAGACGTCCCGCTAATGGCAACCAACAATGGCGGTTAGATCGCGTGTTACAACGTAAAGCTCAACAAGGGGTAAAGATCTTCGTGGTCATTTATCGTAACGTGGGGACCACTGTGGCCACCGACTCGTTATGGACTAAACACTCGTTGATGAGCATGAACGAAGACAACATCCACGTGCTTCGTCTGCCTAACCAGTTCCTTCTGGGGACTTACTTTTGGGCTCATCACGAAAAGTTGTGCATCATTGATTCGACAGTTGCTTTCGTTGGGGGTATTGATCTCTGCTATGGGCGTTACGACACTGCCGATCACGTACTCACCGATGATTCAAAAATCAACTTCAATCTGCTCGACCCCGATGCTCGTAATCCGGAAGACTTCACCCAGTTTCAAATTTTCCCCGGTAAAGATTACTCAAACCCCAGAGTTATGGACTTTGTCGAACTCGACAAGCCTTATGAAGACATGTATGATCGGAATAAGGTACCGCGGATGCCGTGGCATGATGTCCACATGATGACTGCGGGGCAAGTGGCTCGTGATCTTGGACGCCATTTCGTCCAACGGTGGAACTATCTTTTGCGTCAAAAGCGTCCCCTGAGACTCACTCCTTTACTTACGCCGCCGCCACCGTTGCTGGATGATGAAGTTCGCCGTTTAGGACTTCTGGGCACCTGTGAAGTTCAACTTGTGCGGCTGCTGGGTGAATGGCTGCTTGGTCTTAAGAAGCACGAACAGCTGATCCAAAACGCCTATCTCAAGCTCATCGAAACCCTGGAGCATTTTGTTTACATCGAAAACCAGTTTTTCATCACTCTGTGTGAGATTCTGGGTACGATCATCAAGAATCGTCTTGGCGATGCTCTTGTGGAGCGGATCATTCGGGCTCATCGTGAAGGACGTAAGTGGAAAGCCGTCATCGTCATTCCCCTCATGCCTGGTTTCCCGGCCGAAATTGATGAAACCGAGGGGCTGCTGGTTCGTGTGATTATGCAATGTCAATTCTACCTGATTCTGCGGGGACTGCTGCTGATCTTCGCCAAGTTGCGTAAGGTGGGAATCGATCCTGATGACTACATCCAATTCTTCTCGTTGCGTAAATGGGGCCGTATCGGTCCTGATCGCAACTTGGTCACCGAACAATTATATATCCACGCCAAGACGATGGTGGTGGATGACCGGGCGGCGATTATCGGGCTGGCTAACATCAACGAGCGGCTGATGAGGGGATTGCGTGACTCTGAAGTGTGTGCCGTCGTTAGAGATACTGACACCATCGACAGTACCATGGACGGAAAGCCTTACAAGGTGGGTAAATTCCCTCACACGTTACGATTGCGTCTTATGCGCGAGCATTTGGGGGTTGCCGTCGATATCTTGGACTTGGTGGAGCGTCGCTTCCAAAAATTTGAAGAATTTGCTGCCACTGGTGAAGGCATGGCTGCCGCTACCGGCTTGTATCCCGATCCCAAGTACACGAAGATGCTGGCTGCCGTCGAACTTGCTCTGCGTGACATTTTGCAGTTACCTGACGGCACTCCGAGATGGCACAATTTCCAAGAACATAACCGTCGCCATGATCCTGCCAAGATGCCAGACAACCTTGAGGAGGACATGTTTGGATACGATGAATTGCCCACGCCGATCCCGCTCACCGTGTCTTTCAATAACCGGACGGGGTCTCACGAGGCCAACAAGGGGATTCGGGACAAGAAGAAGCACCTGTACGATCTGCGGGTGCAAAACAATCCCGACAAGAAGAAAGACGTCTTGGGTGAAGGACCCGACAAATACCGCCTGAAATTGGCAAAACGGGCCCGACTCTTTGCCGGTAAATTATTGCGGGAAATTGCCCATCGCCAGATGCTAGAAAACCCTACGAAGCAGTTCTTACCTGATCTCGGTACCGTCAAGGACTTTTTGGAATCGGATGATGCCGACATGGTTGATCCTATGGACGCTGAGCTGGCCCATATCATTTATGAACGCAATGTTGAGCGTTGGCAGCTTCTTAAGCGGATTCTGTACCTTCAAAGAGTGGCGGCTAAGGCGAAGGAAGACGAGGACAAGGAAGCCAAAAGACGGGTGGCTGCTGGTTTGCCTGCTACCGTAAACATTGGCGGCGGGTCCAACAATAGCAAGAGTAACCTGCCGGAGCCAGCCGAAGTTGGTGTGGCGGAAGTTGACACTGTCAACGGCTCGGTGGTAGAAGAAAAGGAGAAGCCCATGGAAAAGGAAAGAGTTCTGCAGGACCAAGTGCCGATCGTCAAGTTGAATGAAAGCGAAGCTCGTGACCTTATCGATCAGATCAACGATTACACCATCGATAACTTTTCGAAGTGGATCGATCCCTATGCGTTTGAAGACCCCATTGGCGATGACTTTTACGAAGACATGTGGAGTGACATGGCCCGGCGTAATACCGAGCTCATGCGGTTAGTATTCCACTGCCAACCCGATGACCAAGTGAGTACTTGGGTCGAGTATAAAGAGCACAACAAGTTGAACAAGGCGTTTTTGATTGCTCAAGAACAAGAAGCCAAGTATCGGGTGAAGAAGAACGTGATGGGGGAGGCGACGCTGGATCTGGACGACGATGACAGTGGTGGTCCTCAATACCGCCCCGGCTGTGACCGCAAAAACCTGCTGATTTCATTCAAGCATGATGGTGGCGGCGTTCTTGGTCCCGGTCTTACCCTGAGATCGCAACCCCACCCGGATGCCATCAACGAAGAGGATGAGCTGGACGAAACCGTCACCCATCGCACTGATCTGACGGTGGCCCCGCATCCGGTGCCGGTGAAGAGTAGACGCAAGCGTAAGCGCAGACTTCGTCGCCAGCTTCACAACAACCGGGTGTTCGAACGTGACACGGCCGAGCGTCTTCTTCTGGAGATTCAAGGCCACTTGGTCCACTTCCTGTCCGAGTGGTTGCTGAAGGAACTCGATGCCGACAATTGGTACCAATCCTTAGACCGGGTACCTCCTATTGAGATCTATGATTAATTGTAATGCATACATTTTTCGTTTAACCTTCTACGGAGTTCTACTGTAGTGTAAACTTTTTCCGTGACCTAAATTTACGACAACGATCGAATGGTGGCTTTCAATTGCCTGTGAAAGTCTCACGCCATTCTAACACTTTCCACTTGCTCACTTTATCAGTGGAAGTCGTCATCACGCCACAATTGGCAGCGACCTATCGTAGAATTCGTTCGAAGTAAATGCCAATTGACACCACATTATCTAGCGTCAACTCATGATTCGGCTTGTTTGTCAGTGTAGACACGCGATACTAACGATAGCCAGACGACACGTCTTGTTCGCACTGCGACGAAATTTGGAGATCATCCATTCAGTACGGCTATGCTTCTAGAGCTCATATCCTACATTGGCGCCGTGATTGGCTTTGTGTTTCTCGTGCTAGCCATTGCCCTGGGGCTCTATTATGTTCTGGAGATTGTTGAAGAGCGTACGGAGCCTACCAAGCGCATATTGCGCAAGTTGATCTACGCGATCATGGGGATCTTTGTGGCGTTGGTGATTATCGATCGCTTCCCCATTTGGTTGTCGTTGTTCAGCATTGTTTCCTACTTTGTCTACCTCCAAAACCTCAACCGGTTCCCCTATGTTGAGCTTACATCGCCCATCTTCTTGGGGTCGTGCGCATTGGTGGTCCTCAACCACTTCTTTTGGTTCAATTACTTCCACAACCCCAAGATCCCGTCTCTCGACGAGCGTCTTAAACCCGACTACGTGCCGCCTCGCGTCCCCAGCTTTCTCGAAGTGTGCTCGTTCTTTGGATTATTGGTGTGGTTGGTGCCATTTGCCCTCTTTGTCAGTTTAAGTGCCCATGAAAACCTTATTCCCCATCACAACGATAATCCTCAAGCAAAGAAGCTGAGCCAAGGTCTCGCCAAGGTCCTCATCACCAAGGTGAAGCATAGCGTGTTCGTGGTGGCCAGACAGTTTGGTTGGGAATTGGATCCAAACTACGGGCGCTTGGTATAACAAAGCTAGTGTATAATATAACTCATTCATCAACCTGAACGAATCATGCCGGATCATATCGGACCGGTGCCTCCGCCGACATTGTCATCGGCCGATTAGACCCCTCGGCCCTCGCCACAGCATTTACCGACGATTAATACGCTATCTACCGAAGCGTTTTTGTGTACAATCGGTCATCTACGGTTTTCGGGCCCAAATATCCATTTTGCCGTTATCTTGGCGCGACTATGTAAACGTCATGCATCGAAGCTCGTGGTACTTGCGATGGAGGTTGACGCACAATACATCATCGCTCTCACGCAACTCCGCGAAGGCAATGTTGAGGTATATTAAACAACAAAACCGGGGCCATTGCCACATTATGTTTTCCTAAAAATGCTTGGCCCTATCAAACGACGAAAAACATGTGGCCAGGAAATCGACCGGCAGATCGATGTTTGTCCCCTGATAAAGACGACGCCCCCAAACCTCCCCCCACAGCCGATACCATGTGCATCTCGAGAATTATGGAGCTTGCCCAAGGAAGTGCTTTTAGCGGTTTCGACCCATCTCGATGAGATAACGACGATTTCATTAGCTACAGCATTTTTGGGAGACTATCGCTACCGCCCCTTTTTACAAATACTTGCGTCGAGGGCACCTGGTACAATACTGCATCATCAAACAAGGTTTCCCGAGCGTGAAATCGATCATCACTATGTTAGTGACACGCCTAAACAAATTGGCACCGAATTCGATGCCAAGTATGCTCATGTTAGTGCATTGGCGGTATCGTCACTCCAAAACACTCAGATCAAGGATCCAGCCTTATGTGGATTGTCAATGAGTAATTATATCCTCTCCGAAAACAAATGGGGACATTTGTCATCCTTGGTGATCACTCATCCAAAATTGATTGGGGAAACAATCACGGCACAGAAAGTCAGCATCATAGGCAAGGAGATCCGGGATTGCACCATCAATGCCCCCATTGTCAACATTGACTGTTTCAAGCTAATGGATACAGATATGCCCGAATGCCAGAAGCTTCTGATAAGAACAAACTTCATCGATGGTGCGTTGCCAAAACTGGTAACCCATCTCGATTTGGAACTCAGATCGTGGGATTCACTTCATGAGGATATGTTCAGCCACCTTTCCAGTGTCAAGCACATGGTATTGACCTATGATTGGGAAATGACGTGCTCGTTATTTCTTCCACCCAAAGTCGAATCAGTCGAGCTCATCGATATGGAGATTGTCGAGTCACACAGTCCAATTTTCATACAAGTACTGCTGTTGCGGCAAGTGATATTTCGAAACTGCTCATTCGAAGATCTTTCGTACAGTCGAATTGGATGTCCACCGAGATTGCAGGCAATCGATTTTATATCCTGTCGGTCATATTTTACCAGTTTTGAGAGCTTTCGGCGAAACAATTGCGCTCTTAAAGTGGATGGAGAGGAAATAACCAGTGGTGGCGAAGCATCTGACCATGACGCTTTGTTGTGTTCATAAACTAATGACACTCCCATAGTTTTGAAGGTATGCTGATTCATATATCACCATGAATTTGCCAACACATGGAGTAGTTCATCTTTCAAGTGATCAATATCGAAGGATTTCGTTATGTTTTCGCCTTCAATACATATAATTGATATTTTAACTTAAACCGAGTAAAAAAAGCTCTTTGGCGGGGAATCGAACCCCGATCTCCCGCGTGACAAGCGGAAATACTAACCGTTATACTACCAAAGACTTTCTGACATTTTTCATAAGTGCATATTTTGGAGCGACTTGTAGTAACGGTACATAAATTTTTCAAGGGCTCCCTCGATTCGCAAATAATCAAGCTATACGTGGTTTTTAAAAAGTACATCCGAGAACCCATCAAACAATCCATATAAGCTTTTATACATAAATATTGAATGCACAACTCTAGATGGACAACCAAAGCCCATGAAGGACGCGTCACCACATGCTGGAACAGGCCATGATACAATCTTAGTAGTGATTCGCAAACACACTCATGGCTGATTTATGCTCACCAGTTCCCACTGCATCAATAAATGAAAATAAGCGCTTTCATTGTGCCGTGTAAACGGAAGCTATTCACTAAACGTCAACATTGGAACACGATTACTTATTTTCCAAATTTTAATCGCTTCTTGCGTTATATGTGGTTTGGCGATTGCATTTTTATGTTCGTCAAAGATTCACTAACACATTCACTAAAAAACTATAAAAACTAGCGATTACTCCAATTCTTGCAAAAACAACTTGGCTACCACATTCCCAACACCATAATCAAAATCAAGGCAACCTTCGAAATCTCCACTTTACCGGAGCCATTAGAGAGTTCGATGAAGGCTTGAGAGGTATGAGCCGCCTCGACCATCTGTGTCGGCAAGAACGTAGCCTCTGCCGATGATCCTTCAATAGTAACGGTCACCAAAGTGTTCGTAAGATTATGCGCCAAACTGGTGGAAGAGAGTTCAACGAAACTCGACGCATCGGTAGGGTGGACACTAATGCTGGTACCACTGTACGAAGCAGGCGTTTCTTCGACACATGGAGTAGAAGTTTCTTCGACACACGGAGTAGACGTTTCTTCGATACACGGAGTAGAAGTTTCCTCGATACACGGAGTAGACGTTTCCTCGACACACGGAGTAGATGTTTCCTCGATACACGGAGTAGACGTTTCCTCAACACATGGAGTAGAAGTTTCTTCGACACACGGAGTAGAAGTTTCCTCGATACACGGAGTAGACGTTTCCTCGACACACGGAGTAGACGTTTCCTCGACACACGGAGTAGACGTTTCCTCGACACACGGAGTAGACGTTTCCTCAACACAGGAGATAATAATTTCACTCAGAAGGGTTTCGGCTGGGGATTCACTTTCACAAGGAACAGTCGACGTCTCAGCAAGCGATTCGCTTTCACAAGGAGTAGACGAAGTTTCAGCAAGCGACTCACTCTCACAAGGAGTAAATGAAACATCAGCAAGCGATTCACTATCACAAGGAGTCGGCAAAGGTGATTCACTTTCACAAGGGGTAGAAGAGATATCAGCAAGCGACTCACTTTCACAGGGAATAGACGAGGTTTCAGCAACAGATTCACTCTCACAAGGAGTCAACGAAGTCTCAGCAAGAGATTCACTCTCACAAGGAGTCGAAGAAGTACCAGCAAGAGATTCACTCTCACAAGGAGTTGACGAATTATCAGCAAGCGACTCACTTTCGCAAGGAGTAGACGAGATACCAGCAAGCGATTTACTATCACAAGGGGTCGAGGAAGGCGCTTCACTTTCACAAGGGGTCGAGGAATCATCAGCTAACAGCAAACTTACAGTCAGCCAACCGCTTTCATTCAACGATGAAGACGTTTCCGTTTCACAAGCAGTCGACCACGTCTCACTGGACCAAGAAGATATCTCTGCCATATCTGAGGTACTCAGGCTAAAGCAGGGTTCAGTGGAAATAGGTGGTTCCTCAGTAGACAGGTTGTCACAGTCACCAGGGCGGGGATAAGTAGGTCTACCCTTCCCCTTGTCATGCCACCATCCTTTGTGTTTTCCAATATGGGCCTTAAGGTTGATGTCGATGGAGGCAGAACTAAAAGAAGCCAAAGCCACAGTCAAGGCGATGAGGGTTTTCGAAGTCAACATGCTTATGTCCTGCCACCGGGGGACGACTTGTACGGCTTAAATAGTAAAAGTCACCGGTTATTTTAAACTGATATGGTGGACCTCGTCAAAAGCCCGTAAAAAATTTCTTGTCCCAAGCCTCGTATAGTCAGTGGTCTGACACTACCAGTGTAATCGAAATTTGATAGCAGATATTGGTCCGTCAATGACGAAACGCAACCTCCAGATTGTCTCCACTCCAGAAACTTCAACAGTCGTTGGTAAGTCATTCATACTCAGGTTGGTATCCATTAGTCACTCGAGGTGATGTGCAAAGCTCGCGTGTGTTGGAGTAAGGGGGCTTTGTTCGAGACGACCAATATTTTTAAAAACACACGCGCCTCGTAAGGTAGGTTGACAACATTGCAACTCACAGGAGACGAAAGCCATCAAGCGGTTGGCAGGCCCTTGAATAGTAAATGGGAACTGTTTTTGGCTTCCTCTCGTCCCCCCCCTCCACCCTTCAATCGCGCTAGCCGTTACATTCACATACGTGCGAGAGGTCAATTTTGAGGGGAAATAGCTAGGCCGTACTTACGAGCAGGTTCACGAGTCAGCCATACACGAAAAATGACGCCACTTAAGCCGGCGTCAGATCGCGATTTTTGCTTAGTCTCTTTGACTGCTTCCCTTTTTCTTGCGCAACCTTGACCCGAAGTCTCATTAGAATGTCAGGGACAAAATCATTTTTGGTCAATTTGTACAGACACCCAGAAACAGGGCAATCTGACCCATGAGCGGCAAATGATCTATCGACAATAATTTTATCAAAAGTATGTCCACATTTTATCAGCCTCTGGGGGTCGTCAAATTCTGTTAACGATACAGGATCATTCAAGGAGATCTTCCCGCCACTGATGCCGACATCATCATCATTGTCATCTTGGGCAATCACCATATAAGGATCCATGATTATTTGAGCTGCATTCCGGTACATCTCATGATACGGATTTGATTTAAGGTACTTTTGGATTTCTTCTTCTTTGTTCTCCCTTGCCTCAGCGTAGTGTCGCTTGATAGTCTTAAACACACCCTCTTTATCGATAGTTTCAAAATACTCGAGTGTTTCAAGCATCAATTCTGGGTTTTCATTGATATCAGACTTAAGTTGCTCACGTGCTGTAGCGATAGCATTAGAGAACAACTCCAATTCGAATTGAGCCTGTAGAGTCTGAGTGGCCATCTCTAGGTAGATATCAAGTAACTCGGTATCGACTTCTTCGAAGTCATTCTCGAAAAAACACTCGACGTACTGAAATAGATCCTGTTGACCTCCATGTAGTTGTGATCGAATGGCATCCTTGATTCCATCATCGCGCAAAGGTACTTGAGTAGCGGACTCAAACTCACGGAGGATATACCGATTGAGTGGAGTATAAGCAGGAATTGCTTCGGGAACAACGCCATCTATCATGGAGTGTTCTGGTGAACCCGTCACCATCGTTGACATCTCTTGGTAAAACGCGTTATAAATGAGTGCGCATTGATATACGGGGGTTCGATCAAGTTGACACAAAAACCTACCTGCGATAGCTTCATTTCCATAGATGTCAAAACTTCCTAAATCATTTGAGTGTCTTTGGTTATTCTACTTGTGGTTGTATTAATATACCGGATATTAAGTGTTAAGGGTTATCTGCTGACTGAGAGGTATTGGAGGTAGTCGGTTCGGTGGCGGTGCTGCCGCTGCTCGAGGTGGAAGGGATACACCAATTCCGATGACAATTCCATGCCTTTATTTGGCAGTCTCGCGAACAGTACTTGGTTCGCTTGCATCGTCGACATTTGGAGAATTCTCGTGGATATTTCTCCCATTGACCACATTCCAAATTGCCACATTGCCTAACCCCACCTCGGGCTTCATTACGACGACACAGATTTCGCATGATAACTCCAGCCCAATAGTACATATCTGTGCCTGGTAAGAAAGTGAATCGCTCAACAAGCGGAAACAAGTTCACCCGTTTGTACTCCATTAGCAGCTCATCCTGGTCTTCAGGATCATCAAGATCAAACCCTTGATACTTCTCGTAGTCCCATCTATCATTCAAGTAAGCCTTAGTTTCGTAACGTTTCTTCGTTATGGTTGATTTGAGTCGCATTGTTTCTGAAGCCACCGTCTCATCAATTTGCTGAGTGACTTGACACAAGGCAAATTGTCGTTCTAAATCATTTTCGATCAGTTCAGCTTTCGAAATCGAGTCGTATAATTGCAGAAGTCCCAGAAATTGTAGACTGCGAGGTGTTGCCTCAACCACAGGAACCGGTGGCGGTACCGCCAGTGAGTCCAGCTCAAATTCCGATTCCAGGTCTTCCAAAACGGATAATTCTAACTCCTCATCCGTTGGCGCCGTCGGATCCGCACATTGTTGTTGAAACCTTTGCGCTCGCAATTTCTGCAGTTTGGAAGGGATAGGTGGACGTAGTTGAAGTTCTAGAGTCTTCTTCATAGTCAACTTCCTCTGGCTCTCAAGGTAATGTCTGAAATGCTTATCGCGAATGCTCATATCGATGATCAAGTGGGTATTTTGAAGCGCCTCCTTGAGATAAGGGTACTTGCTAATATAAGCAAGCAATTGCAATGACCATATGATATCATCGTCCTGTGGGATAATGACGCCCGTTTCGGTAAAGTTCCGAACCACCATTTTCGATGCCGGAACCAGGCTATTATTTCGCGATATCAGTCCTGATCCAGAATCTGGCAGTACAGAGGTGACCTGTCCAGCGGTTTCTAGATAGAGATCGCACAAAAACTGAAGGTGTACATCCATGTTGTATTCATTTTGAGGTACAGCCTCGTCGTCGACAGCGTCAGCTTGTTTGCTTTCGTTAAGCTTTTTCATGATTATTGCAATGAGGTATCTTCGACGAATATCACTGGTGTAAGTCGTGTCATTCAAGCCAATTAGCTTAAGCAATTGTTCCACAGATAAACTGTCATAATCATCACAAGTGAGGCGCAGTCCGAAGTCGCCACACAAGTCAAAGGTCTTCGAACACGGCATCACCGATGGTTCAGCCGCTGCCGCTGCCGCCGCAGGTGCCAAATCCATCGGTAGTTCGAGATTAGTTAGTGAAAAATCACTCGGCATCACTGGCCTGGACGTCGATTCGATAGTTGGTCCAGGAGGAAGGGTTGGAGTTGCTGCCGGATTATGTTTCCAGAGCTGTTCATTGAGTGACAAGTAGTTGTCGAGCACAGTGGCGATGATGGGTAAAATACCTGCCAGAACAACCTTTTGCCGGATTTTCTCGGTACCTCTGGTCCCAACAAGCACCAAGCACTGAAAGGCAAGCGTCCATTTCCACCCAATAAGCACCTTTTTGTCAGCGTTGAAAATTGTGTCTTCGGAGCTGAATGAAGTATTGTGACATTCGTGTAGAATCTCAATGAGTCGCTCGATGCCACCATCGTTAGCCAAAGTTTCCCGCACTTTGGGTGAAGAAGACACCAAGTATGTTAAGTAATTTAACAGATTCACGAGAGGTTTGTCACTGGGGACATCAAGCGCTCGGCGATCGTACATGCTCAGGGTGATCGTCAACGAAGCCTTGTTGGTGGCGACGGCCCGGAAGTTGGAGTCCCGCATGAAAGGCACAATATGAAATTAGGTCTCCGTTCGATAACGGCTGATTCCTGAAGTAGACACTGATCCAGTATTGTATTCTTCGCCACTATACCGAGAAAAAAGTAGGGTGTGATCGCGGGTTATATACAGGCAAATTCATCACTCTCCACAAATTTCTTGAGTCGCAACCAGCTGGATCAATAACGTGATGTGATCACATTCCGTAGAGTAGAAATAAAACTTTTATCATTGAGTTATTAACCCATAATATGTATCTATAAAACCTTCTATAATCACGACAACCGTCCGAACTTGCTTTCCAAATTCACCATCAATTTCATCAGTTGCTCCATAAACATCAACGTCAAGATGGTGTGGGGCCAGATCCGGAATAATTGGGCCCAAAAGCCCTTATACAACGCCATGAAGCCTTCACTTCTGACGGTTTTAGCAAAACAATCGATGGGTCCCTTATATAAATTGCCCTTTTGATTGTAGACCCGCGTTAAAATCACATCCCAAGGGTTCATCACTACAGCCACACCGAGGCCAGCCACCAGTGACGAGATGAAATGAAGCGGAACCTTGTTTTCCTCCTTGATCAATTTGTTGTTCACCAAGAACCGCTTGGTGTAATTATAGATGGGCAATTGAGCCATGGAACCCGCCCCCGTACGAAGGATAGCAGCATCGACTCCTCTATAAAGACCCCGTATCCCTTCAGAACGATAAATGGAGCGGATGCCGTCCCATGCATTTTTGTAGTAGGTTTGTTGGCCCACCGCCAGGTTACCGGTGGATGCAGCTGCTTTATTGAAAGATTGCATCCGAGTCTTGATCAAGAAGAATGGTGAAGCCAAAACGGCACCCAGAGCACCCGATATAAACCCAGCGGCTACGTTGACAGGAACATTTTGGGGGATAGGAACGTCATCTTTGATTTGTTGAGGAAGAAAGAATTTCGTCAAGTAGTATCTCAGAGGTTCATACAACCCTATCCGACAACCATTAAGACATATTTGATAATAATATCCACAAAATAACCCTTGCTGTAAACCTTTGATACCCTCATTTTTGTAGATTACCACAAGGGCCTGGAGGGGATTTTTGTAAGTCTTTGCCCCTTCAGCACCTTTTTTGACGAGCTCCCCTTGGAGCTGCATTCGAGTCTTGATCAATTCGATTGGATTTGTGAACGTAACAGCCCCACAAGCCGCCAAACCACCAGCGATAAAGCCTCCGAGGGTGCTGACATTCTCAGCGTTATCCTTCAGTTTGAGATGTACAGCTGGCTTAAGAGTTGGTGATGGCTTTAAATCAACCGACATAGCAAATTTCACTACAAGATATCAAAATTTTGTCTCCATGTATTTCGCTAACGGCTTCGGCACGTGCCATCGCGTTGCTTTTAATGCCGTTACCGGCATCACATTGCAGGAAAAGTGAAAAAATAATGCTCCGCGGGAGGTTCGAACTCTCGACCTTCAGATAACTCATTCACGCGGTGAATATGAGACTGACGCTCTACCGACTGAGCTAGCGAAGCTTTGTTGTCGTATTTTTAATGCTGCTTTATGGAACGTAGGCCCATATATGGTGATTGTGAAAATTGTTGCTATCCTCATATGGATTGGACTAAATTGGTGTGCCACTGTTAAGAAGTAATGTGAGGTATCTATAAATGCCCCAAACGCCGTTGATATTTTGGCGGAGCGATTAAGGCGCGTAAATGGATGGAGATCTCCCCACGAAACCCATGGAACATTCAACACTTGAATAGAACATTGAAGAATCACCTGGAGACCTTAACTAAATCGCTAGTCGACATTGGTTCTAATGTGACCGTATATGGAGACCAAAATGGAGCGCGAACCTACAATCTCACCAACGCGTCGCTTTATCGTGACAACTGTCACCGTTATGATACAATGTTTACAAGTTACTGAATACTAACAATACGCTTCGTGATCACTTTCTACGAGCAAAGCGATAAAACTTCTTGAGAAGTTGTCTCAGGGCAGAGAAGTTGAGAGCAGTTTGATTAACTTCGCCGCCAAGCAGCTAAGTGGATTGGGTGTTAAAGATTCCACAGAACCGTAACTTTTCGATTATAAGAAAACTACATCTGTGGCTCAAAATGAAAAACGGCTATGATCACCCAATTCATTGCATCGACCTGATCTACAACGAAAAGTTTGAATATACACATCTTTCGATGGACATTGGAGTTCAATCGTATGAAAATTGATGTGGAAGAATGTCTATGATTGAGAAACAACCCCTTAAGCCAAACATTTGCTAAAGTGAGTGCACTCGAAGGGTATGAAGCGACCAACACATAGTACGGGTTGACCAAGTCTAGTAAATTGGAGATGAACATTGTGAGTTGCCTTGACGATGTCGTTGTTTCAGTGACTACATACAGTCACCATTGTCTGGAACTTATTGTGGTCTCGTATAGCTAAGCCATGAGCTCATCTGAGTTGTTATTCCATAGCATTAAGTCTTCCACATCGCAACTAGTGTTGAAACTTAACGTTGGATATTGACTCTCTGGTTGAAGAGCTCTTAAATTCCTGTTGTGATTGGAGGATTTCGTGGCTGTACCCAAATAGCCCTATGCCATTGCCAGTCGTCAAGTCGTTGTCGTCAAGGAAACAATGAAATGCAAAGTTGACACGGCAGGAGGCATTCTTGGTCCTATACGATCAGGAGATGACGCCATCCCGTTGTTGTCCCCACATAATGGCATTCCCCAACGAAATTGTGGTTTTTCATCAACTTTTAAGGTATTGACATTCAAAAAGTGAGCCGGAAGAGAGCGTGTATGCCGTTGTGTTAAGGGAGTGCCACGATTGATGCTGGTAATTCAACCACTTCTACACAGTGATAACTTATGCTATACGAGATACGAAGTACGAGACAACAATGGGGTAGCTTTGGGTTGACGAGACGACGGGACAATGGAAGGTTGCCACTCTTCGGTCTCTTGGCGGCGATCTTATATGGAGGAGCCACCGTTTCTAAAAAGTATAAGTATGCGTGTTTTCCTCCCCTAATCCTCATTATCAATCCTCATCTGGCTTATATTTACTTATGAGCCTTATTGATTGTTGGTGATCTTGACGCTTCTCCTACCAATGCCATGACCAACACTATCAGTTGGCATGGTCGATGCCACTCATGGACTACTGCTCACCACTACCCAAGGCTTGAGCGTAAGTCTGTTGTTGATGCCATGATACCACATAAGACTTATCCTTAAGTGTTTTGTCTTAGGTGGTTTGCTGATTTACCGAGTTGGCTTGTACTCAACTAAGTGATGTGCTTTGTCCAACCTATCCCATAACTAACAGTTATAGATCCTTTTGTCATACAACTGGGTTTGTTCATTCAGGTCCCCCGTCAAATGCGATGGGGGTTCTTGCCTGGGTGCTTATCCTTTTGGTGTCGAAGCAGTTACTGCTTGTGGCATGCTGGCAATGCCGATGGTATGTGGCAACCTGAAGGGGCCCATCCGACGGTAGCTGGCTGTGATGACGGTGTGCCAGTGGTTTCAATCATCGTGTATTGAGATCTCCTCATCGCTGGATCTCGATTGTTAACGTGGGACGGGTTGGAGCAGCATTGATGGTGAGACACAAAACCAATAGGTTATTTGTTGGAATATTCACATCCCAATTCACGAGATTGAGATACAGAATGTTCCCAACTACTCTTTGATTGGAGTATGATTTAATGATAGATCTATAATAAATTGGTACACTAGTAAAATGGTTTAAGTCGATGGCGCGATCGATGAAACTGGCATCATGAGCAACTAATTGTTGGTTGACATTTGTTATGTACATATTTATAACAGAGTAGGGAATGGGGAACTCAAAGATAGTCACTGAAATGTACCGACTGCTTTATGGCGAAGAATCCAAACTTACGCTTACTTTGAGATCAAAATATTGGGAGATAAGGGAATATGGTGCGCCGTGAGTGTGAACAACATCGGATACGTAGTCTGTGTTAGGTTTAAGATCTTAGTCTAAGCAGATTTACATCGAAATCAAAAAATATGCTCCGCGGGAGGTTCGAACTCTCGACCTTCAGATAACCCATTCACGCGGTGAATATGAGACTGACGCTCTACCGACTGAGCTAGCGAAGCTGTTATGACAAGTACGCTACTTACGGTTGAACTAGTGTTGCACTGGATGTGTGTATTTAAAGTTTTTGAGGGATAAGATCACTGTTTGCGTTGCATAGAAAAGATGCCTGAATCCACCATACCTATATAAGCTTATTTTGAGAGATATTAAACGCGATATAGTTGATAAAAAATAGAATTAATTTAAGATGTCGAGACAATCAATGCGATTGTTTCATGGGTAGGTAAAGTAGTTCGTTGACCGTAATTGACCAACAAGGATGATAAGTATGCTCATATTAGCTACCAGTTGTGCAAATTCTTATGCAAAGTGTGAATGTCGTATATTTGTCATCATTTCAAGATTCAATGAAATTACGAACGTGAGGACCAAAGTGATCCATGCTTAACAAAAATGTATCATGGCCGTAGTTGCTAATATCAGTCCCGAGTTCGAAATAACGAACGTCCCCTTCCTTTTGGTTCTTCATCAACACGTCAGCAATCTCTCTTTGCTGCCAGACAGGGAACAAGATATCTGATTCGACCCCCACGACGAGACAATTGGAATCAGCCAATTTTTCCATTCCTTTCCGCAAATCCTCGAGGGATTCTTCGGGCGTTTCAATTTGACGATCAACTGTTTCTTGATACGGTTCACTGGGAATCGATGTTGAATTGGATGATTGGGAAAGATAGTTTTCTTCAGCAAGATTACGCATCTTGTACGCCTTCATACGATTTTTGTATCCTAGATCGAACATGTCCATGGCCTTAGACACGTACAACAAGGAGTTAGCATCATACTCAAGGGAAAACTTTTCACCAGCATGATCGAGGTAGGTCTCGACCAAGAAATCCGGACAAAGTGCTGGAGGTTTCAGCTCGTCAGCACGTCCTCTCCCAAACCGATACTCCCATTCAGGTCCCAGCCTGTAGGTGACGGTGGCAATCTCGCGAGCAAGCTTCATCCCCACATGAGGAGGGATATCGTCATAGTAGAAACCCCGATTCCAGTTGGGGTCCGACATTAACACTTGTCGTTGGCAATGACGCAAAGCAATCGAATAAGGGTGCGATCTAGCACACCCAGAAATGGAAACAATCTTGTTCACTTCATCGGGGAACTCCCAGGCGAATGCCAACGACTGCATCCCCCCCATAGAGGCACCTACCAGCGCATGGAGCTTCTTAACACCAAACACATCATGTACAAGCTCTCGCTGAGCTCTGACCATATCATTTACTGTGATGATGGGAAATCGTGTAGCATAATAGTCACCATCGGCAGGGTCCTTGGACAGAGGACCCGTGCTACCGTAACAGCCACCCAAGACATTAGTACACACGACAAAGTACTTATTAGTGTCAATGTACAATCCAGGACCGATGAAGTTCTCCCACCAACCGGGTTTAGGGTTGTTCGATTGGGATTTGGCGTGTGATGAGGCTGAAAGCCCCGTGTGAATGAGAATCATGTTCGACTTATCCGCATTCAAGGTGCCCCAAGTCTCGTAAGCAAGGTCATAATCGGGGAGGAATCCCCCGTTGTCTAAGAATATCGGCTTACCGGAATGATAAGTTTCAAACCCAGTGAGAATCTTGGAGTAAGACGGCTCCGGACCAGCCTCAAGAGAATTGACTCGAGTGTTGGAGCAAGCTTCGGGTGCGGCCTTTGAAAGCTCTTCGGTCTTGCGCTCAAGCTTGTCAAGACATGGAAATAGCATTTGGGGATTGGAGCTAGCTACCCCCTTAGCGGTAGCTTTCCGTACCAATGGTGACAGGGACCATTGTCGGATACTTCGACGAAACATGGCTTCAATAGATAAGGTGCTGATGTTCCTATAAGCAGGATCAGCCCCCCGTTTGCATTAGTTATCGAATCTGGGGTTACCTCATCGCACGTGATGTATTGCTTGACAGCTTCGCTAATGCTGGGGTCTATATACCACAATGATAAATCACATCGATTT
Source organism: Diutina neorugosa (assembly GCA_030578555.1). Lineage (NCBI taxonomy): Eukaryota > Fungi > Ascomycota > Pichiomycetes > Serinales > Debaryomycetaceae > Diutina > Diutina neorugosa. Next base: position 146,314 of record JAJMSK010000003.1, on the reverse strand, counting down.
CAACTGAATTGTACAAGATTGATGGTAACTGTAGTACTCTACTAGACTTGTTTGGTTCCATCGTTTCCACGGGTATACACATCAGTGGGTAGTGCATATAAAAATAATCATTTCGTCAAACACCTATGATTAAGGCTGGTCCCATTCAGATCAATGAGTACGTGTTGGTGTACGGTATACTCGTGGGAGTAATAATACTTTGTACTCCTCTCAACAGCTACAATGCCGCTATAGCTTCATCCCCCGTGAATCACCTTCTATCCAAAGTATTCGTCAATTGGGGCTATACATGGTGTGCGGCGTTATTGGTGGCACTTGCCGGATTCAACGTCAACTTATGGTTGGCATTTGTTGCCAACGGTATCATTGGATTGTTTACCAACTGGTGGTTTTTCGGTCCGCCGATTTTTGATCGAATCAACGGGGCTACTGGGGGTTTTTGCAATGGCGATTCGCTGATTAGGGATACGTATCATTGTGCCAAAAGCGGCCACAATTGGCAAAACGGATTAGATATTTCGAGCCATTGTTACCTCTTAGGTCAATACATCATCCTCGTGAGTTTTGCATTGGTGAATTTTAAAGTTCATCCCGTCAGCGATTCCGAGAGGGCTACTTCTAACTCATTCACTCAAAATGGGCGACAATCTGTTCGAGCGGCAGCGTGGATATTGGGAACGATGTTTTTGGCAGAGTATTTGATTACCTGTATGTTTTTTCACACATTTGCCGAACGTATGATGGGACTTTTTTTCGGAGTTTTAGCGATCCAAATGATAACTTTGACGTCATACAAAAATGAGCACATTTGAGCACATTTGAGCATATTTTCAACGGCTTCATGCAGGCATTTTGCGCACAGGGTTTAAAACCGCTCGTACAACAGAGCGTAACTCATCACTACGATGCCTTGTATGGATCGGCTTACCGTTGAAATTGACAATCTACATTGTCCAACATGCGAGGCTCGGATTACTCATTTGGCTGAAGAAATGACAGAAGCTACCCTTGTGTTCGAACGGGACACGGTTTTGATGTCAGCAGAATCGTTGGATCTGGTGGTAACTAAATTCATCAAGAAGTTGATCAATCTGGGGTTTTCTGTGCTATCTTGGGAGTACACTCGTAACGGTAGCGTCATTACTTCCCACGTTCAACCACTCATGCAGGCGACTGGTTTAATGGGGTGGAATAAATTAAAACAGCGTTGGCTAAATCATCAGCATGTAAAGCAATGTGACCATTGTCAATACAAGGACGCTGAAATACCAACTGTCGCATCGGACGAATCACAAACTGACGATGCCACATCCGAGGAAGTCCGAGTTGTGTTCAGTATCACAGGGATGACTTGTGTACTGTGTGTCAATGCCATTGACGAACAGTTACGTCAATTATTACCCGAGGGTTCATCTGTCGACGTGGATTTGTTACTGAATCGAGCGGTTGTAGTGATCCCTAACAAGGCGATTACAAATAAGATTATTGAGACTATCGAGGACATGGGATTTGAAGCTAGGATTGCTGAGATTACACCCATTCGTGAGGGAGTTGACTCTATTCGAAAGACCCATCGTTGCGTCGACTTCAAGATTCATGGTGTACATTCTCAACAAGATGTTGACGCGATCCTTCAATCGATTTCGTCGTGGACTGGAGATATTATAGTTCAGCATGAAAACTTCGGAGTTGACAAACCACAATTAAGAGTTGAATATAAACCCTCGCCACTGTTGAACGTACGAAGTCTCATTGGCAGTATTACTCCATATCGAGTTGAGTTGATTAAACCTGAGTCAATGGAGGAAGAATTGAAGAAAGTTGCATCCAAAGAAATATCGGAGATTGTTAGTCGGTTGAAGCTCACCGCAATACTTGTTCCACCGACATTTTTCTTTAGCATGGTAACTATGTTTCTCTTGCCAGAAGGTAACCCTATTAGAATATGGACTGAACGTCCGTTATGGATAGGAAACATTCTGACCAATACCTGGATTCTATTCTTTCTTGCTACCCCTGTATTTTTTTTCGCTGACGATATGTTTCACCAAAGGGCGTATAAGGAGCTCAAGCAGTTATGGTACTACCACAATACTTGGAAAAAGCGACTTTTGAAATTTGGTTCGATGGATTTATTGATGAGCTTAGGTACCTCTGTATCATATTTCGCTCTGATCGGGTTGATGATCTTGCTGGCTCAACAACCTCCTCATTCCAAGGGTTTCGAAATGACTTACTTCGATTCAGTGGTGTTTTTGACCTTCTTTGTCTTGATTGGAAGATACTTAGGGGCCGTCTCTCGAGTTGTGGCGGCTGATTCTATTGCTAATTTAGGAGAAGCCAGGCCTGCTGAAGCCGTTCTCGTGGTGGAAAGATGTGGTAAACTCGAGGAATGCGTCATAGACGCTGAATTGTTGGATGTGGAAGACACTATTCGAGTGAGACCAGGTGAATCACCCGCGGTTGACTGTGTTATAGTTGACGGCACCACGGAATTTGATGAAAGTGCGCTTACTGGTGAATCAAATCCAGTCTTTCATCAAACAGGTCACCAAATCTTCTCTGGCTCCGTGAACTGCGGGACCAAATCAGTGCTTGCTAAAGTCAACACCATCCCTGGTCAATCTTTGATCGATGATATTATCATGACGGTTAGAAACGGACAAATGAATAAGGCTCCAATCGAGCGCACTGCCGATACGCTTACAGGGTATTTTGTGCCTTTAATCATACTCTTAGCGGGTTTGACACTAGCTGTATGGTTAACTCTTGCCTTTGCAGGGAAGTTACCAGATCTGTACATGGATAATGATATCGGTGGATGGGCCGTGTGGGCTCTTGAGTTCCTGATTGCGGTCTTTGTCATTGCGTGTCCTTGTGGCATCGGATTAGCGGCCCCGACTGCTCTTTACGTTGGGTCTGGTCTAGCGGCAAGTCATGGTATTCTCGTTAAGGGCGGTGGACTGGCTTTTCAGGATGGCGCTCATGCCAACGTCGTGTGTTTTGACAAAACCGGAACCTTAACTCTTGGTAAATTGGAGGTTACGGATTTTCTTGTTCATGATGATAAAGGTTGGCAACTCATGTGGGACCTTGAACTAGCTTCGAATCACCCCATTGCCTCGGCTCTCAAAAAATACATCAAGGAATTTCATTCAATATCCTCGAGAAATACGATACCTGAACCACAAGTTGAGGCAGGGAAGGGAATATTTGGTACTGTACTCCCCTCAAACGATGGAGAATGGCCAAGTGAGGCATACCTCGGAAATGAAGCATTTATGGTTGAGAATGGTGTTCAAATTTCCCCTCAGGATCGAGAGTTGATTCACGAATGGAAGTCTCAAGCAAAGCTGGTGGTAATGCTTGCGGCTCGTCGTTCTGACAGATGCGAGCTTATCTTAGCTCTCGCATTGAGAGACAAGATACGCGAAGAAGCACGAGCTGTAATTCAAGCTTTCGAACAACGAGGCATTGAATGCTGGATGATTACCGGTGACAATTTTGTGACTGCTCTGGTGATTGCTAACGAGTTGGGTCTTTCGAACGTCGTTGCTGATGTATTACCTCATGAGAAGCAAGCTCAGGTTAAACGAATTCAGCAGCGTCCCAATCGTAAGCTGGTAGTAGCCATGGTTGGTGACGGGATCAACGACGCACCCGCTTTAACACAAGCAGATGTCGGGATTGCTTTAAGCCTGGGAACTGATTTGGCAATGACGTCTCTGGATTTTATCATTTTGAATAAGGTAACCCCACTTGTGGCTTGCTATACATTGTTTGACCTCTCTCAAGTTGTTTTCCAAAGAATTCGGTTCAATTTTGGTTGGGCTCTAGTCTACAACATTATCAGTATTCCGATTGCTGCCGGGTTATTCTATCCATTCAATCATACACGTTTAGACCCTGCATGGGCGGCAGCTGCCATGGCTTTACTGAGTATTTCGGTGGTTTTATCGTCCCTTGCCCTACGTTGGTATCACCCCAAACAAATCTACGGGGTTGGATGTGATAGTTAGTTTCACAATAATACGTTAGCATCATAAATTAGTTCGTAACAGGCTTACTATCGCCAAATACTCCCAGCTCAAACTTCACTATCATAACGGTGACGTTGTCGGTAGTCAGATGATCCATTGCGAGTTGGCATAATTTCTTGGCGACTGTTTGCACATCAAGTTGTTCAGCAAATTGATCAACAACGAATTGACATGCCTTCAGATCCAGAATAACATCCCACACCCCATCACATGCTATTATCATGAACTCATCAGCCTCAGTGATCGTAGTCTGAGTGGTGAACGGCTTACCGATGACCAAATCCTTCATGTAAGAGTCTCCAAGCAGACGAGTCACCGCCAAAACGCCATTGACACGGTTCTTCATAATGAGACCACCTTGGTCCTTGATCCGGTTTATTTCGTTCACATCAGTGGCTTTGTGATCGTACGATAATCGATAAGGGGTTCCACGTCGACAGAGAACAATGCGAGAATCACCCACGTTGGACGTGTAAAGTACCCGTCGGTGGTGCAGTTGGGGAACGAACTCATAGCCTGATTGCTTTTCTACTTGAGGACTGAGCGATTGATCAACCAGAGGGTCAGTCTCCCATCGTAACACAGCTACAGCTGCCGTGCAGCCCAGTGACCCCAGGCCCTCCTTTTCAATTGAATCATCAGCCTTGCTGAACGCTTGGTGTAATGATTCACGCAAATCGTGCTTGCCCATGAGTGGTGCCAGTGTAGTCTCATGGTTGTCAATCTCCTTTTCTAACAACAGATGAAGGTTGTTGCCACACCACCTCGCCGTATCCTTGCCAGCATGCCCGTCGAAGATGGCAAAGTACCCCCAATCAACGCGCTCGGCAAAATTGGCAATGTAGGTATGAACATCCTCCATCTTGTTGCGGTAGGTGGAGTTTTTGTTCTCGGCCACCCCAACCTTGAACGAAAGCCCACTAAAAGGGTCACTCATTTGTCTTTAAAGCAGGGTTGGTGGGGCGCCGTAGGGGTTTTTTTTTTCGAGTGCGATATGGTTTTAAAGTTGGGTCGAGAGTGTGTGGAATGAAAGGTTTGAGTAAGAAATTTTGACTCGGTAAGATTCGAGATAATTACATGTAAATCTTGTCCAATTGTAACGCTTAGCATTCGAATTATTTCGGGATCGTTCCGAGACGAGCAATAGTTTTTTTCTGCCTGAAGCCTTACGTATAATTGAAGCTGTACGCATCACAAACCTCGATATCTCTTTAATCAATGTTACACAGAACGAATTGCATTCTAAGAGCAAAGTAACACACGTATCTGTTACATCTTTACGTAAACTAGCGACGTACGGAATGCGTTAGGCTTCAGACCCATATGCTTATACTACGCTTCATTTATGTAGGTTTAAGTGGACAATATTACACAAGTTATCAATGAAACCATACCAAACTGTATATGGTAGAAGTAAGTCCGGAACATACCACAATCATTAAACCACCAGGACCGCATTTTAATAGAGAATAACTTTTGTTTTGTTCATTTTGTGAGTTTACCAGTTGATTATATCTCGAGGTCCTGGATACACCTAGACTCGCTTGAGTTTAAAGAGAATCTTATCGTGGCGCAGCTGAAATGCTACAAAGGGCTGTTTCGTTAGCATTCAATCCCTTGATGTATTTTGGGAGCAACATTTTGGAGATAAAGCAAGTCTAACAATGAATTGAGAAGCTAGCCATGGAAGAACCGGTTATATTTCGATGGGTAACACTATCTAACAATCGATGTCCCGATTACAGCCAACAAATCAGACTAGGTAACACCAAATGAAGAAACCTTCTATGTAGAGCATCCAACTCACTAATGTACACAAGTCGCCATCCTCCGCTCTTACAACTTTACGTGGCCTGAGCGGAATGCCCTAGTGGGTGAGAACCGCTTCAGGAAGAGCACGCGCTGGGCATCTCTTACCACCGTAGGTAATGAAATACCTTATCTAGCTGGATCTTGGTTTATTTAACCTTATTTCCCATAGTACATGCTACCAATTCGCTTCGGCTGTAAAGCGTCTAGGTTCAGGTACCTTTGTTCTGGCATCATATCGGTTTTTTTCCAGACGAAGTCTCGCGATTTCCCTTTCGATTATTGTACATAGATGATGGTACTTATATCGCACTCTTCACTTAATAAACCCATTGCCTGTTCGTTATTTGCGGAGAGCATTTTCCGTAAAGATGATGATTTTTCTTGGGTCATCAAGAGCGTTCCATTCTCTATTGTTTTTGTTAAGCGTAGGATCGCTTCGGTGTGGATGGTGCTTGTGCGTACATATATAAGGCGTGTCAATGCAAGTCATGTGATGTGTGGGGTTATGGTAATTTAGCCGAGAACTCATTGCGGTGCCAGATACTGGACCATCAATCTAGCATACGCTAAATATGTACACTCAATGGCGTTCGCGAGCTTTTTGAAGTGTCAATCGAATGGCGATGGTACAGAATTTCAGTTGGCAGTGCAGATTATGCACCGAGGTCATCTTGACGATGCCCCCGCTCAGCCACAAGATTTGATAGGGGGGAGATTTCGAGGAAATCATGGAGCTCACAACCGCACACTTATAAAGAATTATCACACGCAATCGTTCGATATCCGCAAATGCCAGCCGCCCCCATCCCATACGAAGCCAAAAACAAACCCGTTGAACTGTACGAGGACTACAATGGCACTCATTTCAAGATCGTAAGATGGAAGCCTGACCTGCTGGTGCCTTATCTTGGCAAAGTCTTTTACGTTCACGGGTTCGGGGAGGACCTGATCGTTTATACCAAATTCTTTGACAATTTGGCACTGAGTGGGGTCGAAGTGTTCTTTTTCGGTCAACGTGGTGCCAAAGAATCGTCACCTAATGACATTGGGAAAACTGATGAATTCCATGTATTCGATGATCTCGATCATTTCCTCAAGGAAGAATTGGACCGCAGAACCGACCCCAACGAGAAGTTGATCATGATGGGACACTCCATGGGTGGTGGTATTGTACTTAACTACGGTATCCATGGTAAGTACCGGGATCAAGTTCGAGGAATCATTGCATGTGGTCCTTTAGTTGAATTGCACCCGAAGTCTCAAGTGAACATTTTGGTTCGCAAGTTACAGCCATTGATCAACAGAATTACTCCCTGGCTCAAGATTGATTCTGGTTTGAACTTTGACTACATCACTCTGGATGCGGCATGGCGGAAATGGCTCGAAGACTCGGAACCCGTACTTGTTGGTACCATCAGACAGTACAATGACATGTTTGTCCGGGGGCTGGCGTTACTTGACCCGGCCTATGTTGCTAAGTGGGACAAAAACATCCCCATCTTAGTTGTCCACGGTACTGATGACCACATCAACGATATCGAGGCCTCGAAAAAGTTCTACAACTTGTTACCTGAGCTGCTTAAAAATGAGCACTACGCTGCCGTCAAGGGTCGTCACTCGTTGTTAATCGAGAAAAAGGAGATTTATGATGCAGTGTTCGATAAGGTGATCAAATTCATCGAAAACACTAAGGCTTAGTTAGGTTAGTTTGTAATGTCTGTAATGTGATTTAATATGGTAAACGGGAGTTATTGTCCGGCAATCTCCGTGTGAGGCCAGGAGTATATTAGGCTAGATGAAGAAAAAAAGTTATGCATTTATGCGACTATGGGGTTCACAGTCCAGCAGAAGATTGAAATTTGCCTTCATGCTGAAGCCAACCCCCAAATGACCCAAATCAATTTGGCACAATGGGTAAGACAGAACTATGGCCTTGCCCGTGCCCCTTGCCAGACGACGATTTCCCGAATTCTTTCTAGCAAGGCCGAGTTGATTGCCTCCGTGACCCCTGATCTAAGATTAGTGCGAAGAAGAAAGAGAACCAACCCAGTTCTTCGTCGAATATTGACAGAATGGATGACTCAAGGTGTGTGGGAGAAACATCCTATGCCCACGGCAATCATCACTCTGGTTGCTAGTTCTATCTGGAATAGATTGCCCCCGCAGCTTAAGGAGGGTACTGGAGAATTTAACGGAAAATGGATTAACAACTTCGTTAAACGATTGAATATCGATGTCGATGAAATGGATATGGGTTACCCACTCAATAAGGTATGGGAGCTTGAGGAAAAAGTCGAGTTGAAGCAATACCTCCGCAACTTAATTACAGTCGAAGGATACATGCCCCAAGACATCTTTTGCATCGAGGAGTTTTCGTTGTTTTATTCACTACCATTGGATCAAATATTTGATGTGTCTTCTATTGATCTCGGTTTAAAACAAGCTGACGCTCCAGCGGAAAGATCGCTCACGATTATGCTTGGATGCAATTTAGATGGACTGGAAAAGTTTGAGCCTCTAGTGGTGGGGAAATACGAAAAATTTGACGTATTCAAACATCCTCGATTTACTCTGGGGGCTTATCAGTCGAACCGCCAAGTCCTCAACAAAATAAACCAGGAGTTTGGCATACAGTACTCCAGTAACGTTAACAAATGGATTACATCTCTGATGTTTCATAAGTATTTGTTACTGTTACATCAAAAGTTGAGAGCTGCCAATAGAAAAATTGTCATCATCTTGGATGATTCGAGTTCACATCGCATCATCAATCTCAAGTTCAGTCACATTCGGTTGATCTACCTCAAGAATAATAGCAATTTGAAGTTCCCCAATTACGCCGATCATGGGGTCAAATATGACTATCTACCACTAAACTATGGTATCATCGAGGAATTTCGCATAAGATATCGCATCCAGCAATACCAGTGGATGATTAATATCCAACAATCAAGATACCACAATCGTCTTGAAGTTTTATCGGAAAAGGACTACAAAATTCCTCTTGTTAACGTGCTCGAATGGATCAGCTATGCTTGGAGTCAAGTTCAACTGTCGAAGATTCAAAGAGCTTGGCGTCGTACGCATTTGTTTAACATGAACAATTGGCCAGCAGCGCAAATGATGGTACCGTTAGCCACTGATTTTTCGGATGATCAAGCAGGATACGACACATTGGTCAGACTAACTGGTCAACTTAATGTTGTGATTCCTTGGGAAATTGACGAGTTGATCGGGTTGGTAAACGAGAGAGGGAAGGTAACTCTCATGTATACGTCTATCGAAGAGATCATCGATAGTTGTCTATCAGAAACCTTAGATTACGAAGAGTTTCTCCAGATGGATGAACCCAATGATTTGGAGTGGTTTTCGACAAATGAGATAATTGACAAACCTCCAACGAAGCGACCTACTCTTTCAGATAGACGTTCGTCCTATCACTCATACTCTCCCTCGTTGAAGTCAGCGTCATCAACACCCAACCCTGAAATTCCTGAGAAACCACTCACCCCAGCGTCTCCTTGTGATTCCGTTCAGACATCCGTATTACGAGTTCTTGATTTAGCCAGTGCAAACTACTTGAGCCTTCGTCCAGAAACAATTATCGATTTGGAACAAGCTTTAGTTCGTCACGAAATGGCTTAGCTAGTTCACCATGTATTCCGATATATTAAAATTCAAACCCCGGGAAAGGGCCACGATATGTACAAGTAGCCACGAAATAAATCCGACAAAAGAGAAACCGTTCATGATCCTTCCTCATCCAAGCCCAACTCGCGAGCCTTTTCTTCGAGTCTCTTTCTTTTCTCAGCTCTTGCTCTCTTGATTCTAGCAATCTCCGCTTGGATTTCATGAGGTTCTTTGGGAACTTGATTAAGCGTGGCGGGATCGGGCCAAAACCCAGGCAAGTTGAACTTTTTATCAGTATCCAAACCAACGTAGTACATGATCAAAATTGGAGAAAGAAGGTAGAACCCGAACTTCAATGTTAGTACAAAATCCTGAATCAAACCCCGTAGAAAAAATGTGCCTGGCATCTCCATAACGGTAAACTTTGGTAGATATAACTTACCTTAGCGGTCTCCAACTGAGTTCGTGTGATCCCTCCGATGAAGTTTCTGTAAAAGGTCATATCGAATGATGCTTGTATGAAGCGATCAAATTGCCTTCGCACCCTAACATGATCCTGCACCCTGCAGACATCCACTGGATGGCATGATCAAAAAGTTGGAGCCATCACCTAGTACCACTCTTTATACCTCGTTCAAAGTAAAACAATTTGGTGCTTGGTTTAGCATGTGGTTTTTGTATAGGTTTCCCAGAGTTTGCACTCCTTTAACCTTCGATAGTAAACCTACGCGCACCAAATCTTTATCCCACGTCAACTATTAGAACTACGTCATGAATACCGAAACTATACAACTGGATCAGCAGCCGATGCTGCTGGAAACCCAGCAACAACAACAACCAATGACTTTCATGGAGAGAATCAGACAGAGTTCACACCCCATATGTCTCGTCATTTATATGATACTAAGGGTGGCACCAATTTTCATCTACATATTTGGTGGTTTATTCATTGGCTTGATCACCCAAAAGAACCAGTTTATTGTCACATTTATAACCATCATCTTGTTGGTGTGTGCTGACTTTTGGAATCTTAAAAATATTGCCGGGCGATTGTTGGTTGGGCTTAGATGGTGGAACGAAACGATCCCGTTGGAAGGACACCCTGGCGAGTTTGAGAATGTTTGGGTATTCGAACTGGCTGATCCCCTGCGTTATATCAATCCAATTGATAGCTACATCTTTTGGATGCTAATGTACGCAGTCCCGGCCGCTTGGGTGGTATTGGCAATTATGGCGGTTTTGAAATTTGAATTTTTGTACTTGATTTTGGTGGCAGTGGCATTGTCATTGAGCTGTACCAATTGTATGGCTTTTACCAAGTGTGACAAGTTTGGTAAAGCTAATACGGTAGCCAACAATGTCATGGGCTCAGTATTCTCGCAAGTGGGTGGCGGAGTGTTGGGGAGATTTTGGAACAGAGAATAAGGAAGTGATGTTATAGATACTTATGGTTATCATTGTTGGTTTCAGCTTGACATATTGCTTACGCGTCGCTCCACAAGCTAATGATAATCGATTAATTGACCGATGATTACCTGCGAAAGCTACTTTAATGCGTTGCACGATAAACGACCAACTACATGAACTGTTTCTAAAATTATTCAAGTACAATAAATACTCACCACATTTGGATGAAAACACCGTCTTGAGCACACATCGTCAATTGAACGCACTTCTTGGGTGGGTACGGTCTGGTGTCCATCAAATCCACATGTTCAAACATTTGCAATAACCGGACGATGACGTAAGAAGCCTCCGTAAGGGCAAATTGTTGTCCCAAGCAGATACGGGGACCACCATTGAAGGGCACGTAGGCCCAGCCGAGTTTGTTGTTGTCGGCCCATCTTTCCGGGCGGAATTCAAGAGCATCCTTCCCGTAGTACTCTTCCAAACGGTGAGTACAGTACACCGAGTAAGCGACAGTGGTGCCCTTACCAACGTAAACGGGCTTGTCACCATTCTTACCGCCACCAGTGGGTAAAGTGGTGTCCTTTTGTGCCACTCTGAAATTCACGGGCACACTGGGGTAAAGACGCAAGACTTCGTTCAACACCCACTTCAAGTATTCACACTTCTTCAAAGACTCGAAGGTGATTTCTTGCAAGTCGACATTGTCACCCTTGCCAAAGTTGTGGTAGATTTCTTCCTTGAGCTTTTCCAAAACCTGTGGGTTACGCCCAAGTTCAAAGAACGTGAAACTCAAAAGACCTGCAGTTGTGTCCCGTCCAGCGACCATGATGTTCAAAAGCTGATCCTGGATAACCTTGGGATCGCGAGTCTTCTTAGCCAATTCATAGAGGAAGATGTATCCGCCCTTCAGCTTTTCTTCAAGCTCTTCAGGAGAAGCTTCAAGAGCCTTCCTCACGTAGTATTTGGTGAAACGGTGCACAGCATCAACACATTGACGGAATTCGACATTGTTAACCAAAAAGTAGAAGTATTGAGTGTAAGATCTCGATGACAAGTACATTTGAGCAAGGTTGAATGCTTCAGCAAATTCGTCACGACCATCAAAGTCAATCAGAGGCTTTTCACCAATCGTCAGATCCATAAGAGTGTAAACAGATTCCCCGAACAAAAATTCAGTAGCAGTATCCATGGTAAGTCTGAAAAACAATTCTTGGATATCAAAAGTTTTGCCCTGTTGATTACGGACGTGCTTAGCAAAAATCTGAATGTGAGGCTCAAGCGAACGAACATGAGCCACCTGTTCTCTAGCAAACTGGGGTCTCAACATTTGTCTCGAGTGCTTCCACCCATTACCATCAAGGGTGAAAATACCATCACCTAACAAGGGGTCAAAGTGAGCGTGACGAGTTCCAAGGGCGAAGTCATTGAACTGGGTGGCCAACACTGCCTTGATGTTTTCAGGATCATCAGTACAAACGATGGGGACACCAAACAATTGAAGGAGGAAAGTTTCACAACCAAGGGCTTCGAAAATTTCGTAGATAAAGTCAACGAGGTAACCTTGGTTCTTTGACTTGACCAACTTGAGGATGAACGGCAACGAGAAAATACCCGTATGCTGTAACACTTTAGGGTCTTCACAGCCATGTTTTCTGGAGAAGATGAACTTCTTGATGCTCAACGCAGTCCATACGGTTGCGTAAAGGAGAACCAACACCAAAAGACATCTTCCCCCGACCTTGAGGAAATCATCAAAACTAATCATTGTGACGAATTAACCGATGAAAGAAACGGTGATTACGTCCCTTAAATGGAAGCTGACATCGGAGTTTACCCTCTCACCTGTGGGTCCGATTCACATGAACTCCGATAGTGGGGGAAAATATTTTTTTCGCCAACTCACATGCCATGCGTGAATCAGTATAGCTACACGTCGCACTCTGCATGAATCCCTGCTTGATACACCACGTCGAAATTATGGGGGAGAAGCATAAGCAAAGCAGTTACCAATGCCCTCCGGGTTGTTGAATTTTTATTTCCTCAACCAATCCGACAGACGTAGCTTCCAACGTCTCGTTTTTTTATTATTAAGTTTATGTACACGAATGCCGTTGTACCCCTCATTGAAGGAGGTGTAAACGTGACCATTGCTAACGGATTCTCCAAATGCGTTAGGCGTGCATCTAGAGGCAAATGTGCAAACTCCGACGCCGCATGTGGCGGAGGAGCATGAGCTAATTGCGGGGCATAGCGAGAAATCGAGTAAACACATGACTCGAACCGGAGTTCAACAAAATCAATTGATTACACGGCAATTTGGGGGTCAGAATGTAACCCATTGTGCGCAAATGACTCTTCGAGGTGATGAATTCAAACTATCATGAAATTGTCATATGCTATGCTCGGACAAAATGTGTCTATTATTTATCATCAGGGCTCAGTTCTATCGGTTATTTCCGTCGTTACATGTGGTCAAAGGCTGGTGAGACAAGTAAGCAAGCTTGTTGCGAAGTGTTGTGAACGCAGGCACCGTATAAGTGACATCCATGGAATAGTGCATTGTCAACTCAGTCGTCGGAGCAGGTGCATGGACGACAATCACACCAAGTAATTGACTCAAGTCCGCCTCCTTCATTTGCCGTTCTCCGTCGACTCCGATCAACCTGAAATCCCGGTACGTGCGTGAAGCCTTTTCCGCCTGTTTAGACAATATGTTGAGGACTAGTTGATGTAACACAAGGTTTAAGGCATTTTTCTTTGTGAAGTTGATAACAGCATGATTAAGCCCTTGGACCGATATCAGCGCTGGCATGCGCTTGAGAATATCCAAAGGATCATAAAATTCTCTTGTTTGATCATCAGCCCCTTCAATGAGTGCCTTGATGAAGGATGGCCGGCCACCATCACGTTCATCCACAGACGCGCTCAATAACAAATTCCAGCATTCGCGGTCTTGCTGCTGCTTTGCAAAGTCAAGTGCCATTTTTGGATCATTAAGATCGGAGATAATTAACTGCATCGCCTGCTTTGAGTTCCCCACTTTGCCTAATAGGTACACTTGCTCCTCTATGTAACCAGCCTGCTCACACATCTTTAGCGCTAGGTCTAGATCGTAATTCGCATCGTGCTTAGTAAGAAACGGTAAAAGCAGTGACCGTCTAAACTCCACAAGCATTTTTACCATGTCGGTACCAAATTTGGATGCAGCATATTCATCAACCGCTTGAAGTTGAAGTAAATAGATGAAGGTTAATACCAGCAAATTATGGTTGTTGAAGTACTGCACAAATCGAGCCGGATTGATCTCATGGCGATAATTCACAAGCATATTCATTTCAGGAGCAATCCTGGTTTCAATTTCATCCACAGGGACAGTTTGCAACCCATTTGGAGTATCGAATTTGAAACTCAACATCTCAGGTATGTCATTGAAGTTTTGTTCAACAAGATGATTATTGCAAATGAATTCAACTAATTGGTCCAGACGATTCTTCATCAAATGCCGCACAGCTTTCTCCGGTTGTTGCAGCCAAACATAAAGTTGTACCAAGCCTTGTCTTAATTCAGGAGAGTCTTTGTCCTCCAATAACTCCTCTAACTCCGAAATTATGTCATTGATGTCGTAAAGATTATGGTCCCAATTATTGAGTAATGTCAAAAATGTTGTCCCATCGTCTTCATGCAACCAGTGACTCAAGATACTGGTATAAACACTCTGGCGAATCGCTAACTTCGGTGTTGTAGGTATTACCTGAGTAAGTTCTTCAAAGTGATTGGTTTTGATGGCTATATTCAGCCATTCCTCCCATTGTTTCACAACCTCTTCCACATATGCATCATCATTTGCAATTGCCGTTGATGCTATTGTACTTTTATCATCGCGAACGACCAATCGATTTTCATCAACATCCAAGACTTTCTTCAAAAACGTCAATGCTTCTTTCCAGCTTGATTTCACTAAGTTGTCAACGTGCTTAATACCATAGTTGAGTCGGCGGAGAGGCGGGATGTTAAGAAAAGAACTCAAACGCCAGACTTCATCAAATCGGTCATGATCAATATACCATTGGAGTCTATCCTCTAACTTAAACTCCTCGGCATACACCAAGTCGCGAGCGGAGACGATGAAGTACCCATCATCAACCGAAGCAAGTTGGTAGTCGTTTAGACTCAAATTATTGATGTCTTTGAGACCAATTTCTTCTTCCCATTCCACCTCACCAGTGGTAGAGTTCACTAGTTGTAAATCAGGATTTGAAAACTCTCGCCTTCCATCTGAATTGACGGTGTGAGGAGTATAGGTAAGCAACAACCACAGGTCATGTTTCGAGAACGGCGCTATGCCAGCAATTAATGAACTCATTTTGTAGATATTTTCAAGTTCGACCAGACGCTCATTCGCCCCAGTATTAGTTCTGAATGATACTGACAGCGGAATATACGAAGATACCATTTCTGATTTTTTTGGAGCTGAAATTCTCATAGACCAGATATAATTACCCCATGCAATTATCACACGATCGTTTTCGGGGAATGCCCAGCGAGGCCAATACTCATCCAGCCGAGGCGCATCACCAGGACGCTCGAAGACTTTTATCTTCTGTCTGGTAATGCTATTATAGACAGTAATCCCGTCATCGTTCATCCAAAATAAGACATCATCAATGCAAAGGAGACCGACAATGGGTCCATTTCCTTCATCAATGACGACATCCGATCGCTTGCCCAACCAGTTTTTAGTGGAGTATAGGATCTTTCCACTTTTACCACCGGAGATGAAACTTCGAGTTTGAGCAAAGTTTTTATCGAGGACGACAGCGTGAACCGGCCGCTGAAAGTCATAAGCTTGGATGTCTTTTTCGTCTTTGATTGAGCCAATAACGACAGTACCATCCATTGAAGCAGTAGCAAAATAATCACCATCGGTATAGACCAGCAAGACCGATGCTCTGTGTGCCCTGAACGTGCGTACCAATTGTAAATCAATGGTATATATCAGTATCACTCCCAGGTGTGTAGCAAATATCATGTAACCATTATGAAACGAACTGGTCGAAACATCGCTTAATTTGACCGATTTCGGACGACTGTACTTGAGCAATGGTATGTCTTCCTCCTCTTCCTCGTCACTTTCATCGTCTTCGCCACTTTCATCGTCTTCGTCACTTTCATCGTGTTCGTCATCTCCGTTTTCGTTATTATCGTGGTCGTCGTCTTTGTCGTTCTCTTTGCTGTCATCATTAAGCTCAGTTCCACTATTAGTCTCGTGCTCAATATTGAGCTCGCCCGTTACGGCGGAAGTATCGCCTTTTGACGGCATTGATGCAGTCGCCGAGGATTCAATGGAAGGTATTTGTAGCTCTCCCTCTTCGTTGCTTACTGATTCCTCAGTGTGCCGTTCTTGAGAGGCGGTTGTGTCAAGGGTATCATTGACAGTTGGGCTTTCAATAATTGAGGTGTCTGTTGCTGCCAGGTTGTCAGCAGCGAAATGCAGGTTGTTGTTTTGCTTCAATGATGCTTTTTCTCGAGTAATACCATCGGATTTCTTGCGGGCTTTCTTAGTCATGAGTTTACCCTGGCAAGTGATAACACGAGCGGTACGTGCGAAAAGCGTGCCTCCACATCCTCGGCTATGTTTAACGATACTAAAATCTAAGCCTGAATAATCAATTGTAATACTCGTTGGTGGCACATTCATTAATAGCTATAATCCTTTGTGGCCGTAATACATTACTGACATCAAGTATATCTGGTTTGCGCCGCACGCAACTTGTCATCTCTCCAACAGACAAGGGTGCGATGCTTCGAGCTACGAAAGGGGCGCTAGTTCAGTGTGACCCTTCTATCCGGGCATTGGTCTTGCAAATAGATGCTCAACTGCGAGGGATTGTACTTGAGGAATTGGACGAAACGCATTTGCTAATTGCCACAGACATGATTCCCTATGTGAAGAACGAATTGAACAAGTTGTTATCAAAGAACATTTACAATCCATTTGAAGAAGATGGGAGTTGAAAAAGGCGTTTCGTCGTTCTATTTGCTACTTTCGTACTGCTCATTAACTAATTCAGTCAAGAACCCTCTCATCGTGTCCACCTCCATCAAGTCGTTGATCACCAGCTTATCTGTTAAGTGCTCCAACATATAGTTGTAATAGCTTTCATAAGTGACGACTAATAAATTGGTCAAGTTTGTCATCAAGTATTTTCGAACAAGAGCATCAGAAATAAACACAACTAGTTGCTTGTAAACGTAAGGAACTTTCGTGATGAGGGCATGTTTGTAGTCGGAGTTGACGGTTTTCGGGTCAGCGGCATCACGACCATTGATGATAGGCTCACTTACAATATTAGAAGCTTCTTTGATGAAATCGTTAACGGCGTTGTTGAGCTCCACTTCAATCTCATAATTAGCATCACTCATGTTATTGACCACCCGAGGTACTGATTTCTGGACCATTTCGATGAACCCGGAATTGTTAAGACTGAATTGACCCTGGCGTAAGGTTTGCCATATGTCATTCAAACCCAGAGTGAAGTCGATAGAATAATCATTGTGAACGATGCGTATGTCAAAATTATTGACTTGCTCACGCAAGAGCAACAAGTTTTTGAGGTATAACAACTTAGCATCGAGGGCTCCAAGGTGGGTTGTTGCCAAGTCGATGAACTTACCATTAAGGAGCTCGATACATGCGTGGACAATATAGTGTGCTAGATCATCGAACACAGCATTGTTAATGAGACCATAAATGGTAGTTAATAATGTCAAACCCTTCCCAAGAGGCAAGTAGAGTGTTTCAAATAAATTCTCTGCAAAATCAACGTCCAAGATGTTTGTTTCGGCCTGAGTAGTCGAGCTTCGCCTCCGACCAAGTTGTAAGTCAGCAGCTTTAGGCTGATATCTTTTGAGAACATGATCAATATAGAGCTGAATGCGAAAGATTAAGCGAGCTTGTACATCTTCAACAATTGACTTGTAGAGCACACCAAAGTTAACCTCCTTTGTCGACCCCTCTCCCTCGAATTCGTAGTACTTCTGTAACAAGGTCGCGAGTTGACAAAGCTCGCTAATGCTAGTTTCCTTTAGGATCATACCTCTAACTGTGTCGTATAACGGATCTAGCATTGTTTTGAGATAGTAGTAAAGCTGGTCCTGATCTGCCTTGACACCAAAGAATTTAAGGTAAATGTCATGTTCTTTGGTGACTAGCCTGTTGAAGTGATTTAACAATTCTTGCACCCTTTGGACAACCGGATTATCCTTTGTCTCTGCAAAGGTTGGCAAGGTCCGAACAAGCTTAAGGCGAGTTTTGAAGAATTGATTGTTAACGTCCCAAAGCAAGCCTTTGTATTCTTCATGCCCAGGGATGCGCAATTCGATTTCATCAACCCATGATCTGAATGTATCATAATCATAGCTCAAAAACTCTGCAAACACAAACAATTCGGGGTTGGCGTTTTTGGTTTTGCTTGCCAATGACGTGACTTGATTTTGACGGGTTTTTATTTCATCAACCAACCAATTCTTGATCAAAGTCATGGAGCGAGTCATGCACTGTCGAAAGCGAGATTTATAAGTCTCAATATCTTTTATGTTAGGGTGGTTATCCAAAAAGTCAATTGCGTCGTCGAGTACCACCAAGATGTCGTTGCGAAAGACATCACTTCGCAGAACAACTAAACGGTACCCACTGCGATTCAAATGCTTAGCAATGAAATCAAACTTCGTGAAATGCTTCAAGTAGCTAGTCATTTGCTCATATCGAGCTTTTTCATCAGCCTGGACCTCCAAGAGGCGTTTCAGTTCCTGATCAAATTCGGCGGTCTCACTTGTGACCTGGTAGTACTGGATCTCCAACTTTGAGAGCTTGTCCAAGATTTCGTTTGATTCCTTGACTAGGTCGTTGAGTGCAACGCTGTTAATCTCGCAAGCCGAGGCAAAATTGAGAAGACGATCCATTTGCTCATCCTCAATAGCACTGATCGCCTCTTCCGAAATATAGGTTTGGTAATTGTATTTCTGGCTATGAACGCTCCATATTTCATTCACCGTCTTAGCGTCCAAAGGGTCCAAGTAAAGTTTTTCATCGGGAGGTCTCTCAATTGTCAGAAGGCTAAGGTCAACAAGACTTTCAGCTTTTGGGACGGATATCTGGTGGGGTATTTGTGGTTTCAGTGATGGCTCCGGAGTTGTCACCACATGATCCCCACTGGCGATCTCCTCCACAATTGACTGACGCCGGTTTCTCACCATTTAGATGTCGTGGCTAGTCGCGCTCAGCGATCCCAGATAAGGCAGTATGCGTCAAAGGTAAGCATACAAAACTGTGCTGATTAGAGCCATTACCGAAGTTTTTGGATATGCTTTTTTAGTATTCGATACTAACCTCAGTGAAATTACCATTTACACTTTTGGACACGTCTCGATATTCGATTTAGTCGCTTACTCAATGAGCATGAATGATATCATCGAAATGTGACGCTATGGATGGGAATCTGTCAGAAATATATTGTTATACATACATTGTACACGACGTGAAAAGTACACATTGATAGCTATCAAACTGACGCAAATCGGCTTTAGCGCCATCCACGTTACACATGCAATTTGTGCAAAATTTGTCAGAACAGCTTCGCTAGCTCAGTCGGTAGAGCGTCAGTCTCATATTCACCGCGTGAATGGGTTATCTGAAGGTCGAGAGTTCGAACCTCCCGCGGAGCATATTTTTTGAGTTTCCTTGGGATATTGAGAGTGTAAAGACGTCTAGGTCCTCCTCTCACCGAGATTACTCAATCTTTTTCCCGCATTTAACACAGAATGGTTGAGAAGTCTTTCTATAGTCCTTTCTGTCTTCATGCAATCATTGCGAGACAATCTCAAATGGTGCAACGGGCGAAATCTATTTAAGTGATCAAGATATACGCTCAACTAGTTGGAGCGTGTATTTCAAATATAATACTAATACAGTGTAACGAAAAGCTGAAAATGACGGCAACGAGAGTAATGTTCCACTATTGGTAACCTTGCGAAGGGTAACCTTGTTGTGGAGGATATCCTCTTTGGTATTGACCTGGAGGAGCTTGTTGAAACCGCTGTTGACCTGGAGGAACCTGTCCGTTCCCGCGCATGGCTCCGCCTTGAGGGTAGCCCTGGGTCATTTGTGGTTGACCGACGGGGGGATATTGACCCATTTGGTGAGCGGCCTTAACGTTTCTTTGTCCCGGCTTCTTCATTGGATAAGCTTGAGGAGCTCTGGGTGGGGCCCCAGCCGCCGGTCTACCTTGTGGTACCTGCATCTGAAAGTTCTGAGGTTGTTGGCTTTGAATATATCCGTTGGGCATTCCTTGGCCGTATTCTGGCTGGTATTGTTGAGGGTAGCCTTGTTGTGGTGGGTGTCCTTGCATGGGTTGGTTGTAGTTTTGAGGCGGGGCCTGTTGGTACGATTGCGGAGCAGCTTGAGGGGGAGGCATTCTTTGGGGTGCATGCTTTTGAGGGGCATATTGCAGAACCGACGGATATTGTGGAGGTGTCGGCGACAGCGGCGGTAATGGTTGGGTAGCAGCATAATTACCTTGGGGACGCTGTTGCGGCAGGTCAAATTCGCTGGTGTAATGCCCTTGCGACCGTTGATGGTGTTGCAGTTGATGGTGTTGTGGTTGATGGTGTTGTGGTTGATGTCCTTGCGAAACTTGAGCACGAGACGGTGATTGAGATGTATGGGGCGCTTTAACTTGTTGCATAGGCTGATTTGGCGGTGCAGCAGAAGTTGTTTGAGCTTTTGCTGAGGAGGAGGCGCTCATTGGATGACCCCAATTAGGACGGTTCTGCAGGATGTTAGGCAGCGTAATTCGGGGACTATGAGGAACCTGAGGCAGGCCCGCCGGAAGGGGAGGCGCAGCCTTACCATAGTTTGCCAGCATAAATGTCTTCTGTTGCTGGGGACTCGCATTTTGCGAGTGAAGCGAACTTCCCAGCAGCAATTTTCCTTGCTCCAGGTGAACCGAAAGCTTGCGGTTATCCGTTTCAATCGTACCATACAGCACCAGGTTCACTTTCTCGTGGCCACGTCCCGACTTATGGGGTGGGGGAGGTGGGCGCTGGCTCTCATCGTCACTGTCGCTAAAACCGGCAAAACCAGAGTGCGCTTGCGATAACTGCAGCGGTTGAACATTCTTGCCAAACTGCTCATTGAACTCGGTGTATTGGGTCATTGGTGATTGTACCAGAGAATAGCTCAGATTCCGATGATTCACTTGGGGTAATTGGAGTTGTAGATCCAGCCCCGGTCCCAGAGGAACATCCTCAGAACTTTGAGATGATACTTGATCGGCGTAATCAGTAACTGGGTACATATCTTGGTATACCGATAACTTGCGGATTTCTGCAGGCAAATGTTCATCGTCAAAGTCTTCTTGGGATCCATTAAGAACTGTATTGCGATCGGTGTAAAACTGGTCCAGTGGAGCTTTGATCAGCAGGTATTTGGCGTAGATATCGGCAAGTTGAACCAGCTTATGGGGATCGTAAGTGTCCAAGTTGGGCGACTCCGTCTTGATACTCAAGTTTTGCACGTTGCGAGTGTTAGTGGAGCGCTTAGGCGATGCTTCAGGTGACTTCTGGGGAGACGGTGGCCGATTTTGATTCAAAGGGTATCCCGCGGACTGCTTCTTGGGCAGCCTTAAGTGCTGGTTGCCTGGCATAGCCTGATTACCCGAAACGAGTTGATTTCCTGGCACCGGCTGGGTGCCCGGTGCCCCCCTAGCTGTTTGAGCAGCTTGTTTAAACAGATTTGCTTGCGGAGTAGTGGGGGCAGAGCTGGGTACACTCTTCTGTGTGCCACAACCATCGTAACCACGATCGAGCTTACCCTTCATCACCAGTTTGATGTTATCATTCCAAGCAGTGGCATCCCAGCCTAAAAAGTCGCCTCTTTGAGTGAGGCCAGTAACGTCATCTAAAGTCAAGTAGTGAATGTGGGGTAAAGTAGGAAGGCCAAATAAAAGAGAATCGGGATCGACTCTGTCAGCTTTCAATCTTTTAGGACGACCATAAAGACCAAACAGGTCAAGCAATGGTACTAAAAATCTAATCAAAGTGTCGTATCCTGGGACCAGCGAATGTTGTTCTGGCATAAGGAATATCAGGGTGCTTTTGAAGTCTTCCAAGGCTTTTTTCAGGATCTTATTCAGCACCAGCGGCAGCTTAAAGTTTATACGACTTTCCAATTTAAGCATGGTACTATGATCGATCAACTTGTGCGATTGAGGATAAATTGCCGTAACCATCGTTGCCAGAATGACCACTGCCAACAATTGTTTTTTCTTCTTTTGGTCGTTTTCGTAGAAAAGCACTCGTCCTGGAGTGAAGCTCTTGCGTTTAATTGTACTCGGTTCAATGACGGCGTAGCATCGTTTCCAAGCCATTCCCAGACCGTAACGAATCAGGACCCAGTCTTCGTGATCGAAGCGCTTTTCGGCAAGAATCGTACGGATATCCAGCAACAATCGGCCCCGCGACAGCAAGAGAGCCCCAGTATAAGCTTGTTGCAACAGCGAGTACTCATAATTCAGAAGACGGAGGGCCAGGTACCATACGGTCAAGTCCAGGTACAGTTTGAATTGTAAAAGATACCGATTTTTGAGCGTCGTCAGGACGATGATGACGTTATCCAAGTTTTGCTTCGCTGCCGGGAGCACCTTCATGGCATTGTAGACGGAGTCGGTGAAGTTGATGTAGTTGGGTTTAGCCAGAGTCTCTAAAAGTCCATCGGGGTTGTGGCGGAATTGAGCCAACGTCGCCGCGTCCCAATAGGCCAACTGGTTACCGGTTAAGATACCGTATACTTCTCTCCACTCGCGATCAGCGGGTTTGCCGTCACCGTTCAAATCGTAATACAACATAAAGATCCCTTCATGATATCTCCGTTGGATTTGGCTCAGGATCAACGTGACGATAGGGATAAGTTCGGGGCTGAGATCCAGGTAGTCACTCAGCATCGGCAGCACCGGCGGCATCAGCGACAGCGAGTCCTTTCGGATCAGCACCGCCGCGTCCCCTTTGGGAGGACTCTTCGGCTTCAGCTTGAATGGGGTCATGACTGAGGCCGGGGTAAGAAGGTGGTGTCAGCGTGATTCAACGTCGCGAACAAATTTGTTCCCAAATCGGTGGGGAGAGACAGGTGCGCACGCCGTAACTATAAACACGCGGTGTACGAGAATAATAAACGGCTCTGCGTAACGGGAGAAATGCTTGGGACAGGGTGGTTTGTCGTGGTGGGTCTAAGGGATCATCCACCTAAGGTGGAGAGTAATTTATAGATCGAATTTCCTGTATAGGAGAAAGATGGGGCCGATCATTACCGGGCTAGTTGACAGCAGTTAGAGATCGCAACTGTCAAGCACACGACTAAAAAAAAAAAACTGTCGACGTCAGTGGCGATAGATAGGTGGTGGCGGAGGGTACAGATACCGCAAAACAATGGTTTCACCATGGTGCACACATGTAGACCACTACGTCTCCCGCCAAGGGAGAAAAACCTGCATGTCGTCACCGTGGGGATGACTTCTAACTGCTTGACTGTTGTGGATTTGCTTTTTTTATGCCAAGCCATCACGCGGATGATGCCTCTCAGGGTCGTGGTTACCGCGTGCGACTGAACCCTATCGTTTGAGAGGGTAAGGTGCCTTGTGTCAGAAGGGGGAACCCCTCGTGTTTTGCGTGCATGTTTACGTGATGAGGCGGAGTGAGACGGGGCTATGGGGTAAATCGGTAGGATTCATCGCCCTAGAGAGGTAACTAGAGTGGGCTTGGCACCGTGCCATGTCGCATCAGTGCAGACGTGTATGCATCATTTACGTGTCGGTGGTGCCAAGGGTTTTTGTTTTGATGAGTGAAGGGAGTAAGCGAATGTGGTTAAGGGGGGTGGCGTTTATGACGAGGTGTGGTTGGTGACGACAGGTGTCGGTGGTAACGGTGCATTCCGACCCAACGCACCACGAGGGGCGCCCGTGCCTCTTTATAATTGCAGGGTGCCGATGACGTAGGATTGCGTATATAGTCTAATCATTGTGCAATGCCGTGCTTAGACCATCTCGAGCGACAGGTGTCGGCGTAAGGCAGGTGTAAACGCTCACAAGGCATTCAACTTGGCCAACGCTTCCTCCAATTCACGCTTAGCCGTGTCGGTATCCTCGTAGTTCAATGCCGATATGGCAAACTTGGCATGTTTTTGGATCGACGCCAACGCCTCGGTGCGGTCGACAATCGTCTGGACCGTTTCCTTAGTCACGGGGGGTGCCCGGGGTGCCGGCAGAGGCACGAACAGGGGTCGCCGTTCGACTTCAGGGCGTGACGGTTTGGGTGACTCACGGTGGATAACGTGGATTGCCAGAGACTTGGGGGTGGGAATGTCTTCGTCGGGTAAATATTCCGGTGCCAGCGGAAGGTAGGGGGAGTTCTCATTGTCATCGGGGTTATTACGGGGGGCTCCGGGTAAAGAAATTGGTGGCCGTGACAGATCACCATCTTGAGGGGTGCTGGGTAAGCCAAGGGTGGCGTCATTATCGTTATCATCATCAATAAATTCTGGAATCAGGGATTCGGTTTTGGTAGCGTTATCGGTGGAATCTTCCGGGGGCACTTCGGGAGCAGTTTCGGGAGCTTCGTCAATCATTTGCTCCAATTCCTGTTCCATTTCAGCATCTTGCAGTTTCACCACCTTCATCAATTGCACCTTAAGAATCTTAGTCTTTTTCCGATTCATAGCATCAAATTCTGCTCCAGTATGGGCAGTTCCTCCGGATATCTTATCCCAGTCGATTCCCTCATTGTTGGTGAATACCTGTAATATCGTCAAAAAGTTTATCGTGGCACGAATCTTCGATATCAAATTGGCTTTGTTGGTGGTAGCACCGGTATCTTGGACACATTGATTGAAGAGCTTGTAGGCAAACAGAACCACCGCCGTAAGACTCAATTGCCTATTTCCCAACACTTCTTTGAGTTCATCGGAGTTTTTAAGCGCTTCCGTCTCATCCAACAATGACACCGTATACGCCTCAACTTCCTTGGATGTGGCGTGTAACTTGTTGTTCAAAATATACTCGAGCACATAGATAAGGCAGTAGTAAGACACCGCAGGATTGACACCAGCAACTTCATTGGCTCGAGCAATGTAGGGGGCGATGTTTTTATCGGTTTGAAGTGAGGGTGGTAATGAATCCATGATAAAGCCTCTATAACCTCCGAGCGCGAGATTAGGGTGCGGTGGATGACTGAACCTCGTGGCGTAAAGTTACAAACGTTTTAGTGTTTATCATCGGATAAATACGTCATATCAAAGGAACAATCATCAATGTTTGGTCAATGAAATTAAACCTTTAATACCGACTAGCCCTGACCAGAGAAGCTACTAGCAAAATTAGGGGATATCAAAGATACATTGCTGCATTAATTAAAGCCAGTACAAATGTCAATAGACTTGCGTAGTAAACATGAGTGATTGACTATATATACAAATGATAAGTCTAGGTGACTTCTATTCTATTTACTTCTTATGTTCGTGTAGTTCGGGCATTCTAAGGATTTCCCGGTCTTTATTGACGGCATCTTCTTGCAACATCTTCAAAATCTTTGAGTTTTGCCACTTTTCAGGTAAAGGAGTCACGTCATAGTTCTTGGTGGCCCAGTAGTAGATGTCCCAATCGGCTTCATCCAACAATCGATCATATTCATCAAGCTCGGCCTCGTTAAACTCGTGCAAGTACTTCTTAGCAAATCTCGACAATAACAAGTCGGATTCCAAAATCCCCCGTTTTCTCAGTTGGTAGATCAACCGGGCCCGCTTGATATCAGGAGTCTCACCCTTCCGTTCGATGGGCATAATCTTCAATTTGACGGTGGGATCAACCGGAGGGTTTTGCGGCTTCCCATAGTTCTTCATGGCCCGGGTAGACCGAGAGAAAAGTCTCGTAGACAACTTAGATGACATGGTTAATTGTAAGCGACTTCCCCCGCGATCACAATTTTTCTTCTGCGAAGCGCTACCTTTGATGACGACACAGATAACGTGAGTAGATAGATGTTTGTGAAATTTACAACCTAGATAGACGTATAGGTATGATATGAAGTTTCATACCATTCTGCCGTAGTTACTCTTGAACTGGTAGTACAGGACTTCGATACTGTCGTCGTCGCACGTCGCACGACTAATTTTTCGACGATCGGCAAGAGGTTAGGACCTTGAACGATGGAGACTCCGCTTGACACCACCCTTGGGGGCCGTATGACGGCTTACCTCAATTCGAGTGACGATTATCGGAAACAACGTCAGCGACTCAACAAGCAGTTGAAGCGGTTGCGCCATGAACTTGGGCTTGTCGTTCGCGACACCAAGAACTACTCGAAGAAGGCAAAGACTAAAGAAATCTCGGCCGAACAGGTGAAGACCAACGACAAGTATGCACTTTTGTTGTTGTTAACGGCGGAACGGGATATGCTTTACGCTAATGAGGTTAAACTTCAGTTGGAGACCGCCGATAACCACGGTAACTACAAAACGCTCATGATCACGAAGATGAGACGGTCTATCAGTTACATCAAACAGTTATTGTCGGTGGTTCCTCAAACAAATCCCCAAGAAGTGTTGCAGTTGTACGTGTATGCTGCTCTCGGCGAGGGGCAAGTGGCCATCACCAGAAGACAATGGAAAAAGGCGGTGTACGCGTTTTCTGTGGCTCGTGTCAGTGTTGACTTTTTGATCAGCTTGAAGTCGTTGGACAATACGTTGTTGTATGACATCATTGACACTGTAATCGATCCCTCGCTCAATTTGGCATTATCGAAGGATGGGGCCGAAGTGAAGGATTTGAAGGCTGCAAGCAGAAAGTACTGCCATTCTAAGGTGATTCCTTATCTCAGCAAAGCAGTTGATATTGTCCACGGGTTGGACTCGTCGTTCGTGGCGGACTTGTCGTCGCAAGTGGAACTTATCGACTCAATTGAGTGGCGTGGACACCATGCCAAAATATACAGCGAGGAATTGGCCTACAAAATTATGAGTCTTCAGGAGCTTACCAAAACCACCGACTTGACCACAGTCGAGGCGTTTGATAGTCTCATCGCTGGGTGGAGTGATGCGGTAGAATTGCATAAAGAAGATACCGTCAAAAACCAAGATGAAGATGACAGCGATAACGTACAAAATCGTGCTATTCTCATGACCTACCTCCAGTACAATTTGTTGTTTACCACTATCAAACGTGACTTACTTCTTGTCTCTCAGATTGAGTCTGAAGGCAAGCTTAAGGATTGTCACCGCGTCTACCAAGGTATAATACAAGCGACCAAAGAGCTTGAAGATTTGCCGGGTGTGTACAATGATGACGACTTACACACTTCCTTACAACACCTTGAAACATTCTTCACGGCCAAGCTGAATGAAGTTATTGCTGATTGTTATCACAAGGCGCATAAATTCCCGGAAGCGCTCAAGATCCTTGCTAGCGTTTACGAGCTGCTTGACATTACCGAAGAAATCTATAAAGTCGAATTTCCTTACGGTCTTACCACTAATGATGAGTATGCTGCTTATAGACAGCAGTTACACTCAAAATTGATCCAATGTCAATTGACCACTCAAATCGCACAACAAAGTCACGGTGGGGTCATTGCGGAAGACGTTAACGTGATTCCTGGCACGATTAGTGCCACCAATGTCATTAACATTTCGAAAAAGCCCCGCATCTATCCGATTCTCCCCAAGCCTGTGTTGTTTGATGTCGCTTTTAACTACATCAACATGGATAGCGAAGCATCTCCGGCTCAGACGACGGGTGAGCTGACGGAAGAAGCACCCGAAGAAGAGAAAAAGAAGGGTCTTTTTGGTTTTTTCGGTAGACGTTAATACCATAATCATTACTACCGATCTATAATATAAGTTTCACGTATTAATTTGCCCGTAATCGAAATTGTTGCAATAATTGAAACATTTCCCATAATTTTCAACTTACGAAGTGAGAGTAACCAGTTCAAATCACATTTGCCTAGTTGGCAGATCTCGGCCGATACGGACCCAGAATTGTTAAAATACAACTAAAATCCTAAAAAAAAGTTCATCATCAATTATCTGGCCGTTTTGAGAGTATTCATGGCTTCTTTCGAACACGTGAATTTTTTCTCAGCAGAAAAATGGATAGCGGTGGTGGCCTCTATTTACGCGTAACTTGAAGTATTCATCTGGGAAAACATGGGATCAAAAACCACCCTTGCGGTGTGTGTTCTCGGCCTTTATGGACTGTTTCTTACTTGGCTGATTCTTCAAGAACGTATCAATACCAAACCCTACGGAGTAACCGCTTTGGGAGACCCAGTATACTTTAAGTCACCAATTATGATCAATATCATTCAAGCGGCGTTTGCCCTGCTAGTAGGGTTTGTGTACCTGGTGGCATACAAGAAGCAAAATCCATTTGCTGTATTTTTTGATAATGACAAGCGGGACTCGTTGAAAATATTAAAATCCTTTGTGCTTATTGCCATTACCACATCGCTTGCAGGCCCCCTTGGATATCAATCACTTAAACATGTGGACTATTTGGCATATTTACTTGCAAAACTGTGCAAATTAATTCCAGTTATGGTGGTTCATTTGTTATTTTACGGCACCCGCTTCCCCATGTACAAATACCTCGTTGCCGTGGCCGTTACATTAGGCGTGGTAATGTTTACCTTGAACCACGGAAAACCCAGCAAAGGATCCAACAATGATGGTAATACTGCTTTAGGGTTGGGTTACCTCGCGGCATCCATGTTTTTGGATGGGTTAACCAACTCGACCCAAGATCAAATGTTTAAGTCAAGCGCTGGCGTCAGGACAAAAGTGACGGGGGCAAACTTGATGTGCATTCTCAACTTCTTCGTGCTTTTGTTATCTTTGGCATACGTATTTGTGTTCCAGTTCGCAGAAGTTCAATACTTTGTCAACTTTTGTACTGAGTATCCGGCGGTGCTTAGAAACATCTTGGAGGTTGGTGGTCTTGGTGCCTTAGGCCAAGTGTTTGTGTTCATCATTTTGGAACAATTTGACTCGCTTATTCTCATTTCCGCTACCGTTACTCGGAAAATGTTACTGATGATTCTTTCAGTAGTTTTCTTTAACCATTCATTGAGAGCTGGACAATGGGCTGGAGTAGGACTCGTGTTTGCTGGCATTGGCTACGAATCATGGGTTAAAAGCCGGCAAAAGACTATGGAAAAACCTAAACAAGCTTAAGCATAAGCTTACCATTCTCATATACATAGATCACAATCATTACATACAGGAAAATTTGAGCTGGCACCTAGGTACAAATCACTGCGCACACGGAGACGAATTAGCTAAAACCAGTCCCCGCAACACATTGAAGAGCTTAGCAGCCACGGCATCTCCAAATGCTGATATTTATGCTCAACCGCACGGGAATCCGGAACTTCTGCTCGCTGCTTGGATCCCTCTTTCCAAAGGTGCTTTGCAATGGGATTCTTGCTTGGTCATATTATGAGCTATTAGTGGTGACGGGAGAGTTTGATCTGAAGCCTTTGGCACGTACTATTGACATTATTGGTCTTGTGCTTGTGTCGTTATGCATTTGGACGTACTTTTTGATCATCCGAGTTGGCGCTGGATCGCCTCTTGACTTCCCCGAACTCCTCATACCCTACGAAGCTCTGGAGAACCCCCTTATTAATGGTGATGACACTGATGATGAGTTACCACCCCGAAGAAATAACATGGCCAACATCGACCCACCGGTCGAATATTTGGACATGAAGACATCGCGACCGGGGAGTTATCGATTTTGCAACAAATGCCATGCGTGGAAGCCAGATAGAACTCACCACTGTCTGCAGCTGGGTAAATGCATCCTCAAGATGGACCACTATTGTCCATGGTTTTCCAGCTGCGTCGGCTATTACAATCACAAGTTTTTTGTGCAAGAGCTCATGTATATCTCGATATATTCGTGGTATGTATTTTGGGTGTGTTTTGCCGTGTTGTATAAGATATTTTCGAGTGAAAATGTCGAAGCCGAATCCCTTGCGTTTGGTCTACTCGTGTTAACGATTGTGGCACTTGTGTTTGGGTTTTGCGTAACCATCTTTTGGGGGTTTTCGGTCTACTTGGTTCTCATCAATCGCACCACCATTGAATTCCAAGACGATCGAACGGGGTATTCTGATGGGGAATTTCGCTACGAGTTTGACTCTCGCGGCAAAAAGCAGCTGATTGGCAACATATGGGATTTGGGCAAACGGAGAAACTGGGAACAAGTTATGGGGACTTACCTTTATCAGTGGTTATTGCCGGTGTCGATTACGTCGAGACTGATACGCGATAGTCACAATAATGGACTCAACTTTGAGGTGAACCCGGATATATACGCTAAATGGCAAAGTAACGTCGCCATGCAAGAACAGTTGAACCAACAGTTGATGGATTACCGGGAACTGCGGTTATCCGCTCGCGAAGCATAAAATGTATGAATTATGAATGGGGCATCGATAGAAATAAAAATTTGGAGCAGGAGATTTATCGATAGATATTAGTATACGGTAGAGTAAAAAAAGGTCTAGTAAACAATCTCGTCGAAATTATTCGTGCCTCCTATTTCGTATCTCAACTGTGTACTTGGACAACAACGCGTGCCGGCAAATTTCACGTCGACGTTTCCCCGGGCGCCCCACTATCATTGCGAACTTGAAAAACAAAATCCACTCCGTCTCTCCATGTACGTCCAGCTTCCATTCGACGAATTACGGGTGGATCTGACGCAGAAAAAGCGAATCGCTTACTTCTACGATGCCGATGTGGGTAATTATGCTTATGGTGCTGGGCACCCCATGAAGCCTCATCGGATAAGAATGGCACATCTGTTGATCATGAACTATGGCTTATACAAGAAGATGGAGATCTACCGAGCCAAGCCGGCGACGAAGCAAGAGATGTGTCAGTTCCATACTGACGAATACATCGATTTTTTGTCGAGAGTCACTCCCGATAACTTGGACAATTTTGCCAAAGAGCAAATAAAATTCAACGTCGGAGATGACTGTCCGGTGTTTGATGGGTTGTTCGAGTACTGTGGTATCTCCGGTGGGGGGCTGATGGAAGGTGCTGCCAGATTAAACCGTGGTAAATGTGATATTGCCATCAACTATGCCGGGGGGTTACATCACGCCAAGAAGCTGGAGGCGCTGGGATTCTGTTATCTCAATGATATCGTGTTGGGGATTATCGAATTGTTGCGGTACCACCCGCGGGTACTTTATATCGATATCGATGTTCATCATGGTGATGGTGTCGAAGAAGCGTTCTACACCACTGATCGAGTGATGACTTGTTCCTTCCACAAATATGGTGAATTTTTCCCCGGTACCGGGGAGCTTCGAGATATTGGTGTCGGTAAAGGTAAATATCATGCGGTTAACGTCCCCTTACGCGATGGGATCGATGATGCTACCTATAAGTCGATTTTCGAACCGGTAATCTCTCACATTATCGACTGGTATCAGCCACTGGCAATCGTGCTTCAGTGCGGTGGTGATTCGCTTTCGGGTGATCGACTTGGATGTTTTAATTTATCCATGCTGGGTCACGCTAATTGTGTCAACTTTGTCAAGCTGTTCAATATTCCGATGATGGTGGTCGGTGGTGGTGGGTATACCATGAGAAACGTTGCGAGAACGTGGGCGTTTGAACTGGGGTTGTTGAATAATGTGGTGTTGCCACTGGAATTACCCTACAACGAGTACTTTGAGTACTACGGGCCGGATTACAAGTTAGATGTACGCCCGTCAAACATGTACAATGCAAACTCGCCCGAATTCCTCAACAAGATCTTGACCAATATAATACAAAACTTGGAACACACCAAGCACGCGCCGTCGGTGCAAATGCAAGATGTGCCTCGAGACCCCGAGGATTTGGGCGATGTTGACGAAGATACGGCGGAGGCAAAAGACACCAGAGGGGGGTCTCAGTTTGCTCGTGATAGCGAAACGGAAAAGCCTGGAGAATTATACGACGACGACGATAAGGATAAGGGCGAAAAGAACATCGCGATCACGGAAGAGGAGCAAATGGAGATCGATGAACTTAATCAGAATGAGTAGATCGAAGGTGCAATGACAGTAACGTAAAATTTCATGACGTAATATATACTGACGTATCGGTGCTTGACAGCATAATGACATGTAGACCCTGCAGAGCTCAGATTGTCGAAACTATAATGAAAAGAAAATTTTTCTCATACCAATTAGGGTCAATTACGAGGTTATAACATTATTGGAAATCAACTGTGCCTTGAATAAACCATGACGCCAATCTTAAACCCGCTTTTTTCCACTTCTCATCAGGTTTAGTGGTAGGTAAATTTGGTGTTGTGATCGTACGGTTCGTTCGCACAAACTTCCCCGCAATGTGGTTAAGGATAAAACGCGGGCGATGCTCCGTATCCACACCAGGCTAATGCTGCTAAAACCGTGCTCCATCCTTAACAAGGCCAAGCGACCTGATTACGTACCATGTCTGCACTCAAAGCTCCACAATATGATCTGGCGTGAACCATTGCAGAACGTGTACATGGTCAAAAAGCCCCACCACCCGGAAGCCACGACGGAAATGATATTGATGATGAAGCATCTTCAGCTCAACTATCCTGCGGTTAATGTGATGGTGCTCCATGATACTGCTCGTGAACTTAGACAGCTCATTCCTTACGATGACAAACTTACCATTTATGAAGGGCTGAAGGAAGAAATTGTTGACAAAGCTGACCTCATCATCACTTTAGGTGGTGACGGGACCATTTTGCACGCTGTGAATCTATATAGCAGAGCATCGGTACCACCAGTATTGTCATATTCAATGGGGACGCTTGGATTTCTTCTTCCATTCAAAGTTGACAAATTCCAGCAGACGTTTCTGATGGTGTACCAGCTGCGAGCGAAAGTGCTTCATCGGAACCGTATCCAATGCGAAATTGTACGAGAACTGGGTACTAACGGAGTAAGAATCGACCGCCACGTTGTGATGGCGATGAATGATATTAGTGTTCATCGAGGTAGTCAACCCAACTTGGCAGCGGTGGACATTTATCTTGACGATGAGTTCTTTACCACCACCATCGGTGATGGTATCGTCGCTGCCACTCCAACCGGTTCTACTGCCTATTCTCTTAGTGCTGGAGGGTCGATTGTCCATCCTGCCGTGAAGTGTATTACGTTAACCCCAGTGTGTCCTCGACTGTTATCATTTCGTCCGCTCGTACTACCAATGCTGGTGCGAGTGAAACTTCAATTACTGAGTCGCCGGAACCGTAATGGTCGGATAAAACTCGCCATTGACGGGATGCAATTACGCGACCTTGAACCGGGTGACCATGTTAATATCGAGCTGAGTACCGAAGATGGTATTTGGTGCGTTGCCAAGTCGCAAAATGACTGGACCCAGGGCATCAATGAAATGTTAGGGTTTAACGCTGGGTTTTCTAAATTATAGTACGGTTTACGGTGGTGGGGGTCACTCGGTTGCACACTACTCACCCTACAACCATAATGCGGAAAATCTGTGTCGTGACCCTGAAATGTGACGGTTTCGGCGAGCTCATAACCCTAAAATAGTCATCCAA
This sequence comes from Diutina neorugosa, assembly GCA_030578555.1. Taxonomy (NCBI): domain Eukaryota; kingdom Fungi; phylum Ascomycota; class Pichiomycetes; order Serinales; family Debaryomycetaceae; genus Diutina; species Diutina neorugosa. The sequence goes on along the minus strand of JAJMSK010000003.1, from coordinate 112,752 downwards.
TTAGGGGCCATTTTTGCGGTGCAACCTTTCGTTGACTATATGCACTCCGATATAGCCGATGTTATACGAGTGCCCACTTGCCTAAAAGCGGGTTTCGTTTGCAGGGCTTTAGATGCTCGCCACGTCTAAATTTATACACTAAAACAACCAAAGTCATGGCCTACCGGTACTTAGACTAATAGCATACTGATATTTGGAATACCAAGCCGGTTCCGTAACCTTATTCTCAAGTGCCGACATTCGGTCGATCTGACTCGAGCCGCTATCTCGCTAATGGCTTGCTAGTTTTGAGCCCCGGCCCCTCTGAATTTTCGTGCTCGTGGCGGAGATTCGCTCCGACTCATAAGACCTATTTTCAACGTAGCGAACGCAGCCAAAAGCGTCAAGTGGATGACGTTGACGTGGTGATGTATAATGCCTGCGTAAAGTTCCGACGTGTATGTACAAGTTTCCTCAATAACCGGTAAAAATCGTAAGTTGTTCGAGTTATCTGATTCGTCGTAGTTCCAGGCCCCGTTACCTCACGACACGGCCGTATGGCACAAACGCAAAACACGGGGTGTACTTTGCGTTATGAGAATGGGGGTGCAGAAAAAAAAAAGTGTGTGGAAATTTGCTGACAATCCCCCGAAAGTTTCTCGGAAGTTCCCGCCCAGTGATGCCAATGGCTCCAAAAGTAACCATTTGTCTCGATTTGAGGATCACCATCAGTGGCAGTTCATCGGACCTCTTCGTAAACTCGTTGTAGCACCTCGCGCATATGCTGTGTATTTTTGCCATCCCCTGCCTATATTTGCGACTCAAGGTCAACAACAAAAAAAAAAATTCCTTTCTTTTCAACTACGTCGAGCTTGACCAAGTGAGCTTGAAAGAATGCACAAATTGAATGGCACGACAATGTATAGCCATCCCCTTGGACCACAACCTCCTCCTCCTCAAGCTCAACCTCCTCAGCCCGGTCCGCCGGCGGTAAGACCCCCGATGTCGCTGACGGCGTCGTTGCTTTCGGAAACTACTGCCCTGACGTGGGTGGCGATCGGGGTGTTGGCCGAACTGATTGGTGACTTAGACCGGGCAATTCTGGCGTTTGACTCCGCTTTACGCCATGTTCCGAATAACTTTGAAGTGATTGTCAAGTTGGCGAACATTTACCGCCTGAAAGACGTGTTTTTTAAGGCAGCTGAGCTCTACGAGCAAGCCCTCAACTTTAACCAAGAAAATGGGGAAACTTGGGGCCTTTTGGGTCACTGCTACTTGATGCTTGATGATTTGCCTCGTGCCTACGCTGCGTACCAGCGGGCGTTGCACTACTTAGACAACCCCAATGTCCCCAAGTTATGGCACGGGATTGGTATCTTGTATGATCGTTACGGTTCGTTGGACTACGCCGAGGAAGCGTTTGTGCGGGTACTCGAACTCGATCCCAATTTCGACAAACTGAACGAAATTTACTTCCGATTGGGGATCATATACAAGCACCAAGGTAAGTTGAAGCTGGCACTTGAATGTTTCCAATATATTTTGAACAACCCTCCGTTTCCCCTCACTCAACCCGATGTGTGGTTCCAAATTGGGCTGGTGTTGGAACAACAAAAAGACTGGAACGGTGCCAAAGAGGCCTATGAAAAGGTGTTGCAGGTTAACCCTCAACATGCCAAGGTTTTGCAACAATTGGGTTGCTTATATTCGCAAGCAGAATCTCAACCGGCGACTCCGGGCCCCGGGCAGACCCAAGCCGGTCAACCTTTCCAACAAGATTTGAACGTTGCTTTGCAATATTTGACTCAACTGTTGGATATCGACTCGAGCGACGCCCATTCTTGGTACTACTTAGGTCGGGTGCACATGATCAGGGGTGATTTCAATGCTGCTTACGAAGCATTCCAGCAAGCAGTCAATCGTGACCTGCGGAATCCGACATTCTGGTGCTCAATCGGTGTTCTTTATTACCAAATTTCCCAATACCGTGATGCTTTGGATGCTTACACCAGAGCCATCCGCCTCAACCCGTACATTTCCGAAGTGTGGTACGATTTGGGGACGTTGTATGAAACTTGCAACAACCAAATCTCCGATGCTTTAGATGCTTACACCCAGGCCGAGCGTTTGGATCCAGGTAACCCCCACATCAAGGCTCGTTTAGAACAATTGATCAAGTACCAACAAGAAGGCAACACCCATCCTCCCCAACCCCCTCCCGTGAGTCAACAACCCCGCTTACCCCAAGGTATGGTGTTGGAGCTGAACCAACAACAACCCCAGCAACAAGGTGGTGGCCCCTTACAACCTCCTCAACAACCCCAGTTCCCCCCTCCTGCGGCCCCCGCTCAACACGCGTTACCCCAGCCTCCTCACCAACCCCAACAACAACAACCCCAGCCTTCTCAACAATCTCAACCCCACCAACCGCCTCAGCAGCCACAACCACCTCAGCAGCCGCAACACCTACCAAACCCCCTTGTCAATCAAAACCCTATGCAACAACAACGCCCGCAACCCCCTCAACAAGCGCCGCAACCGTTACCACAACCGGTGGTGTCACACCCGCCCCCTCAATCTCAAGAACAACCCAAGGCTGAGCCTCCCAAGCTTCCTGTGATTTCTAAGGTTAACGAGTCGGCTTCTCAAAATCTGCCTACGGTGCTTCCTCCTGCTGGGAACCAGTTGAAGCGGGAATTGGAGGAAAAGGTTGACGACAAATCAGTGAAAAAGCCAGTGACAAACTCAATGGCTGCTCTCATGAATGCTGCCGAAGCGGCCCAACCTACTCCTCCTCCTCCTCCCCCTCAACCCCAACAGCCCCCTGTTGCTGAGGCGCCTCCTCAACCTCCGGCTCCTACCGTGGAACAACAAACCTCTGGTGCGCCCACTCCTACAATTCCTCCTATTGCTGGTGCGCCACAAGTGCCCCAAGTGCCTAGCGTTGCTACTCCGATGGTGTCTACGCCTTCCTCAGCATCCGCGGCACCACCAGCACCTGCTGCTCCTGCCGCACCCACGGCACCCACAGCACCCACAGCACCCGCTGCTCCTGCTGCTCCTGCTGCCACTGTCGCGCCCGTTGCTCCTTCCGTACCCACTGCACCTGCGGCTGCTCTTGACAATGAACAAAGTAAGACTCCGAACGCTACGTCGCCCCCGCAAGCTGTGGCGTCGGCGGTTCCGGCAGCTACAGCTACTCCCGCTGAAGCAGTGTCCAATGGGACGGGTAACAATAACGATGAAAAGCAGGAGGATGAAGAGGAAAAACCTCAAGAACCTGTTGAACCTCCGATGCGTAAAGTCGAGGAAGATGAAAATTACGACGATGAATAATTGTGTTTATATATATGGATTGTACTAAATATTACTGGTGAGAACAACTTGCAACGTAGTAAGTTTGAGCATTAAGAGACTTAAACACGGGGAAACCGCGCCAACCATATATTCATAAATTTCGTTCAACTAATATAAACTGCCCTGGAAAGTACCGGGCAACTGCTCCTCTTGAAATTCGGTTTCCTCTGTGTTGGAAGTTGTGTGGTCGCGACACAAGACCGTTAAATTCAGCAATTGGTAAGCTTTATGATAGTTAATACCCAAAGCAAGGATGTCACGTATGATCACGACTAGTAACAACCCAATAAAGTTCAGCAACATCATCACTTTATCTTGGGGAATGTGAGTCAAACGTTGGGCAATATATTTGAAAAGTATCCCACCAACCTTCAGAGAGATCAACGGCCACAACACCGTGCCAATCCATTTTAAAGCCACCAGACTGGGACCCACTTTCCGGGAGTAATCATAATGAATAGTAGCACGTAACAGATAGAATGCACTCATCAATTTGAGCTTAAATAACTGAGCGTAAAACCCTTCATTAGCTAACTTGGTGGTAAGCGAAATCTTTCTCTTGAGATAAGTTATCCAAGCCGATAAACCATAACCTTTATTAGGCATCGCCGAGTTTATTTGTTTCAGAAGCACGTAATACCGCAGCGCAAGACTACCCAATGCATTGTTGATGTCCTCCAACTTGTCAACATCGTGTTGCGACATGGAGTTGGCAATGTCACGAGGTCGAACACGGAGAGTAAGGTCAAAGTACTTGCGATTAACTGTCACCCGATAAACCAAGTCGTAAATCCAACGTACCGGGACCAACATCGAGATCATATTTGTCGTCTTCCAAAGGTTAATACCTTGAAGGAGAGTCGTTCCTTTATGAGGGTTCTTGAACATTTGGACGACATTTCGGTATACTCCGTATGCCAATTCATGATTGCCCAATGACGACAAGTAAGCACTAATCATGAACTCGGTGAAAAATGCATTCCAGGGATGAGGGTTATCGAAGGAGTTACCAAAGAGCACCGTCGAGATCGAACTCAGCCGCATACGGTAGAGAACGATGGGTAATACTGGTACCCTCAGAAACTTTAATGGATCCACAAGACCCTTGACAAGAGCCTGCTCCAAATTGTCAATGCCGTGGGTGTCGCTACGTCCGAGCAATAACTGACTCAAGTTTTGGTAATTGGACTGCCGAGTACCTCGAGTGAGAAGCTTTACAATCAAGTTACCAGGGACGAGTGACTCCATAATCTTAAGGCCACAAGTGGTGAGACCGACGTAGCCCATGGTCACCACCCCGGTGACTGCCAGAGTGAACCCAAGAAACAACCCTCCGTATTGAACGAATTTGGTGGCAAACAATCGCATGTTGGTCAATACTGAAAGGAATGGCAGTCGTTTAAGGGAAAACACGATCTCGCTCTTGCACTGAGGACACGACGTCATCAAGAACACATGCGACGACACGCGATGATTTGGGGTCACCTCAAGATCCTGTTCGTCGTTTCCGGCGTATCCCATATCCATATCGATGTCACTGTTCATGCGAGCCCATTCCATCACCCACATTGTGAGTGAAGATGTGTTCAACGCCAATGAATCTGAGGTCAGAGGCGCCACGCCAATGTTCAAATCCTCATGGGTTTCCGTCGGCGGAGCCAGAGACGTTTCTGACGACACCAGCCGCACATCTACCACCTTGATCTTATCGGTGGGAAGCGAATTGAACCATTCCAAAAGGCACTTGCGGTGGGTAACAATCAGGCACTGGGCGCACGGAGTGATAAGATCTTGAGCATCTTTGATCGTCCCGAAAGCGGGAATATCGGTGTCTCCTCCCAAACACAAACAACAAGTTGCCATTGCTGTTGAGAGTGGCAGAAGCACGGTTTTTGTGGGGTGCGAATCGCTGCCAGCGTCATGTGCACGGCATGGATGGAACGTTCTAGGAACGGAAAGTGGCAAATCGAACAGTTTATCTATTTTTCGGTGTATATGTTCATAACGTAGGGCCCATTTCTAAGCCGAGGGCAAAGTGATAAAGTTTGGCATCGACGGCACACCCATCGGCAATCAACTTGTCCAACTCTTTGCGGAAGCTATTCACTGGCACCGTGATGACGTCGATGTATTCGCCATCGTCCAATTTTTGTTGAGGATTTTGATTTTCTGGCTTAGTGAGATCAACTTCGACCTGCGCCATGACCATGGTGGCATTGGCTAACCCGGGATCGGCAAACAACATGGGCGTGACCCGAACACACTTACCACGGTAGCCAGTTTCTTCGTAAAGTTCCCGTTCCGCGGTGACCTCAACTTTTTCATCGGGGTCGACAAGTCCGGCGGGCAATTCCACCATCACTTTATCGGCTGGGGGGCGGAATTGTTTGACAAGAACGACTTTGGCGGGGCCATCACCCTTGAGTAACAGGAGCACCAGTACCGCATCGACTCCCAGGTCAGGTTGAGTCGTTCTCACCGCCATTTCCCACACTCGGGAGTTGCCAGCAGCATCAATGTAGTCAATTTTGCGAGTTTGAATCCACTTGCCTTGTTTCAATGACTCAACATTTGTCACCTTAGCGTTAGAGAGGTTAGGTTTCAGCATAATGTGACGGATATGAGTGGCAAAGTGGTTTCGATATAATCTCGGACCTACAAGCATATAGTTGCGCGCGCCCTCCATCGTCGATAAGGGTTCCCAGATGACGTCGCAGCTTGACCAGGTGAAAAGCCAAATTCAAGACCAGCTAGTCAGCCTGGGTAACTACGACGACATTAGTCGTCAACTTAAGGTCCAGCTCTACGAGTCGGGATGGTTTGATCAGGTGCAAAAACTCGCAGCTCTGGAGTTGGGAGGTGGAATCGAAAACTTCGACCATTTATACCGGGCGATCAAGCCGCTGGCGGAAGAGATGGTTCCGCAGCATGTTAGGGACGAAATCACCGAGAAGATTCGTCGCTACGTTGAAGAGATTGTGCAATAAAGGATATCCAGTGTTTGTGTCCAGATTAATATCAACACCGTCTGTCTACATTGGCGTCATTATGGAGCAAGGGTGATTGCATCAAGCATTGAAAATTCTACATAGTGTTCACATTAATAATATCTATTCGATCGATTTTTTTTTTAGTTATTGTCATTTAGGCTGATCCGTACCACAATGCTAGTTGGGGTCCCCTCCTCAAGGTGCGCGCACTCCAGAGCCACCTGGTGTGCATACAGGTTAGCCAATCAATCCAATCGCAAAGAAAAAATCTCAGCTTACTCACGCGCACTAGCGGAGAAATCCATACAACCATGTTGGCGAGAAGACTCATGAACGTGGGCCGGGTGACCCCCTTCACCCGGGCCGTGGGCCTCCAATCTGCACGGTTCGTGTCCACCAGCGAACTCACCCCCAGAGTGTTGGAAACTGACATGGAGTTGATGTCGCAAAAGAACGCGTCGTCCCCCGTCGACTACGCCCTTACCTCGCTTGATGCCATTGCCAACTGGGCGAGAAAGTCGTCGTTCTGGCCGGTTACCTTCGGTTTGGCGTGTTGTGCCGTGGAAATGATGCATGTTTCTACCCCCAGATACGATCAAGATAGATTGGGGATTATTTTCAGAGCTTCTCCTCGTCAATCCGATATTATGATTGTCGCCGGGACCGTCACCAACAAGATGGCCCCCGCTTTAAGACAAGTTTATGACCAAATGCCCGACCCCAGATGGGTTATTTCTATGGGCTCGTGTGCCAACGGTGGTGGTTACTACCATTACTCGTACTCGGTGGTGAGAGGCTGTGACAGAATTATCCCCGTCGATATCTACGTGCCTGGTTGCCCTCCCACCGCCGAAGCATTGATGTACGGGGTGTTCCAATTGCAAAAGAAGATGATGAAGACCAGAATCACCAGAATGTGGTGGAGAAACTAAGCCAACTGGCCGGGGTAATAGACGAGCATACTTTCATACAATAAACAGAAACGTTAATTATGATTAAGGATCGCCACTCACACTAATAATGACTTGCTTCGGTTACCATATGCACGACCATTGATGGGGGTGACGAGACAACAAATACTCTAAAGCTATCGATCCCTAAGCCGTCATGTTTCCAAAGTCTCTATTGTGAAGTGAGCCAGTTAGGGTAAGTCCTTAGGCAGGTTTCGTTACTCATAGTTAGAAAGATGAAGAGATTATTCTTTTAAACGCAATTTATAATCTGAAGTCTATCGTTTTGTCCATTACGTCGTAATCGAACACGTTTTGGAGCTTTTGCCAAAAAACTATTCACTGTGTTATTCGCTGTGGATCCACTCTCTCACGTTTACACCTCTGCTTTTGTAACTGCTCTCAACGGTCACGGAGCGTTTTACGGATACGGATTACGCCTTTGTACATGAAAATCCCCTACCAGTGAGGTGGTAATTATGCCTAGGTATCTAACACTCATGACAGTTATGACTGCTAGTGTTAGCGTTGTTGTAGCGAAACATAGCCACTGCGTTGATGAACTACTGGGCTCCTCAATTTGATATCGTTATGCTTCTATTACAATTTTCATTGACACAAAAATGGACGGTAGTTATTTGCTACGCCATTGCTTGGAATGGCACGGTATAGACAGCGAACGCTTTCAACGATGGTCTTTTCGTAATGCACCTAAAGTCTAATGTGCCTGGTACTCTACGAACAATTTATTAAAATTTATAGTGGTGATTACCAACCAATAACAAACACAAGTGGACGTAACGGATGTGATTACGGAGATAAAAAAATCACTCGATTGATAGGTCAAGAAGAAATGTATGATGGGTGGGAACGTTGTAGAGATAAGCATCCTGCATCTTAATGTATGGGGTGCTTTGAGCTCCTTCCAGATCTTTTTTTTGGATTTGCCCTGCATTTAGCCGCAGGTCGTGTTCGAACCAATCCACATTTTTGTCGGGATACACTAAACCGCCCACCCACAACAAGCCGCAATTTCTCACCATGAAATTCGACATCCTGCATGGTGTTGCTTCAGGGTGGCAAACACGCCCCCCCCCTGTGGGTCACACATAAAAATTTAATTTCTCGCAGAAACATCAACATCCAAACATGGCTAGAACGAAGCAAACCGCGAGAAAGTCTACCGGTGGTAAGGCTCCCAGAAAGCAGCTCGCCTCTAAGGCTGCGAGAAAGTCGGCCCCCGTGTCCGGTGGTGTCAAGAAGCCCCACAGATATAAGCCTGGTACCGTCGCCTTGAGAGAAATCAGAAGATTCCAAAAGTCGACCGAACTTTTGATCAGAAAGTTGCCCTTCCAAAGATTGGTGAGAGAAATCGCCCAAGACTTCAAGTCCGACTTGAGATTCCAATCGTCGGCTATTGGTGCCTTGCAAGAAGCCGTTGAAGCTTACTTGGTGTCGTTGTTCGAAGACACCAACTTGTGCGCTATCCACGCTAAGAGAGTGACCATCCAAAAGAAGGACATCCAGTTGGCGAGAAGATTGAGAGGTGAAAGAAACTAGGTGCTTAGTTACCTTTGTTTTTAATGACGTTAACGTTTTGATCTAGGATGGAATATATGTTTTATTGGGTAATATTGTAGAGTATCGTCACGAGGTTCCGTCGATGATTGGGCGAGCGAGGGAAGAAAAAAAAAAAAGCAACCAAAGCGGGCCATTTTTCCAACAACCGTAAGGCTTCCTATAAGTAAGTTTTGTATTGAATCTAATTCCCTCTAAATATGTGATATCAAGTAAACTTTCACTTCCGATCTCGCTTGTCTTTCCGTGAGTGCATGGGCAGCATGTATAATTGTGGCTGAGGGCCCATGTTGCGGATATCATCGTGCAAATGCATCGAACCCATTTGGTGAACAAGCGACAGGTCATCGAGTCCAAAGTCTTTCTCTCTGAATAAGCCGTAGCTTCCCATGGGATCGTGCATGTAGTGGGGTTGACTGTGTAAGCCCGCCATTGGAGGACCGATAGGACCCATGTGGTGACCATAGCCTCCAGCAGCGGCGGCGGCGGCGGCAGCGATGGCAGCGGCAGGATCCATACCCATGGATAAGGCAGCCGCGGCTTGAATCTGGGCTGCTTGGGCCACTTGGTGTTGCTGGTGCTGGAACTTCTTGTTCAGAAGCGATACCCGGCCCCACAGAAGACGAACGCGATTGCCACCAATGATAAATCCTTGCATACGCAGAATGGCTTCTTCGGCTTCTTCACGAGCCATGTATTTGATAAAACCGCAATTCTTACCCGGAGGAATCTTCACCTGTTCAATGGTACCATAAGGTTGGAACAATGCGTAAAGCGTGGCCTCGGTAACTTCCAGCGATAAACCGCCAACAAACACGGTTGTGTTGTTGGGATCGACGTAAGGTTGCCCCGGAGAATTCATTTGTTTCGGCTCGGACCATTGAGGAGGCGGCGCGGAATAGTTATACGAGTTGTACATCATATCACGAGGAGGATAGTGAGAACGACTTTGGCGGTGAGGTGCTTGAGAAGGAGGGGGTTGAGGAGGACCTTGAGATGGGTATTGGGGAGGTTTAGTTTGATTTCTGGGAGTGGCCAACGCCACCCGCAACGGGCGACCACCAAACCACACTCCGTTCATCTCGAGAAGGGCACGTTGACGCTCCAGCTCATCAGTAAACCGGACAAATCCAAAGCAACGACTCTTACCCAGGACGGGATCGGTCATCACCCTCACCGTCTTAATTGAATGAGGAAAACTCTTTTGAAAAAGCGCCAATAAATGAGCCTCGGTGGTCAGAGCACTGAGGTCTCCCACAAACAACGAATACTCTGGCGACTGGATGATCGGCGCCAGCAACGTCGCTCCCAGAGCCCAATTCAACCGGTAGTATTTCTTCTGATTGTCGGGGTTATTGGGATACAGCTGTTGCGACGGCATCGCCATGTCAGGGAGCAACTGACCGTTGAGGGTAAGCGCCTGTTGAGCGTCTTCAAACGATTCGAACTCGACAAAACAATAACCCAGATGACCCTGGAACGAACCGTCGGTTTTTAGAGGGATACGAGGCTTGATTACCTTAACGCAAACACGTTTGCCCAAAACGTGCCACCACAAGTCGATGATCCCATTTTCATCCAACCACGGGTCCAAATCGCCCATCCAAAGCGTTCGGGGGGCATCGCCGTGGTGACCGGGCTCTTTTTCAGTGGCAAGCGACGACTGTTGGGTCAGCACTGGCGGGTTGGGGACGGCATACCCTTGCAACATTTCCTGTTCTTGTTGGTGCTGTTGCAGAGCCGTGGAAGTGGTGGCAACCGGGGCAATATCGGCGGGCCCGCCGCCGGGAGCGCTCGACGTTGTCGAGCCACTGTCATCAGCATACGACATGGCAAGGACAACGGAACTAAATGCAAAAAAAACACAAGTGAATAAACAAAAACCCTAACGGCTCAAAATGCACAGGAAGCTTCCGCAATTGCACAACAACTTTGTCGAAAACGTCGTGGCAAACGATTCGGAGGGAAAAACTTGATGGAAGGCCAGTGGGTGCGCATAGCGACAAATCGACCCCGGAGGGGGGCCTCCAGGGGCAAACATCACATTCCGCAACGAGTTATGGCTACGGAAGCGGGTGAAATTTGGTTTAGGCTATGGCGTGTGGTGATATATGGTGAATCTAACATGGTGACGTCACGTATAAGTGGATATTGCTCGAGACTCTGGAGAGGGTGTTCTGTAGATTGTATTTTTGTCAGTGCGACGGGACACCGGAGTCGTTAGGGTGTCATAAGGGTATTTGGTTTGCTACACGATTATGGCGATAGTCAACTCTACCCGAACCAATAGCATCTAATAACAATAAATAATAAAACTTTTCATCGTAATGAACCCTACGGTCACGTGGGGTCGAAGACTGTGATCGCTAGTAGGCAGGGCGTGGTGGGTGCGGCGCCCTCTGTGTGTATGCGCGTCCCTTTCGTTAACGTAAACAAAGACGATAATTCTATGGATAGAGGTACCAGCACCAGTTCCACCGGTGCCCATGTGAAGGAGTTTATTGAAAACACTCCGCACGTGCTGGAGGGACGCCGAATGCATACAAATCCTGAATATCAGCGCCAGCTAAAGTATCAGGCCAACCCTGACTTCGAAGGTGACGATCTGGCGATGGTGGCTAGCGTCCCCAACACTTTCCACCACAAAAAGGGGTCTCCTGCTCGAACAAAGGATCTGATTGGTTCTGCTATCATCGAAGATAACTCCCACATCAGCGCCGAGGAGCCGCCGATAACCACCAGCACCATCCGTGGTAAACGGCTGAGCATTCCCGACCTTACTCAACAGCCCCCGCCACAATTCAACATATCTGATACCGCTGACGTTTCTGAAAAAGGTGTTGATAAGACTGCCGATTGGATGCCCACCGAGCTAGATGAGAAATGGGTCACCGATGATGGCGATGGAGGTGACGACGCCCCGTTGAATATAGCCCTGGGCGACACGATGATCATCAAGACGGTCGAAGCCGAGACTCCCCAGTGGAAACACGCCCAGCAACAATATCAAGAAGTTCAAAAGGAAAAGTTTAATGAATTATTCGCCAAAGACGACGACGATGAGCTGACGACGCTGACAATACTGGCTGCCAATAATGACGACAGTTCTATTGATAATAATAGTACCAAACGTGGTCAGTATCGATTTCCTCAACAACCAGGAGCTCTGGGGTCTCCGCTCAAATTATACAACAATGAGTACGACACCTTTACCAAGAAGAAACTCGACGGGTGCATTCAACAAATCAAGATGCTGGTGAGCCGTAAACTGGGAGAGTCCCCACCCGTGCCTCAGGCCACTCCACAGCAGAACAACCGCAATCCCCCCTCACCACAGCCAGCGCCGGTTGCTGAAAGTTCTGTCGTGGCTCCTGAGAGGTCGACGAAGCACCCCGAAGACTACATGAAAACTGGTAACGATTTGTTGCGTCGTATACAGGGACGAGGTTACCCAGGAAATCACAACGCCCACCCATCGATATCTAATCTGATGACCACGGCGACGCTGACACCAAAGCCTAAGCGAACCACAGCGAACTTTGACAATGACGGCGATATGCTGTGGACGTCGCTGGATTCGTATGAAAATGATGACAATGATGGAACGATTGAAGGGCCTCGGCGTGATACCATGGCAACTATGGATATGATTAATGATATGAGTCACTCAAGACATGATGACGAGTACACTGATTTGGACCCGGCACCGATGCATCTCCAAGACGAGATCATTTACGAAGAAGAGGAAGATGACGATCAATACACTAATGACTCCCTGGAATACGACCGCTACATGGGCAGCAGCGAAGTTGCCGCCGTCTCGGTTCCGATGAATGCGTCAAAACATTCAGCCCCAAAAACTCCCGACAATGAGGAGTTTCCGACTGAGGCTAACGACACCAAGGAACTAATTCTCCACCGAATGGATCGAATGGAGACGGTGATGCGCCTTTGGAATCCCTCCGAACTCGCCAGTAGTATTCAAAATTTAGCCATGCAAGTTCAACGCAATGAAAGCAACAATGGCATGGCGACGTGGAACAATCCCGACATTCTGGCTGAATTTACGCCCGCCGAACTTGATGATTTTAGTCGGTTGATCCAATTCAAGCGAAAACTGCAGCTAAGTTTGCGTCCTCAAAATACTCGGGGACTGGAACTCAACTTGAGCAAAGCCCACAAAGAACGAAACATCAGAAACATACCTCCGGGTACATATGTCACCACTGTTGGTGACATGCATTTTGATCCATCAAAACAACTGTGGATTGGCGCACCTCAAGAAACGGTTTTGGACCTGATCGAAGACTTACAGAGTGATAATGAAGCGGTTGCTGCCATACAACCTCTGGCAATGCGGAAGCTGAGAAGACGAGGAAACCTCGAAGTTCTGTTTGTTGATGGACCTGACGACGGCGACGTTCTGCGTGTGCTGAGTAACGTCCTGCGCGTGCTGAGCCGACACGCTGGTGAAGTAACGCGTATAAGTCAGATTGGAGACACGCTGTATGGACAAATGAGGCAAAAGTTAATGACTATTATTACCGATGTGCTTGATCAAGATCAATCTCGCGATTTGCTGCAAATCGAAGAAATTGACATGTCATCCCGCCAATTGGAAAATATCAAGGAGTTGGCCGCAGCACTCCCCAGGCTCAAGAAGATTAATCTTAGAGAAAATCGTTTGGTATTCCTCGAAGGTATCAATACTGGCGTCAAGGACCTTGATGTACTGGAAAACATGTTGAGTAATTTGACAACATTTACCCATTTGTCGAAATTGTACCGTCTCAATGTTGCCAACAATCTGATACTTGGGTTCAGCGGTCTCTCCACTTGTGATACGTTACTGATCCTTAACATTTCAGGAAACAAAATCTCATCACTCAAAGGAGTCGAGCGACTTGTGTGTTTGACCGAACTTAACTGTCTGCATAATTTGATAACAGGTGAAGTAAACTGCTCCAAACTCAAATTGCCCAACTTGGTACGACTTAAGTTACTGAATAATCAGATTACGTCGGTGACGTCAATCAATGCATTGCCAAAATTGGTGGTGCTCAATCTCAATGATAACAATCTTACCAATATAACTTGCGACAAGAAGCACATCAACCTCAAAAAATTGGAGCTCAAGTTCAATCAGATACGGCGGCTCAACTTACTGCCATACCCCCAACTCCGAATTCTTCGCATCGATGGCAACAACTTAGGGGTGAGTGAATTTCGTCGCCTTGCTAATTTGGAAGAGCTCCTGGCCAAAAGTCAACCTAACCCCAACATCATCGAACTGGTGGTTAAAGGTGCGTGTGATGTTCGTATGCTCGATTTATCTGGGAATCAGTTTTTCGACATAATCTTGTATTCCCGTCATTTTGAGCGTGGGGTACAAGCCAACCTGTTCAAGAACTTGAATAAGCTTGTGCTCATTGCTATGGACCTCAGCAAAATCCCCCCGTCGTTTGCAAACATGTTCCCCAATGTTCGACTGCTCAATCTCAATTTCAATCGATTGACCGATATAAGTGGCCTCAGCGAATTGCAAAATCTCAAAAAGCTTTACCTTGTGTCGAACGAGATTCGCCGAGTCAAGCTGGTACTGTCGGGATTGGTTGGGGCTCGCACCAGCTTGAAGGTGCTCGACGTTCGGCTTAATCCTTGCACGGTGGACATGTATCCGTATGTGTTTAGCCCCGATGAATTGAAGGATAACAACACGGTGATTGCTCTTGATCGCCCTGATGATATTGACACATTTGTCATACACTACGATACTATCAATCGTAATGGGGAACAAGAGTGGAGTGTGAGAGATGCCGAGTTTGTCAGACGGCTGGGATCCACTCAAGCGAAGCGTAAGAAGTACGAGTTGTACATGTTGCTTTATTTCTCGCATTTACGTAAATTGGATGGTACAACCGTGAGTCTGACACGGCGAGAGGATTTGTTACGAGACCGTCAGCTGCCTTCTCTGTGAAGCATTGGTTACTTTATCCGATACCCTATTTCTAGTGATACCCAATAATATATATGCCAGCCTCGAAGCCAATGGATGTTTGAGATGTGTTCCGATCGACAACAATCGCACGGTGTACTCGACCTTCTTTCGGGTCGCATGTTCAGTTTCCACACGCAGCAAATGTTCTCAGGCACGAGCCGATAAGACGGGTGGCTCGACATGCCTTAAGCAACCTTAACTCTAGCTAACGTGTGGCCACTGTGTAATGGTGTTTTAATTTGATTAATTATGGTTAAACACAACAATCACCTAATCAATACAACGTCTCGTAAATTGCTCTTGCTGATGACCCGTTGATTCCATCTCCTTCCATCGGTGGGTGGCTATTCGCAACCCCCGCGCTGATCATCTGCCTGCTGATATCGGTGAGGCGCTCGCCTTATTTTCCCGCGACTTCGACGAAGAGATTTTTCCAGTAGTGATACGGGATGACTGGTGAGAGTTGGTAAGTACCGGAGATGGCGTAAGATTCCCTTCGTTTGCTAACGCTATAGGTTGTTTATTTTTGCCGTTATTGTCAATGCGGTCAACTTGTTTGTCCAGGTGTTCTTCACCATCATGTACTCTGATCTTGAGTGTGACTACATTAACCCCATTGAACTCTGCAACAAGTTGAACCCGTACTTTTTGCCCGAAGCCGCTCTTCAAGGCTTCTTGGCTATTTTATTCTTGATCAATGGCTTTTGGTTCCCCTTCTTGCTCAACTTGCCGTTGTTGGCGTACAATGTTCGCAAGTTTATGAACAAGAACCATCTTTTGGACGCCACCGAGATTTTCCGTACGTTGTCAAAGCATAAGAAGGAATCGTTTATGAAGTTGGGTTTCCATCTCATCATGTTTTTCTTCTATCTCTACCGGATGATCATGGCGTTGGTTAAAGAGGATAGTTAGGCCGGGTTTAATACATATTATATTTGTTTAAGGTGCTCATTCACCTGCTGCAACGTTCGCTTAAGCCCTCGTGTCGGGTGGTAGATCTTCGTAGCATTAGCCACCGCTTGTTCGGCCCCAACGACATGATTGGTGGCATCTGCTGCTGGATCATTAAGCGATTTCAATCCTTGGGCAATTGTTTTCACCTGGCGGTAATTACGCTCAGCATTATTAAACGTGTCGGTGAGACTCGCCATTTCCCGTCGTGTGGCATCTTGACTGGAACGAACCTTGGTAAGATCGGTTCCAATGGCTCGCTTTTGACTATCATAAGACCAAGCTTGTTTATCAAGCAAATAGTTGGTGATGTGGAGATCATTGAGCTCGCGTAACCGGTTGATAAACGCTCGGCGAAACTCATCATGCCAACGTTTGTTACCAGTGTCGGCGGGGGCATATTCCTGAACAAGATGTAATATAACATCGATTTCCAGAGGCTGCATGGCATCTATTGAACGTTGGTTGGCGGATTCGGGTCGTTCCACCATTATTTTATCAGGCACCACCATCGGGATAGCATCAGCAGCTCCATCACTGCGATGAGTATTCGTGAAAGTCGTGAATTGGTCGTAGAACAGTTGTCTTCGAGGGCCTGCAGTCAGGATAGGTTTGTTGAAGGGTGCTTCCGGTGACGTTGATCTCCTTGACTTGGCCCTCAGGCCAGCCTTTGGTGTCGTCGACGCCTTCGTTGGTGTAGCAAGCAGCGCCAGCGCCACTTTGGTAAAGCCAGTCTTTGATTGGCTTATCTTGAACTTCTTTGTAACTTTATCGGAGCGTCGAGCCGTGAATACGGATTCATGGTTGTCGCTAGCATCTTGACTAGGAGGCCGACCGAGTCGAGTGGTATTTGCTTTCCGAGACTGCAAAATGGAATTGCCTTTCAGTGAAGGCGGTCGAGAAGATCCCTCAGCTGGTGGCGAGTCATCACGCTGGTGGGAAGCGATGTCGTTGGCAGCCATAACACCGTCGATGATATAAACGTCGTAGTTTTGATGCGTGCAGGACGCGTCTCGAACCAGATAACGGTCCCAGCAAATTTGTGAAAAACTAATGGACTATATACTACTTTGAGATAGTAATATTCGTTTGGAAGCATTAGTATTGTAATAGTGTAGCGAGATATTTGTTTAGCGACAAACCAAAATCCAACTCAGAGATGATCTCGAGTGGTATAATTGGGGCACCAATGTTACTGATCAAACACAAAACGGTTGGTTACCGTTAGTTCAGATTTTATGGATACATATGGTGGGGACGACTCCGCGGTCACCTTGGTTCTTCCGGTCAAATACCGTCAGTTCGGCAGCATACTTTGTTATTGACACTTCCGACCAACCATCAGGAAAGTCAGTATGGACCATTACTCGATCCCCAATCCGTAGCGTCAACTCATCCCCCAACCTTCGAGTGTAATTGCGAATAACCACAAATTCATGGATATGAACATCACGATCCCATGTTTGCGATGAGTCTCTTGGCTTGATATAGCCTCTAATGATGGACGAAGGGTATACGGTAGCGCTACTATCGTAGTTAGAGCTCCCCCAGGTCTTGGTATCAGTTTTGGCGGGTGATGATGACCCATCTCCTGCGTGTTTTGATATGGAGTCCGATCTTCGTGAGACAGGAAGCGATAACGACGTTAAATTTTTGGCTCCGGAAGCTTGCATTAGAGCCCCATTGGTTGAGCCCGATTGAAGGTCACTGAAATCCTGAATGTGAACCAATCGAGATAATCTGTCCTTGACTCGAGTTAACGTGGTTAATTTGGCAGGGCTTTGCTTGATCACCACTGGCGATGGTAACGGTATCGTATCGGTGAACGGATCACCAGAAGGAAGCTTCAATGACAGCTGATTCTTCGGTGACATATCTCCATCGCAATAGGTCGGGAGATACACCAGTTTCGGTTTGGTAGTACCCTCTGTGTCGTTTTGTTTGAACCACGATTTAAGCGTATGCCGAAGCAGCCATTCCCCTTTATAAAAGTGAAAGATGATCACGAGCAACAACACCACAATCACGGCTACGGGAAGACCGATAGAGAGACCCGTAACTAAGGCTGAGTTCGGTTCACTCGTGCCGAATTCAATGGGAACATCAAATTCCATTGTCAGCAGTGATGGATCTCCATTTGTAGTGGTATCGCTGGTAAGCGAAATCAATGTCGTTTGCGTTGCAAGGGTGACGGTAGTAAACTGGGTGATTGTCTTGGTGATATCTCCAGCTGATTCCAATGGAGGATCATTGGTGAAGGGTTGAACATTCATCGCTTACGGTCGAGAAAGCGCTTGCTCCATTATATAGGTGGAGGTTGTTTCAACCACACGTAATGGGTGCCCCACCATCATTCGAAACACCAGCTTACTTGAAGACACGGTATTTGCATGGGTGTACCATTGACATTAATCGTTATGATACGGTATAACGACCACAAACCAGCCAAGCTTCCCAACCATCTAATATGGCTTTCCTAGCCCATTCGAGTTCCCAAGACAATCGTCAAGTACGATAAATTAGGCTAGCAATTGCATGTACAAGCGACGTCGATTGCGTAGTAAGTACATGCGGTGGGAGCGTGGGTGCATCACGATGCGATTGTGGGATGAAGTGGTTAATGCGAGTGAAACATACCGATGGCACCCGAGGAGGGAGTGTAAATGCTTTGAATTCTAAACATAGATATATGAGGGGGCTTATTCGGGCAAAATGGGACGAATTTCTTCGATGCGCTTCGGTTCATCACACTCTTCATCCTTCAACGCTGGGAAGTAGCGGAAGTACATTAAAGCGGCAAAGAGGAACCCCAATGCTGACCCCGAGATAACGTCACCAAAGTGGTGGCGGTAGTCTTGGGTTCTCAGCAATGCAATATAGGTAGCGATCGCTATGGGGACGTAGGCCAAAATATACTTGTAGATGGGTTGGCGTTGATTGGGTTGCATCAACTTGTATTGACCCAAAAGCCATAACGTCAAAAACCCTAAGCCGGCAAAGGCAATTGACGAGTGACCCAGAGGAGTCAGCTTCATCCCTTCGATCAACACCCCTTCGCCATAAGGAGCAGTGCACACGTCGACGGTGACCATGACGTTACGGGGAGTGCCCTTGGCAGCACCGCAACGGTCCAAAAAGTCGGGCCGAGGACGAGCAATCCAACATTTGAGGGCGTCGGTGACGTTACCATTGAGGGATAACGCCAAAAGGAGCCCCAATGCCCCCACCGCCATTTGGTGGAGGAATTTCAGGTTCCACCCCTTAGCCCGGTACAAACTGACCCCGGTGATGGTGACAAAGGGAACGAGGAACGAGATGGCGATACATTCGAATGCCAGGACGCGTTCGTGATGAGTGAACGGGTGAGAAAGCGACATGTCGTTGAGGTAGAACTCGCGGAAGAAGGGCTTGGCCCGTTCGCTCACGCCGAAGAAGAGGCCGAGAAGTACGACGACAACGAGCCAGTCGATCCAGTAGTGTTTCAACGAAGGATACGCCATGATGATTTGAGGAGTTAATGTCTCGTGCCAAGTGGGTCCGTGGTAGGCTATATGAGGTGGGGTGCGCGTTCCTGCAGGTAAGCGGGTCTACTATCAAGGTTGCTGTAACCCCAATTGGCGTAGCGGCGTCATGGGTTATCGTCGCCGTTACCCTCCCAAGCCAATCACAGAAGAATGGCGTTGTCTAGTGGTGATGCGACCTAAAGTGGGGGGGCGTTTGCCAACCGCGACAATGACGATAGTCACTCATGTCGAGTGCGGGGAGGAGGCGCCAGGGTGCCAAGGTGGAGGAGGGCCAATTGCAGGGTCGGACGTAGCCATTGATGTCGATGTCGAGGCAACTGAAGGGTTTTTCCTCGATATATGCCGCAAGTCTGGCTTCTCCTCAGGGGGTTCGGATGCGATGGCTAGGCCAGTAAGGGTGACGCACGGTTGCAGTTATTTGGGTTACGTGCCCTGGGGAAACCACACCAATCAATCGTTCCACGAAAACGGTAACGACGGAACTGGGATATATATAGCCAACAACGTTAGCAAATGCCGTCCACGTACTCAGAAATCAATGGTTAACGTTGGTAAACAATAACCACCCAAGACATATTCAACAATGGGCCATTATCGGTGGCTGGCACGGCGTCGACCTATTCGAATTGTGATCAGGATTATGCATGATCATAGCAACGTTACCTCGAGTATAAAACCCCTGCAGACTCACTCCATCGTCGGTTTCCACCATCGATAATGAACGACATTCTCAATCCTCTCCCGCTCAAGATAGCCACGGTGGCGTCGTTTTTGCTCCTGTTCTTTGGCAGCTTCAAGTACTTGTTGACGCCTAACCGTGATGTCGGCAATGACCCGTTCGAAGTCGGCGAAACCCCGTTTTCGGCGCTGCCGTTCTTGTTGTTCTGGTTCTGGACGGTGTTGTACGTGATCCAAACGGCGTTCATTGTGCAAGCGTTCATCCCCATGGCTGCTGGGTACTTGCTGAGAATCCAGATCTTTGGCCTTGTCGGGTGGCACTTTGTCATCTTTAACGTGTTGCACTGGGGGTGGTTGGCGTTGTTCACGCTGCGCCACTTTGTCCTTGCCTGGCTCGTGCTTCTTCTCAACTTTATCAACATTTTGGTGTTGTACATTTCCCACAAGACGTTTGCCATCCGTCCCCTTGGCGCCTGGTTGCTTATCCACGTGCCGGTGACGGCGTTACCGTTCTCGTGGTTGTTCTACGCCATCTTCTGGAACGGGGCCGTCATGTTCCACGTCCACAAGTTTGTCGGTCGGGTCATCAGTAACATTTTGATCTGGGACTTTTTGTTGGTGCCCGGGTTTTACCTTGCCATCTACAACGACTGGGCGATTGGGTTGTCGCTGTCGTACCTTATGTTTGCCCTTGGTGTCGGTCAAATCTTTACCAAGACGTTTGCTCTTCAATGGATCTTTGCTTACATCATTTCGGCGTTGTTGTTTGTCGCTTCCGCCGTGGTGGCGTTCACGGGATCCACCGAGCTGGTCGAAGAAGAATCGGCCCCGTTGTTAACCGCTTAGGGTATATAGGCTTAACTTGATGTTAATGTCCCGGTAAATTGTAGTCAATGAAACCATTTCTTGAAAACACAAAATGAATTTCAAAAGGATGAGTCGAGGTTTGAGTCGAGATTTGAAATCCAGTTACTCGAGTCAATTTGTGAGACATCGGCAATGCCTCGAGGATGGCTCGAAGCAAGGTACGCAGCCGTTGGGCACGTAGGCTCTATCATGTCGACGCATGGCCGGAACGGATCGGAAATTTCGATAATTCCGGGTCAACATTTCTCAACATAAATGTAGTCAGATACATTAAATTTTATGCTGGTATTACCGTAGAATTCATGCTGGACGACTCGAGGTCGTTTAACCTTATCCCCAGTTCCGGAGGTTAGACAAGATGATTTAAGGTTTAGTCGATCGCTATGGGATTCCGTTTTCAACCGAAGAGAGGGGGGGGGGGTAGGTGGGGAGGGACATGCCCAACAATGGGGATGGCTATAGATTCGCAATCCCCTACTTTTCTTTTTCCATGATTAAACTTAATGCGAATCAAACATGGACACCATTGTTGGTAGGTAATAAATGGTGGCGTGATGGCGACAATGGAGATTCGAGACTAAAACCAACATTTCCTGGGAGCAATGTCGTTTCAGTACCGAGAACAATGGGGAGATGCGCGGTCTACGTCGTTTGGCCCTAAAGGTAATTGTCCTCATCGGGTAACAAAACCCCACATTATGCACCTAGCGACGCGAGCGACAGAATGTGCGATAGGTTAGCAACGCCATTAGCAGGAGATTTGGCATGGTCGTGGTAAGCACGAGTGATAAGTGGTGATAAGCGGTAGTGATAAGTGACGGTGTTAAGCAGAAGGCCTCAGCAGTAGCCTTTGCTCCTTATCAGGATGATGGCGTGGTCTAACGATCGCTATCAAGGGGGTGCGATTAACCATGTAAGAAAAAAAAAATACGGTTTAAGGTCAATCCGGAGTCATCCTGCGATGCTTCATGCACGTTCCCCGTAGGCATCGGAGGTGGCACTCCGACGATTACTACTGTCTGACCCAAAACGGTGGCGATAACGATAGACACAGCACCAATTTGACCTGTAAAACTAGGTTATTGAAGCTAACGATGAACTATGGGGACGGCAACTAAGGTGAAGCTTATCCCCGATCAAGGATCAACCGCCCCGTAAACAGAAACGAGGTTTTTTTTTACTTTGGCAACTGTGGGGTACTCGATGTACGAGCGAGTGACCCACCACCAAGAATAAGTCCTGATCTAAATGCCACAAAAGGACAAACTAGGGAATGTGTACGTGTGTGTGTATTATCGAAGATGTAGACGCTAGGGGAAAAGAGGTCGGCTTAAAGCCCAGCCAACGGTATCAACCCTGACGCTGCCATTGTTGAGGCTGCGATCCCCCCCGCACGCCTATCCGTCGCTGGCAGTCGAGTGCGTCACGTCTGAGTTGGCGCCGCACGGGCGATTTTTCTGCGAAGTCGCTGAGTGGTGACTTGGGGATGAGTAGGTTGCGCGAGTGCGGTGTAGGCGACGAGGTGGGCGTGGTGAGCCACCAGAGCAAGCTCGTCGTGGCGCTGCTGGTCCAACACGGTTCGGTCACTGTGAGCGTTGCCCACGCCCAAGTACTTACCGCTAATCTCTCGCCAGTGTTGTTCCTGGCGCACTTTATCCATGACTCTGGTCTCACCAGCGATCGACGATGCGCAAAAATTTTCGGAGGGCGGGTGAGAGGGGAAGAAGGGGTAAGGTGGGGTTGCGAACCTTTTCGCGGGGGGTTAAACGACTCCAGCTAACGTCGCGTTGCCAATGGCCCGGACTTGAACGGAAGTGGTTTATCCCCGGTAATCTAATCTAATCGCTAATCGGTTATCATATCATTCGTTCGTTATCAAGCGTCACCGACCTGTGGCCGCGCCGGTGCCGGCGCCGGTGGTGCCAGATTCGACAGATACGTGACAACGGTGAAGCGCCCCAAAACCAAATTTTTCTTTTCCATCGGACTAGGTGCAGTACGACATCAACCCTGCACCCCAGGTCTTCTGCAATCCCGGTGGCGATGTATAAAAGCACCACCATCCCCCCGCCACTAGGGTTTGCTCTGCCAATCGAATTCTCAGTCATGTCCAAGGTATCGGAGATCCGTGACGTGTTACCCCCGACCCCCACCACCACCACTGCTTCCTCCACCGCTGGTTCCTCCACCACTGATACCGTCGACGTCGCCGATCTTTTTGCCGCTGCCGACAACACCCTGATGCAAATCTACAAGATGTACGCGCAAAAGCACTACGAGCCGTTGGAGCCGCTTCCATCGTCGCAATCGGCGCCGTCGTCGGAGTTTGCCTGGCGGAGCCAGCGGCGGCGACTGCTGACGAATCGGGTGGCGAAGCCGCCGGTCCCCGCCAAACGGCAATCGCTCGACCCTAGCGATGACTTCGACTACATCGCCCATATTCGCCGCATTTCCATGGACTACCCCGAAACGAGCCATCATCCCCCTACCACCATGACTACCACTCCCCCCACCAGCGTCGACGATACCCTGTCGCGCGGCCAACGGCTGCCGATATCGGAAGTGAGTCCGGTGGCCACTGCCGCCGCAGCCGCCGTGGCGTCATCGGCTCCTAGTCGCCGCCAATTGCAATGTACCAACTGCTTGACGCGGACGACGCCCCTTTGGCGTAAAGACGACCACGGCGAGTTGTTGTGCAATGCCTGTGGCTTGTTCTATAAGCTCCACGGAGTGTTGCGGCCGATGAAGAGCCAGGAACCGGGCCAGCTGCTGGTGACTCCCGACTTGGCCCAAGTGTTGCCGACGGCGACGCCCATGGCCCTGCTGGCGCCGCTGGCCCCTTACGACGGCTTCCTGCTGATGAACGCGAGCGTCGACCCGTCGACCCTCGAACTCCCCATGGACGATGACATTTTCAACTTGCCTCCGCTCGAAGACCACTTTTGGATGGAAGCGCTGTGGCTCCAATAGGATGGCCTTTTTTTATTTCGAAGTGCCCATTGGATGAAGATTTTATGTTGCTTCTTCATGATGGTTTTCCAATGGCACAAAAAGGCTATGGTTGATATGGACGTCCTTTCTTACGAGAAACCCCGGGCTGAATGGAGATTAGACCTCCATCACGATATTTCAGCTCGACACTTTTTAAATCTTTAATAGACATGCCCTGGTGGTGACGTTATAAATCGGCTTCCCCACAGGACGCTTTTCCACGTGACAAACACTCCGTAAACCCCTTGGTTGCCGCTAAAATTGCTAGTTCATCCTCAACCTTAAATGACAATCAAGGATATCCACCCCCCTGCGTGGATGGATTCGGTGACAACACGACCCCCCGTGTCTTAGATTTCCAATTGGAGTTTTCTGTTGAATCTAGCAAAGCACCAATCTTGTTATTTGAATATAACCTCGTTATCTCCGCGTTCTATCTCACTAAGTGTAAGTGAGAGTGAGGGGGGGGTCGGAAGCACGTTCCAAACGGTGTGATTCGGTTTAACTTTGATACGACATACACTAATGCCTTTTTTTAGTTGTACGGAAAGCTAATATCATCCATCGTTGGAATCATCGCCAGTCTAGGTTATTGGAATCCATCTATTTTTAAATTTTGTGATTTTCTATAAAAATTCCAAAACTTAGTTGGGAATGGGCTCTAGCCAAATTGGCGATGGAATAACTCAACGACCTCATGAAAACGTCAGGGGATAGACAAGCTGAATCACAATCTACTTGCTTTATAGTCCTTGCCGCAACTGTCAATTCACTGTGCGATGACGTCGAAGATTGTATCCTCTACCCATTGTAGAAAACCACCATCGATGAGTAATTCACCCTGGCAAACACAGTAGTGGTACCGCTTCCAGTCTAACACCA
This sequence comes from Diutina neorugosa, assembly GCA_030578555.1. Lineage (NCBI taxonomy): Eukaryota > Fungi > Ascomycota > Pichiomycetes > Serinales > Debaryomycetaceae > Diutina > Diutina neorugosa. The sequence goes on along the minus strand of JAJMSK010000003.1, from coordinate 88,007 downwards.
TTTAGCATCGTGCCAAAACCTTAACCGATGACTTTACACGAGGTCAGAGACGACGCTTAACGGTGTCAAGCAATCGAAGGCAGTGCCATGCGACTGATCTTCATGAGACATCGGCACCGCCATGTGGAGTGGGGGAGGTTATTGTTATGTCGAGGTGGTGATGTCGACATTCATCTCGGTTAGGGTTTCTTTCGGTTGCAATGAACAATAGGCCGCGGCCAATTTCACCATGACGAACCTTAGTTTCCAGCCATCATCATCGACACGATGAATATAAATCGTCTACGAGTTTAATCTCGCCGTGTCGGTGTGTTAATTTCACCTGGTGCAGATATTGGCGTCATCGGGTGCATTCTGAAAGCAGCCAGAGAACGTCGGGGTTAATGTAGGCGTCCCTGCGCCTTTTGTGAGCCTCCCATCCCTAACCAGAACTGTATATCTTCTTGGCATCATTCAGCCCATGGATGTCAGACCATCGGATAAGTGACGCCACTACCTCCGGTTGATAACCACCAATGGTACAAGTGAGACACTAGGGGAGTACACCAAGGACAAGTTCATTTAAACCAATGCAAATACCGTGCTTTCTCCGACGCCCAATGACGACAAAATCACATCCAGGCTGTGCTTGTCAGTGGCATTTTCCCAGTGAGTTTACCGTGGGCTCGGGAACCGGAGGACGGATGGTCGTATAGCAAAATGGCCTCTTTTTTTTGTGGAAAATTTCACAGGCGGAGCCACAAAGAGCGAACGAGGGTCGTGTTTATCGTAGAGCAATGATTGTGGAAGTTTGGACGCAGCTAGTTTGGTGGCCGGTGGGCATTTGCCCATGATAATGCACGATTAAGGTTTTGCATTGTTGTGGGCATCGGCAGGCTCTCTGCCATGTCAACGATGCTGTCGTAATCGCTGAGGCGGTGATCGGTTTGGCGGAGTTAGACGAAATCGCCAAGAAGAGAGCCATTGACAACGACGATTATCGATTAGGTGACCTCGACTCTGTTTTGGGGATGGTAAACAACCGACGAGTCACGGGTGGTTCGGGATGTCAGTTCCAGGCTCCTATCAACTTGGCTGGTACGCCTTGGTCTCGGAAACGCCTAATAATAGCCACGCTTGATGACACAAACTCCGATGAAAAAGCCCCCACCCCCTCCTCCTCCTCACCCCCCCACGCTGCATGCGCAATCGCAACCGAAACACTTATAGTTGGTAACGATGTGCTTCACGGAAGGGATCGGGATTCGGGGGTAGCACCTGGAGGGAGGAGGGGGGGAGAGAGGACGGGGCTGCGATATTTCCGGAAGTCGCACTTGAGCCCCGGGCCCAAGCATCCAGCAGTATGGAAGCGACTATGTCAGGTTGAACGGGTACGGGCTCACACGCGCAAGCCCCGAGGAGGCAGCCTGTGAGACAAATACACCCAAAGCCACTCTACCAATCAACTAAAGGTTAAATTAGTGAGGAAAAGCACCATAAGGTTACATTGGAGTGGTATTGAGGTCGTGAGTCTGGGGGAGAGGGAAGAGACCGGGGATTGGTGCCTGGATGATGAGGATGCTGGGTGGCTGGTTGGTTCCTGACATCGGTGCAGGAACCATAAGCACCATTCCAGCGGCGGCGATGAATTACATTAGAGAGACAATAAGCCGACATTTATCAATGACAGGTCAACTAATTAGACATTATAGTCGTCGTTAGTTGTCGTAGACAACCACATGCTTTCCGTGGCCGGCGATGGCGTCGACGTAGCTTTGTTTCAACGTGTCGGGGGTGGTCGAGACGTAGGTGATGTCATCGGTGACGGAAAACACTCCGTCACGGAACAAATCGACACAACGATTGACGAGGTTGATTTTCCATTGGGGGTCGGCAAACAGGCGCTTGGTGAGCCAGAATCCGGTGGCAATTAACGATTTAGAAAATGCCAAGCGACCGGGGTAGGATACGGGTTCCCCCAGCACCACCCCATAAGTGACCAAGATCCCGTTATCGGTGAGAAGCTCCATCATCGCTCCCGTGGTCGCTCCTCCCACCAGGTCGAGGGCAAGGCGGACGTCGCCCGTGAGGGAGACTTCTCCCGCCAACAATTGCGACTCCGTGACCACTTTGGTGGCACCATCAGCATGCAATCTTGCCGCCACGGCGTCGTAGGTCGCGTCCCGAACCACCAGGAGCACGTTCACCCCCTGGGCCCGAGCCAATTGCGTCACGTATTGCGATACTTGCGAGTTGCCGGCATTTTGCACCACCCATTGTCCGCGCTGCCAATCTTTGACGTAATTAAAGAGGGCCAATGCTGTAGGAGGATTAATCATGAGGACCTGAGCCGCCTTAAGTCCAATGCGTTTATCAACCGTGATAAACGGAAGCACGCCTTCGGGAACCACCGTCTTCGTCACCAGGGTGCGCCAGGTGCCCATCCCCGGTAACGCCGCGATCACCCAATCGCCCACTTGGTACTTGTCCAGCGTCAGCTCCACCACTTCAAATAACCCGTCATTACCAGGCACAGTGGCAGTGGTAGTACCAAGGTCGACGACATTGCCCAGACGATAGCCGCCGGTGATTTGCATCACATCCAGCGGGTTCACCAGCGTGGCTAAGGTGCGCACCGTCACCATGTTGGGTTCGAGGTGGGGGCGAGAGTAGCGGGTTTCGGTGAGCACCGATGCCACCGGGCCGTTGGTTTCATACGTAAGCGCCACTTCCGACATCATCACTTTGAGTAGGAGCTAGTAGGAATCAGATAGTCAATGGGACCTAGACTTCGGTCCTCAATGGTGCGGTTAATGTGTGGTGCGATCGCACAGCGAGGGGGAGGCGTGCCTCGGGTTTCTTCGTTATACCCGGTTACGCAGCCCCGTCCCCTCCTCCCCATACACTTCGGCATTCGCACACCCAGCCCCCAGATGACAATATAACCCACTAGGTAATAGTTATCCATTGGGCAGCGGCTCCCGAGGAGTTGGGGAGGGAGGACAAAGGTGTGCTCGTGCCGATCGCGAAAATAATCTGCGACTTTGTTTGCTCCACCGGGCATAAGAAACGACGGACCCCGGCGGCGAAGCGCCACTAGCGCCCACCTGAAACGGCTCCCGAGGCAAGGCGTCCTCGCTAGCAGCAATCACGTTTGGTAGTCCCCATAATGGTAACCACTTTGGGAGACAAGGCGCTAGTCTTGCTCGGCACCCAACAACGAGTGTTTCCTAACCAATGTCCAAGGTAATTTATCAGCAAGGCACCGGGGCACCGGGGTGCCTGTGGCTTCATCGCCGGCGACCGCCAGGGCTCGGGGAGGGGGTCTCGAGGGCTCATTCTCTTCCTCATGGAGGCACCAGCGCGCCCCTCAATCCCGAGCTTAAAAGGATGAAGAATGAGACAACGGAAGAACGAGAAACCAGTCTCGGTATCTTGCTTGAAGACGAGCCAACGTATGCCTAACGGCATACATTGACTCGTGAGGATGACGCAATTCGTATACGTTGATCCACCTGAACCCTGGCTTCGGATACTTGCTTTTGTCGCTGGCCCTACATTGCTCCTACCTGTGGTCGCACCTCCGGCCTCAAATTTATTTTTATTTTTAGTTGCCCGCAGCATCCCTTCCGCAGCACGCACGCTGTTTATAAAAAAAACCTCGCCTGCCAGCCCTTAAGGACACCGCTTTGACCACCACCCTTTTTTTCTCCTTCATTGGTCCACCAAAACCCATTCCGGCAAGAAAGTTATGGGTCTCCTCACCCGGTTGAAGGGGGAGCACAAGCGCCTGCCCCTGAAGGAGGTGATTCCCCACCACGTGCGCAACAACACCCTGCTGCTGCTGTTGATCTACCTGGACTTTAGCGCCGCCGGCCTGGACTCGAGCTGCACTCTGCTGGAGCTGCCCTTGGGGGTGCTGGGGTCGCTGTTGGACCCCCGCAAGACCCTCCGCCAGCTGAGGGCCTACGACGGCGACCGGATCGCCGTGCCTCGGCGGATGCTGGCGGCGCCGGCGGCGCCGCGCCCCCTCCTGCCCGAATCGCACTACGACGACGCCACCCCCCAGTGGAAGCCGACGGTGCGCCAACGCCAGCTGTACTTGGGCATCGACGCCGACCCCGTCGACCCCAAGCTGCCGCCGCCGGTGCCCCAGTCGCGCCGCCGCCGCTCGCTGGCGTTTGTGTCGCTGGCACCGCCGCCGCCGGCGCCCGCTGCTAAAAATAGGGCGAATCCGCGCGGTGAAAAAACTTCGTCTAATCGCGACCGCCACCACCACGCCAATAGCATGGAGGTCGACGCCGAGCTCCGGCGCCACATCAGCGACTACGATCGCTACTTGTTTGCCGATGCCGACGAAACCTTGGCCGACGGTGCCGGCACCGCCGGTACCGCCGCCGCCGCGGGGGGCGCCGCCAGCGCCGCGGCCGCCCCCGTGTCGCCCACTCAACCCCCCGTCCCCGGGCCTCCCACCGACCTGCCCCTTCGTCTTGCTCGCCAGTCGTCGGTGGGCCTGTCGTCGCTGTACGATCTGATCCAACTGGGGGCGCTGTCGAAGTTCAAGGTGTCGCTGAAGAACTCGCTGAGCTCGCTGCTGGCGCAACCGGTGGCGCCGCCGTCGCTGGCCAACGCCGGGGCCGCTCTTCGGGCCGCCGCCGTCGCCAACACTCCTCATCACCCCGATCGGCTGCCGGATAAGCTCGACGCCCAGACGACGGGGATGCTGTTGCGTAAACTGAAGCAAATCGGGTCGATGCCGATGATGCAACAGTATACCGGCGGTCCCCAGCGCCCGCCGATGATGGCGATGAATACCATGCCCATGTACGACCCTTATAGCCACCAGCCCGGCCTCTACGCCAGCCCGATGATGCTGTACCTGACGGAATACTTTGGCTCCGCCTACGACCAGCAGCCCGGCCTGCGCCGGGCGCTGATGACGGTGGCGGACTCGGCCCGGATGCGGATGCTGAGATCGCTGATGGCCCCGGTGCCGCTTTCGGCGGCGCCCACGGGAGGGTTCATGGGGGGAGCTCGCCAGCTGCGGATGGCGCCGCAATTGACCGGCGGCTACGGCGCCATGATTCCTCGTATCCACGACGGGACCATCAACCGCAAGATCGAAGAGTTTTGCGAGTTGCGCCACTACATCGCCTGCGGCAACAAGCTGCTCGAATTTAGATTGCGGTGGGTGAAGATGTTGGTCAAGGCGATCAACTACAACCTTTACTCGTTCATCAACATCAAGGGCGAGCCGATTCTGCCCGACATGGTCTACCATAACCGGGCGCTTTTCGTCAAGCTGGCGGTGACCCATCTCTACAAGTTGATGAAGGAAGACCAAGGTAAGGCCCGCTTCGACGTCATCCGCGCCGAAGTGTGCTACATCCACGGGTGCTTGCTCAAACAAGACTACTTGACCCTCTACAATGAGGACTATGGCATCGATAAAAACATTGAAGGGGCGGTGGAGATGTTTGAAAAAGCCCTCGACACCACCCCGCTGGACTACCGCCTGCTCTACAAGTTGGGCGAAATCTTCGAGTACGAGTACGCCGACGACTTTGACAAGGCGTTGCATTACTACAAGGAGGCGGCGCTGTTGCTGTATAACCGCGCCATCCTCAAGGTGGCCATGTTATACCTCAACGTGCCCCAAATTCGCCTGCGTCGCTTCATTCGCTACTTGCTGGACCTCGCCAACATCGACATCGATGACGTCAAGGTGAAAAACGACGAGGACAAGGATGAAGTCGAAGACGTCATCGGGTTGGCATGCTACGAGCTCGGGAAGATCTACGAAGGTATCTACCCCGGCGACCTCACCTTTGAAGATGATTTCATCCAACGGTGCTTGGAGGTGGCCCCCGTCAACTACGCCAAGGCGTTGGCCTACTACAACAAGCTGGCGCGGCTCAACTGCTTGTACGGGTTGGTGAAGCTCGGTAACATCTACGAGTTTGGCGAGCTTAACCGTCCTCGCAACCCGCTGAAGCTGATTGCTTGGTACATGAAGGCGACGCTGTCGCCATTGGCGTTCAAACGCCACCCGGACGCGATGATTGGGTTGCTGCGGTGGTGCCTCAACGGGCTGGGGGGTTCTAATAAGCACATTCCCTTCCCCAACCCGCAGATGGCGACGATGTGGTGTGATCGCGCCATCAAGGAATTCGACCTGGCCGACGCCATGTACTGGATGGGCGAATTGATCGAGATGGGAGTGGCTCAAGGGAACCCCAACGAGTGGTACCTGAAGGCCTACAACTTGGGCCACGAAGACGCCGCGAGAAAGTTGGGGTTGCAACCCGAATACAACGGTGAGGGCCAATACGAACCCGACGACGACGAAGTCGAGTTTAGCGAATAATCATGGGCGAAGCAAAATCACGGAAACGGTCTAAATGCATTCCAATTAACTAATCTTATGTGAATCGGCACTTTATCTTTATAAACTGAAAAATGAATGCTAACAAATACCCCTAAACAACATCTTATTTAAAAATAATAAAAAAAACTGTTTCGAAGGGTGGTAGTGGTAACCGCTAGTTTTAGCCCCTTCGCCGGGAGGTTAATCGCTCCTAACAACCGGAGCTATTTTACCTCGACACTGCCTCCTCCGAGCAAGTGACGGGGCTCGCAACCAGTACCGCCATCGGAAATTGATGTATTACGTTGTAACTGCAGTTACGAGCCCGTGCCCCCAACGAACAAACCTAACTTTATCCAACAATAAACAAAACCGGTAATTGTTCCATCCCATGTAAGCAAGCGATATGCATTGTCAATCACCATTGTCAACTCACCCGCAGTGATGAAATGAGCCATCTTACCAAGCCACGCTTGCTCCCCTTGCCTGATACTCGCTTCGACGGGGAATGCCACGTTAACGTTTAGTTTCTGTCTGTGATGTGCCGCCTAATGTCAGATATGTCGACGATGATGTATCGGCAACGGAAACCTTCGGTGCGGGGCTCGCAACCGGAGGTCCTCGACGACCCCAAATGGGATAAGTGTACACAGTGACCCCCAGCACTAGCAGCACTGGCTTGGCTCCATGCACCCTATTCTCTGTGTTTGGACATTAGCTGCAACCGGAACAACTGTGCACACTCCCCGTACCCCGAGTCTACCGCTAAGTGTACCTGGTGCCATACACGAGAAAAACCGTCTCGGGAATGGTCACCTGGATTAGGGCATTCCGGTGCGACTCCGACTCGGTCTCCGTCGCATCCGACATCCTCGTTCGATGTTATTGAGCGTGTTTTCGGGCGCGTCGGAGCCTAAGCGGTCGGCTGTGGGCACTTTTGTGGAAGGTACGACGAAACGACCCATCTCCATTACCCGACGAAACACTGGACTATGGCAAGGGTTGCTTTGTCGATGCTAGACACCACTTCGGTACGAGGTTCCGAAATCTCCGTAAATGCTAGCGTAATGGGGTCATCGGCATTTCAACATTTTGAGAGTTGTAACCTTCCCCTGACGGCGTACCTGAGGTGTACTACGAGCAGGTGATGATCGACACCATTGTATCGACAAGCATCGAGTCACGCTAATAATGATAATCCGATATAAATCAATTAGACGGTGTTTGTTGATGATATCGATGATGAAATTGAGACTACCTTGGTGGTCTCCTTCATTTGGCGATGATGACTTTAAAATCCGAAAAAAAAAAGGAACCGTAAATAGTATACATCGTTGCAAGCATCGACAAACCATTGCCGTTCCTTTTGTTTGGTTGTCTCTACTACTACTAACGTTCCCAGTCGGTGAACGAACGGATTTGATCGGTGACGTCGCGCGACGTCCTACACACACTCCAATTAATGACTCGATATGGTGATGAGTTTACACACGCTATTTATCTATCAAACCATACCAACGATTAACCGTCAAAATCTATTTCTCCACTATCATCTAGAAACATCCTTTCATATCATTGTGATACCACGATTAATCGCTCCCGTCTATCCAATCATCCCGTTTGATCCGCAGCTCCGGGACCCGAGTGACCCCGCGCTTATCACGCGCGTTATCGGTACGACGACCTCGATAACACTCGCCACTGATAAACAAGGGTAATATTAAGCGGAATATCCCAATACACCCAAGTCCATGACGCTGCTAGAGGCCCGACGCAAACTGATTGCTAGGCTCACCCTGCCGCTGCCATTTGCTCTTCCTCGAGGACTGCCTCAGCCACTGTTGGTGCTCAACAACCTGCCCTTTTACGATGACGATGATCTGGAAACCGATAGCGGCACCAATGCTTCGAAACCACTGCCGCCTCCATCGTGTGAAGCCGATTTCTCGACAAACCTTCACGATCCATCCATACTTCAGGTTCCTTCGAAGTATCTTAACTCCGATGGCCTCAAAATTGAGGGTGGCGATATGGTTCACGGGTTATACAAACTTAAACAACCCACTGCCCTCCGCCGATCGTTTCTGTCGCTGCTGGTGATAGAACAACAACGTAAGGGGTCTCGGGCCGGTCTGTTCAACGTTCCCGGAGGGTTTCGGCGCCAGTACCTCTTGCAAAAACATCATGCTAACAAAACTCCGGACTTTGTCACCCGTAACTTCGTTGAATTTTTATTAATCTACGGTCACTTTGCTGGTGAGGACTTAGAGGACGACGACGCCATCATATGTCATTATCGGGCCGGCGTCACTCCAGACGAAGAACAGGCATTGTTAGGAGATCAATCCAATCGTGTTCGTGGTACCGCCACTGATCGCAAGGCGTTTTTCCTCCTCCTAAAAGCATTTGTCGGTACGGGGGTGCTTTTCCTCCCCAAAGCCTTCTCTAACGGTGGCATGATGTTTTCCATCATCACCTTAACATTTTTTGGTGGCCTCTCCTATTGGTGCTATTTGATTCTTATCTTCACCAAGGAAAAGGTGGCAGTGCTGCTGTTTGCTGAAATTGGCCAAAAGTTGTATGGCCGTACGTTTCAGCGCCTCATTCTCATTAGCATCGTCGTTTCCCAACTTGGGTTTGTTGCCGCTTACATCGTTTTCACCGCCGAAAATATGAAAGCGTTTTTGTTCAATACTTTGGGAATTGAAGTCCTGAAGCCAATGATCATCGCCGCCCAGGCGGTACTTCTCACACCATTGTCGCTTATTCGTGATATCACCAAGTTGCTGTTGCTGGCAGTCATTGCCAACCTTTGCGTGATGTGGGGATTGGTTACGATCGTATACTTCGTGTTGTACCAGTGGATCGTGGTCCAAGATACCCATCCAGGGCCTGGCGTTGAATGGTGGTTCAATAAGGAAAAGTTTTCGCTCTTTATTGGCGTAGCTATATTTGCATTTGAAGGCATAGGCCTCATCATCCCTATCCAAGAACTGATGATTAATCCTCACCATTTCCCCAAAGTATTGGGCCAAGTGATCTTCACCATTCTGGGAATCATGATCTTCATCGGTACGATTGGATACCTCACCTACGGGAAAAACATCCACACGGTGATTCTTCTCAACTTACCGCAATCATCACCCGTGGTGTCGATTATTCAGTTGAGTTACCTGATCGCCATACTTTTGCTGACTCCTCTTCAGTTATTTCCCGCGATTAGATTAATCGAGCTGAAGTTGATCACCCAACTGGGAAAAGCTCTGGTTGCCGCCAAATGGAAAAAGAATTGCTTTCGTGCAATTTCGGTGTTGCTTGTGCTGTTAGTGGCGGTGTTTGGGGGTCAAAATCTCGATATATTTGTCCTGTTTGTTGGATGTTTTGCTTGCATTCCGTTGGTATACATGTACCCTGCATTGCTCCATTACAAGAGCTGTTGTGACGTGAACGAGGTGGGCATCACCGACGGACAAAGGAAGAAACGTTGGTGGCTAGGCACAATTGATTGGTTGCTCTTGATTATTGGCCTGGTGGCATTGGTGTACACAACCTATGATATATTAAAGTAGCATAAATTTAGATTAGCATAAATTTAGATAAGCATACATTCATTGATACATTAAAGTATATCGTCGAGATACGTTGATTTGTGATTTATTAAACCTATCATCATGCTTTCATGCTAAACTTCCTACTTATCGTCCAGAAACAACTCAGCTACCTTTAGGCGAGCGTCATGTATCGACATTTGCAAGGAGCCCTTGGCGTAGCGAATCCCTCTTTTGAATTCATCCTCGAACCCTTTGATGTTTTCATTGACAAACTTCTCCCGTTCTTGGTGGAACTGAGGGGCCACCTGGGCCTCAAGTTCATCGGCCTTCTTTTCCAAATTGCGAAATGTATTGGGCATAAAGTACGCAGTGGCAGCACCACCGGTAATGATAGGAACAATGAAACGAGTGGGTAACAGTCTACGGTTGACCATGATCGACCCGGTGAGAGCAGCGGTCAAAATGTAGATGAGGTTGGGCAATACGGGATCAGCGACAGTCAGCGACACCTCACGCTTCACGTTGTTCCATTCATTGTTGAACAGAGACTTTTGCGTTTCCCATTCGGCCCCGTAAATCTCGTATTTGTCGTGAGCCCATTTCCGGAGCTGTTTGGTATAAGTTTCAATCACGGGTGACGTCCGCACAACCATGCCTTGGACAAACGAGTAGTTCCCATGTAATTCTTCCTTCTTTTCCAACTTAGGAGGCATGGCAGTGTTGACCCCAGGGGTCGTCAACACATTGTCATCATCTTCATAAAAGGACCGAGGCATGATGATTGGTTAGCGCGAGGAGATTCGCGCGAGATCAAAATGGACGATGTTCAGGTGAACAAAAATAGTGTAACTAGTCTATGACAATGGTTTTCGAGTTTTAATTGTCGCCTTCAGTAGTTGAAAGACACTTTCCACTTACGTATATTATGAGTCACTACAAGATTGATCGATTGAAATTTTATTATGATATGAAACGTTACCCTGAAATGTAGAGACTACATACAAATTTTCGTACAATAAAGTCTCAGGCTTCCTTCAAAACCCCATCGGCGCCACGTCTCTTAGTTGTGTCGTACAAACGAACCACCTTTTCCATGTCTTGATCAGTTTGGGAAAAGGCAAACCCACGCTGCTTCTTGATCCGTTGCACTTGTCTCACCTTGCGAATGGCCTTTTGGAATTGTTCCATTCTGGGACGATGATCCTGGATGTTGTACTTTTGGATTTCTTGGACATAATGATAGGATTCAGGAGCAATGCGGCGCTTCAAGTACTTCCAAGCAAAATCTCTGAGCAAGCACAACAGAGCAATACCAAATACCATCGCCCAAAACGTCACGGTTGGGTAGGTAACCCTGAGCACACCTTCGTACTCCCGGGACACTTTAGTAAGGGGTGCAATGGTAGCGTAGGCAGGATACCATCCCAACCACAATGCAAACGAACCAGGAATGGCGATCAACGTGAACTTGGTCCACATATTCACCACCAAAGCTGCTTTTCCAAGAGCGGTAAGCAACGACGTTGTATAAACAGCCACCCCCCACAGCCAGTTATTCAGCAACAATCCCAGGGCAACCCCATTCATGTGCTTATAAATCAACATCAGAGTGAAAAAAATCACCCCCAGGTGGAAGAAGCCGTTGGCAATCCACCCCCAAAAGATCGTCACATTGAAGAAACGACGCAGTTGACCAAGTTTATAAAGCTGAGGATATTTGTCCAACAATCTTGCCAGAATGAATTGATCAAAAACCCCGAGAACAAACGGTGGTAACACTGTAAACAAAACATTATAAAGTGTTAATGTCCACAGTTCAGCAATCAGCTGCCCGGAAAAGGCGTTGATGAACACAAACCAGAATTGGGTCATATACAAGGCAATATTCTTGTAAAATGAATATAAGATTGCCACCAGGATACGTTGATAAGACCATGCGCCATGTACCAACAACAACTTGCGCAAAAATCTAAACTGTCCGATTGACACATCTGCCGAACGGGCGGCTTGCATACCTTCCATACCTGAGATACCCACCCCAACGTGAGCTGCTTGAATCATCAGTACATCGTTAGCCCCATCGCCAATGGCCAACAAAAGCAGTCCCTTCCGCTTCCGTTTGACCATTTTGACCACGAGCGCCTTCTGCAAAGGAGAGACACGGCAGCAAATCACTGCCTTGCAAAAGCTCCCCAAGCGAATAAACATGTCTTCAAGATCCTCGTCAAGAGCGTACGTAAGCAGATGACCATCAATAATCAATGCTAAACTATCATCCATCAGTGCCGCCATATCAGGATCATCACGATGTTCATAGATAGCGTCCAACTTTTCCATAAGATTTTGCCTTGTGTCTTCTTTGGTATCCTCATTGATGATCAACAAGTTCATATCTTCCAGCAATAATTTACAAGACATACCAATGTTGATAGCCGTTTCTTGCCTGTCACCAGTCAAAACCCAAATCTTGATGTTGGCTTCTTGCAATGTTTGAATCGTTTCCGGAACACCATCTTGTAATTTGTCTTCAATAGCAGTGGCGCCGAGAAGAAATAAATCATGCTCGATAAGTTCGGCCACCTCATCCAATTTGTCTTGACGATCAGTCATTGCCGTCAGAGCTTCATAATACTTGGCACTCCACTCATTGTATTCTGCATCAGGCACAATACGCAGCGCAATGCAAAGAGTCCGCAAGCCTTCCGCCGCGAAATCTTCAAGGTGGCGCAAGGTGGCATCAACAAATGGTTGCTCTTCATTTTTATTGAGTCTTTCGATGATGACCGTATCAGCACCCTTGCAAAATAAGCGAATGACGCCGTCGGGGCATCTGTAGATCGCAGACATCCGTTTACGAGTCAGGTTAAACTCACAAATGTTAAGTAACTCGTAGTCAAAAGTTTTCTTAATGATCGTATTTTCAACGGTGACCCCCTTTGGCTTTCTGATAATAAACTTGTATCCCAACATCGCTGCACCATCTACCAAGGCCCCTTCATCAGGAGAAGCGGCTTGGTATTTAATTGCACCCGTCAGTTCGTTCACTTCGGGGATAACGGTGTGACAGGTCAGCAAGAGCGTCAAAAACTCATTAATAATCGCCAGTTCGGGCAGCGACGGGTTCAGTACCAAAGTTTGATGCATATCATCAAAGGTGTGGAACCCGATTTCGATGCCATCAATTATTTGTGGGTGACCATCCTCAGGAATTTCCTCGGCGTAACACCTTCCACCAATAGTACAGGCTTTAAATTCCATGATATTTCGGGTAAGTGTCCCGGTTTTGTCCAGAAAAATGTAGTCGATTTGGCCAAGTTCCTCGACCAAAGATGACGTTCGTACACCACACGGCGTATCGGTTTCCTCATAGTACATATCCAAATCCAGTCCAATCATCCACGCTTGGTAGTACTTGATGATTTCCACTGTGACAAACAACGAAATGGGGACCAAATTGGAAAACAAAATCCAATACGTCAAAATATCTTGGAAAAATAACGCGACGAGACTCGTTCCTTCCAAATACAAGTAGCTGAGATCATTTCTGTTCACCAGTACCTTGATCACGTTCCCAATTGACAGGATAAGAGCCAAAACAATAAGGGTTCCGAACAAGGCAATGATCTGCAAATTGATAATACGTTCAACGTCAGTTCTCTTGATGGGAGTTGCGGTGGCATTACGCATCAATTTAGTCTCGTGTCCAGTGAATACGGCGATACCGTAAATCCATTGGGTGTTTCGTAATGTAGCACCTCTAAGCAACAATTGCGCCGGCAGCAAAGGAAGCTGATCAGGATGGTTTCGCATGCCCTGAATATTACCTTCATAGGTGTACAACGATGAATTTGGCTGCTCAGAAATCACATCAGCCAGTGCCATATCGCGCACAAGGTCGGTGGGCTGAACTAGGTACAGGGTCTCTTGTTTAGACTGCTTGATTTTCAAGTTAGTTTCACCATCTAAATTAGCAGTTTCGATGTAACATAACCCTTCAGGCTCCGATGATGCCAATAAGATCAAGTCAGCGGGGAAAGCTTCCTCATTTTGAACCTTGACAACGTCACCTACTCGCACTTGAATCCACTTTTTGAGGTGAAATTGACCCAGCAGAGGATCTAGCACGTGCACTTTGGTGTTGTTGAGTTCTTTGTCAGCATTGGCACGTTTCAAATCTTCGACAATTTCTTTGATTGCCAGCACTAACAAAACAACAATCAACGTCCCAATCGTCGTATAACGGTTGGTAGGAGATACGTTAGGCACCTGTTGAATTGCTGAAGTGAACAAAAAGAACAAATTAGCGTACTTGGAAAATTGTTCAAACAAAAATTTCGGCAAAAAGGTTGCGAAATTGTACTTGGTTGTCAGGATATGGTTTCCGTAGTAACCGTACTTACCATTCTCATCGGGGTTAAGAATGTGTACGACTCTATGGCCTGGTTTGCGAGGAGTGAGACCCTCGGCTCCGCCTGCTTCTCCAGCGGTGCCCCCAATCAGACCTCCGCGGGCAAACGTATTACCGAACCGTTCTTTGGTTCGTTGCCAAAGCCGGCGAATATCAAACTCTCGAGAGTCTGGGGGAGCGCCAACCTCGCTGATATCCAGTCCTCGACGCGGTCTTCGTCCGTCATTATAGTCAAACTGGTTATAGTAGGGCCCTCGGGTTTCTCGAGAGTGTTCAAAGTTGTCATCAAAGTCATCTTCCCCATCGGATATTATGAAGGAATCGGAAAATGGGTTGTTGTGAGCCGTTAGGGGAGTAACGCCATCAGTGGCTGAGTATCCCGACGGAGCCAGGTAATGTTGATTGGGATCATAGTGCGAAGGTTTGGAAGGCTCCGATCTCGAAGGAGCTGGCTCTGCTCCCCCGTATGGATTGGACTCTAAGTCCAAATCAATCAAGTTGGCCTGTGGATCCGAGAATGGATCTTTGGGATTGGAATTCCCTGCCATAGCCTTGTGGATGCGCTTGACGTGGGTTGAAAAAAGGCGAGACACGTCAAACCCTTGGTCATACGCGAAATTCTAAATACAAAACATAACTTACAAGAGAAGGTACTACAATAGAGTAGATCGAAAGTACATTACGTGGATGACGTTTTATGAACAAGTTGTTACAATAGGACTCAAGTGCAGTATCTGTAGCTCGAGATCTTTAGAAATCGCACAAGGATACACCTTTGCGAGGAGAAATAAAAAGACAAACGGGAGATATAAGACAACAGAATAACCAAAAAGGAAGATGCTCCGCGGGAGGTTCGAACTCTCGACCTTCAGATAACTCATTTACGTGATGAATATGAGACTGACGCTCTACCGACTGAGCTAGCGAAGCAAGCTGACCGACAACACCGCGGTACCACGTTCCGTAGTACTTGGCTCGTACTCCACATGGCCTCAAAAAAGAAATGCTCCGCGGGAGGTTCGAACTCTCGACCTTCAGATAACCCATTCACGCGGTGAATATGAGACTGACGCTCTACCGACTGAGCTAGCGAAGCTATTGTTTTCGAAATTTGTATTTGCATTTTTGTGTAAAATTAGACATAACGCTTAATTTCGGCCCAAAGTCCACCAAAACTGATTATTATGCATCAACTCACCTTAATCAGGGGTAACCTACCCTGTGGCTGTAAAACTAAACAGTCAAACTGCGTTTTTGCAAACATTTTTGTGGTCTAATCAAGAAACCATGCAATCAAAGTTAAACGTCCATCAAAGTGAACTAATGACCAATAAGCAATCTCATGACGTTACTCGCAATTGGTAACGTTGAATAAAAGCTGACACAGCTCTGTTAATTGTAATACACGCTGATCGAAAACCTTTGATTGACATTCAAAGATAATGGTGTGGTAATTGTCACAATCTTACGAAGCAATATGTCGTCCCGGTCATATTTGATGAAAAACTCGGCCACAACTGTCGCTATTATCGCTAATGTTTCAACACAAATGATCATCACGCAAGTTGAAGTTTATGTGGGATCTTTTTCAATGAAAGCGTGCACCTCTAGTCTCCATTAGTGTAAAATCCCATCCATAAGTCCACATCGACAATCTTAATGTTCAAAGTAAGAATCTGGCAACTAATGACGGAATATTTCGATCATAGCTGTCATCAATTTTAGCAGCGTGAGTGTATTTTTGTGAAATATTACCACTCATTGATTTTGTCGGTAGGAGCGTAATCTCCATGATTAAATGTTGTTTTCGCTAACGTTTGATTTACCAATGGCCCCAGGTACCATTGCCGTCAAATGATGATGATTTCTGGCCCGATATATCGAAATCAAGCATTGTCATGGGTACACTGGCAAATAAGACTCCCCACAAATCAAATGCTTGAACCGATGATAAATAGCAGCATCAATAGGGACAAAGTGGTGACTCTAACGATGAGTACAGGTTGCACCGCTGCTAGCATGAAGTTCAATGTGTTTGAGGACATGGGCCTGCTCACAATCAATGCTCCTAAAAGGCAGAACCAGATGCGTTTAAGTCGGCATTCATCAATCGGGTTGTGTTTGTTCATGCCAATCGAGTGGAATGAACGTGGTGCAGGGATCTAATCTTTGTTAGTGACAACGGTGCGAATGGATGTTGTGCCATTATCAGCAATGCTAGAAAGTCTGAGTTCTCCAGAAAAGAAACCGCACTCTTCTAATCACTTCAGTAGCATTACGGTCTTTGACTAATCATTAAAGCGTCCCAATGGAGCTCGTTCCATTTCTTTCAAATATCAATCAAGGCTTCGTTATAAAAAATAAATACATCCGAGCTCGTAATCCCGTAGATCATAATCATCTAAACCGTCCAACGAGTCTCAACTGATCCTGAACATCAACGGACAAGTATTACAGCAAAAAAGATGCTCCGCGGGAGGTTCGAACTCTCGACCTTCAGATAACCCATACACGCGGTGGATATGAGACTGACGCTCTACCGACTGAGCTAGCGAAGCTGGTTGTGGTCGGCGAAATATGCTTGCACATCGTACAAAGTCGACTCTATGAGGAATTCGAAAAAGGGAATCAGACTACCAGGACCCTGTCTGCCCTAAGTACATAGTCTGAATATGTCGATTTCGATATCGGCGCTTTGTTCACGGCAGGTATGAATATAAATCTTTGAGTTTCGATGAACCTGAGAGTATAAAATTGCAATCTCCTTTAAAAATGGCATTTGCATTGCTCTAGTCTAATGTAATAGAGGTTGCAGTCATGAAAGAGCTTCAGGATTCACGTTTTTGATACAGTTGATTTTCAACTTCGTGCCAGAGGGTGCAAACGATCTGGTTTTTCCTCTGTGCGCATTGAAAATTTATCTCACCATCCGAGTGCCATGCCCGTGAAAGCTATCGCCAAGACGAGTATTGCTCGGAACGGGGTAGGTTCGTTCGTTCGTCCCTGCTACCGCGTTACTCTTCAATACTGTAACTGGGGTGGATCGTCCCAAGGCTTGCGTGATCTTTTGTCTTCGAAAACGTTGGACCTGATGGCCGCTAAGGAAAAGCTGATCGTGTGGGAAGTGAAGAAAGTTGCTGGCCATCCTAAGGCTATCTTCCACTACAACAACAACAAGGTTAACGAAGTTGATCTTGCTAACCTCGATAAACTGGAAATCCTCAAGAAGGTTAATGAGTTTTCGCAAAGAAGTGGCAACGATTTGTTCAAGTACAACCACAAGGTCATGTCGATCAACGAGTCGGTCAGAGGTGTCTGGTCTCCTTTGCACGAACCCAAGGGTCACCGTCACCGCATTTGAGTGATGCAATCAGTCACCCCATGTATATTATTGTAAATAGAGGAATATTACCACATAACGTTTTAACTGTCGCTGACGACAAATTGGCTACAATGTGCTCTAATTAACTAATTGTCTATTTTCCCTCTATAATTATGTAATGAAATAAGAAGTCACCGTTGAGGTGACTTGAGTAAACGTTGAAGTGAATTTTAACCTGTCATAAATCATTTTCCTTCGTTAGAGCTAGTCACGCCGGGGACGATATGCGTAAACGAATCGGCCACCGACAACACCGGTTCCACCGGCTGGGTTTGCTCTTCCTCATATTGATTATCTTGACCCTTTTTGAGGTGATAGAACTTATTTCTCCAGAAGCCATCTTCACCAAGAACTTCCTTTGACACCAACTTGTAGCCGAACACCTTGGGAGTAACTTGGGTCCACAACACCCAGTAGATAAACCCAATGAGAAAGATACCCCAGGTAACCACGGGATGAATCCAGTAAGGCATATCTTTGTACACCGTTTGACCGTGTTCAGGAGGAACGTAAGGAGCCACCACAAGGTATAACGACGCCAAAAAGAAAAACGCAATCACGGGCACGGTTGCCTTAAGGGGAGGGTTCCACTCGACGAGACCCTTCCGCTTGCGGTAGTGGATATAAAGCAAACCAGCAGCAAGAAGCGTGTTGATGATGTTTAACGGGTATTGAATCAAGTTCAACACGAAGTTGTAAGCATCACCGGGAGGCGGCGCCAAAATCGTGGCAAGACAAATACACCAATGTTGGAAGCAGCCCATAAGAGGAGTACCGAACGGCTTGCTGCTAGCAAACAACCGAGAAAACGGCAAACAACCTTCACGCCCCAATTGTTGGATGATTCTACCTTGAGCAAACATCACCGACAACGTGTTACCAAGGGCGGACAACGCAATGAACACCGAAGCGGCTCGTTCACCGGCATCACTGAAGGCGTACTTAAAGAAGGTGGCAGCGAGAAGACGACCAGAGTTGGTAATTTCTTCCTTGGGCACCACGGCAAAGTAAGCGATGTTAACGAACATGTAGAGAACACCGATGGTGATGAAGGCAGCAGGAGCAGCCACCCGCAACACCTTTACCGGGTTCTTAATTTCGGCAAGAGCATAGTTGGCGTTAGAGTAACCAACGTATGACCAAATAACATTGTACAAGGCATTGACAATACCAAATGCCGTCGGCGACGGGCCCAGGAAAGCATCACGGAAGTTATGAGGATCGACGAAATCTTGCTTTTTGATCCCACCCCCAAGGGCTACCCAGCCGGCAATGGTGATGAACAAAATAATCACAATCTTGATGACCCCCAACACATTAGCAATGTACAACCCGGTCTTGACATGGATCCCGTTGACGAGGAGGGCAAAGGAAATGACACCTACACCGATCCCCCGCGAGTTCCATTGAGTGACGGCAACTCCGCCAGCATTAAGCATAGCTTCCCCGAAAAGGATGGAATTCCCAGCACACCATCCCATAAGAAACACGTAAGCCGCGTAGGTGGCGGTGACCATGTATTTGGGCTTGTTGAAAATGTACTCGAGGTACGTCTTTTCACCCCCGTTTCTGGGTAACGCCAGCCCTAATTCCATGTAGACCAATAACCCGGAAAAGGCGATCACGGTCCCGGCAAACCACATCATCAACGACGTCCCCACGGAACCAGATAAAATGAAAATGGTGGAACCGGTGGAGAACACCCCGGCACCAATCATCCGGTTCAACATCAAAAAGGTGGCGGAAAAGTAGCCGATGTCCTTTTTATTATGGTCGAGGTTAATGGCGGCCCCGGCGGACGCCTCATGGTCGGGGTCGGAAGACGACAAGGCATCTATGACCTTTTCGTTGTCCTCCTTCTCCGCCTTGTAGAAGTCCAGAAAACCCATAGTTGGCGAGATAATCGTGGGGCATCGGTTATTTAAAAATGTAGCCTGTAACCTGGTCTGCGTCACCTATGTGCAGGAGGTTAGAAAGCAACGTTGACAGATCTTCTGCGAGGTCTCAATTGCCGCACGGAAAAAAGAAAAACTGTGGCGTCAGCCCCTACAAATGTCTCGGCACTGTGGTATCGATATCACCGCCACAGTCCCCCCCGAAGCGGGGTCGCTTCGACGTAATCACGTCGGCATGAGGGTCTATCTACGCACTCGGTACCCAATCATGCATCTTCTGGTGTCTTGGGGATACCCTCCATTCGACGCACGGCGTTCACTTCTCAGAATGCCTTTTGACAACCGTTGGTGCCATCGCACGCGACTCCCAATCTGCACGCGACCGCGAGAGATGACATCCTTGTACACTATGCCTTATGACGCTGGCAAAGACAAGGAAAGCTTTGGGATGGTGGTTGTGGTAGTGGTCAATTGCGTGATCGATAATCCTTGTTTCAGTTCTAGCCCCCTTTGTCGCCCCTTGGTAATCTCTAATCATCAACCCTCGTATAAAATCGGAGGCGGCATCGGGCGGCGCTGGCAGTGCTCTAAAAACCATACGGCACTCAGGGGGCGCCGGAACGGAGACATCTCCCACAGATTGTCGCACCTATTATTCCGGTTGCGGAAGCATATACCCTCGGGCATAAGCAAAGTGGCGAGATTGTGTGGAGACAATATAGGGTAATCTCGTGTTACAGAATGATTTGCGGTTGGCAACCATTGCTAGTATGGTTTAGTTTTTGCACCCTCGCTAGCGTGTACAACTCCGAACGGTTACGTAAGCGAACTCCGAAGGGTTATGGTCATTGACACATTTAGGGGAATTAGACCCCCCCACCCTGACAATTGACGACCGGGCCCCTTACTTTGGGTTCCACGTTTTCAACAAACCTCGTATCCCTATCCTTAATCTGCCTCGATTGGACATTTGTCTCTGCCTTGAGCCACCACAGTCGCCACCACATAAAATCGGCACGGCGTTTCGAGGTGCGCGATATAGGGAGAAAAAAAACATCTAGATCCTCTAAGCATAAGCGAAGCCGATGTTTTGCTTAGTTATTGTGGGGCCGCCAGAACCCCCCGTAAATCATTCCTAAAAATTCGAATACTTGTATTGTAAATTATAATTTGCTCTATGCTTTTCTATGCTATTAAATCAACTTGGCAATTGCGTCTTGGGCCTTGGCGAGGTTTTCCTTGGTCCCCACGAGGTAAACATGATTACCGTTTTTGTCCAGTTGTCTGGGAATAGTGATAAAGGTCCCAGTTTGGCGTCTAATGTCCGACACCTTCGAACCCCCGGGGCCAATGATCTTCGAGAACACCGAAGGGTTTTGGGCATAAAACCACCCTTCGTGGTCGGCAGCTTCAGCAAGAGCCAACCGCGACTTGATTTGCTCGGCAACCTTAGCAGTAGCTTCTTCAGAACCCTTCAATCTCCAAGGAATCACCACATCATCATCGTCTCTAGCGGCAGCGGGAACAATGACGAAATGGGTCGCCAGATCCCCGGTGGGGAAAGCTTCTTCAGGGGCGGTGGGGATATGAGCCTTCGACAAGTTAGACGCCTTTCTCGTGTAAGGGCCATGCACAACGTCGACCCCGTGCTTGTTTTGCAATTGCTTGAAAACCGCGCCACGTTCAGACACAAGATGGTGGTATTTAGCCGGAACGGGAATTTCCACGTTCCAATCGTCCTTGGTCAATTCCTCAATCTTGGCCTTGGCAGCAGCAACCTTGTCGGGAGTCCCCAGAATCTTGACGATCTGCGAAGGGTCGTTAGGACGAGGGATTTCAATGATGGCGCCGGTTTCGTCTTGAATGGCGTGACGGATCGAACCTCCGGGACCAACAATCAACTTATGCTTTTCCTTGGACAATTTGTATTCCTCAGTAACCAGAGCTTCACGCTCGGCAACGATCTCCTTGACGATATTCATCACCTTTTGTACAATCGCTTTATCACCAGCAGAAGTGACGGATACTTCACCCAGGCCTTCGTTGGGAATGGTCAACAACTGGTAGTATTTGCGGTTTCTGGGCATGTCCCCAGCACCAGCTCGAGTCAAGATGTCACGCATCACCAGACCGTTAGGGCCAATGAGATCACGGTGGTACTTGGGATCGACGTCAACCGATTCCAGAACAAAGTTTTCCACTTCATTAACAATCTCCTGGATCTTAGCCTTAGCCTCCTTCAACGCCAGCTTCGAACCCGTGAGTTCGACTTCAGCAAAGCCCGAGTCTTCTTCGGCTTGCTTGTCGCGCTTGAACTTGTATTCGACCCCAGTACCATCGGAGATGTCCTTGATGGTCTCACCCCCCTTGCCGATCACAAGAGCAACCGCGGACACGGGGATTTGTAACACTTCGGTAAACCCGTTCTCCTTTTCAAAAGCATACAACTCGAGCATTTCTTCTTCAGCTTTAGCCACACCCTTGGAAGGACCCTTGATAACGACTTCATCTTGCTTGACGCCATCAGGGGTCGAGCTACCGTTGGAAGCCTTGGGGAAGTTGATTTGCACGTTGTACTTGTCTTGCAAACGATTGATGTAAATACCATTAGAACCAATCATACGACGATGGTACTTAGGTTCAATCTTAATTCTCGAGGTAGTTTCGTCGGCAAGCTTCTTGGCAAGTTGAGTAACCTTTTGCTTAGCAGCTTCGACGTTACGTTTGATCCCCGTAATTTCAACGTCAACCTTATCACTTTGGCCATCGCGGTCAGGCACATCGATTTTGACGCCAAACTCATCACGCAATTGGTTAAGGTTAGCCCCTTGCTTACCAATGAAACGCAGGACGACTTGAGGAGGAATCGACACCACGGTCAGGTACAGGTTGCCATGTTCCTTAGCGTCGGCAACAGCCAGCTCGATTTGCTTTCTGATGGTTTCGACATCATTCTTGAACCCGAGGATAGAAATGGCGTCAGCATGAGGAGCACCCATCGTCACACGAACGTCATTGTCAATCGCCAGTAAAATCAGGTTCAAAGTGGTCGAACGAGGTCCCCGAACGTGCTCATGGTCAGCCAGGGGCACGTTAACCACCGCGGTTTGCAAATCAGCTTGGGACTTTCTCAAGTTGGCGAGGGAGGCATCAACTGCGTCAAGTTGTTTAGCAATGTCCTCGGTATCGACAAAGTCATCGTCCAGGTCATCGGTATTGGCAAATAAGAAGACATTGTCACCCAAAATAACCACCTTGACGTTGTTTGCCTTAGAGGCGTCGGCCAACTCGGCTTCCACCTTGGGAATCAAGAAAGAGTTGATGTCGCTGATGTGCTTGCAGTGAGCCGGGGTGATTTGATTAACGGTAGCAACGATTTGCGATCTAGCACGCTTAACTTCATCCTGTTGATCGTTCTTAGCAATAATTTCGATGGGAATCAGCAGAATGTCTTTCGCCAATTCACGCTTCGACGGCACCGAAATCTTCACGTTATGTTCGGAGCCGATTTGGTGGAAACGACCATTGGCGCTTAACAAAGAGGCAACGGCCTTGACGTGGTTCAAGTTCCCCCCGTGGGCACGCAGCATGTCCAAAACTTCGACCTTGTATTGCAGAGTGGTCTTACGGGCCTTTTCTTGAGCACCGGCAAGTCTCGACTTTTCACCAATAAATTGAACATCGGTTTCTTCGGGACCAGGTAATTTAATGAACACTTGATCCTCATCCAAAATCAGGTCAATGGGCAAAAATTGTTGCTTCACTTGAGGAATGGGAACACGAGCGGTGGTGATCTTAGGAGCGAAAGTGTCAAGGGCTCTTTGGGCCGCCTCCTTAGCCGCCAACACCTGTTCACGGTCCCCAATAATAGACAAACGGGACGAGTTCAGCTTGTGGTTAGGAATGGAGAAGTCGAGGTCAGGGTAGCTTTCGACGACCGGGTTAAGCACGAATTGAGCAAACGGCTTGACGAATTCATCGATAACTAACTTAGCGGCCAAGTTCTTAGTTTCCTCAGCCACGATGGCCAAGATTTGCGCCTTGGCACGCTTAGAACCTTCGGCATCACCTTCGATGACAATGGGGACAGTTTTAGCGAAAATATCTTCATCTTCTTCGTCTTCGTCGTCGCCTTCATAGTTGGCAACGTCGATTTTAACCTGGTTTTGAAGAACAATGGGTCTCAAGTTTCTACCACCTTGACCAATGATACGAGATCTCAACTTAGCGGGCACGGTGAATTGAATCTGCACCGGCTTGGTAAGCTTTCTGATGACGAGACGCTTGGCCAACTTGACGTTTTCGGGTTTACCAGAGATCAAAAAGGTACGCTTCAGGGACGAGATCAGCGATTCAATCGAGGTTTGCGTTTCCGTCTTGATTTGGGTCAAAATCTTGATGAATTCAGTACGGGCCACCTGGATCTGGTCGTCGACATCCAACGAAAAGGCATCTTGGATAGTGGACAACTTGGGGGTGTTGCCGTTAGCGGGACGAGCTCTAACCGGGGCGGGGACGACGGCGGGGGCCTTCATTTCCGGGCCCCACGAGGCGGCAGCAGACGAAGCCACCAGTCTCTTGCCACCACCACCAAGGGCGGGGAAAGCCAGGTCATCGGCAATCAGCGGAGGAGGGGTGGTTTTGGACTTCTCGGACTGGTCAGGGTTAACGTACGCGGGTTCATCTTTTTCAACGTAGGTGCCGTTGACACGAGCAGCGATAATTTCAGCAGGAGTAGACATGATGGGCAATGCTAAAAATAGCAGCAGGAAAAATTCAGACGGGGACAGGAGACCAAAGAAGGGGGGAGGGGTGAGCTTTTTTTCACAGTGAAAAAGTTGAAGATCTTTTTGGCTACGTACCGCTCACAGATATCGCGGTTTTTCGAGCGATGTGCAGGACCACTAAAATGAGGGGAAACGTGGTTGATGGCTCAGACACTTAGCTGACACTGAGAATTTGGGTGAGTGAGGCTCAACTTACGATTTTTTTTTTTTTGTGGAGCCAGATTTCGATTCGAATGACGGTATTTGCTGTCACCCCATTTTGTGATCGTCCCAGAGCTTCCTCATGATGACTTTCTGAACCAGACGTTAACAACATAGACCTTAAGACATTGCAAAGCATAGTTGTAGATACCACTGGGCAAACGGTTAAATCGGGACCTCGATATACTGGGAAAGCTAGTTACACCAGGAATTAGTCATATAACACCGATATCGGTTAAGCGAAATGACATACGAGTATAAAGCTGGGGAACAATCGATACTCGATATGCAATGTTAACCATGACCGATCGAGAATGTTGGCTAACAATTTTTTTTCTCCGGATTGCAGGGGATAAATGATGAGATAGTTAGGAGAAAGCCATGAAATGATTGGGGGGTTCGCTACTCCCCAAAATAACACGAACGAGGCGGAGCATTCCGAGACCGGAGGTATTTCTTGGATTTGTTCCCCACGGTCGTGGCTTCTATTGGTTTTTTCTTCTGTCTTGGCGTGTTCCCGATATATCCGAAAGGTGGGATTTTGGTGCCGTCGGACTTTCCCTAGGATGGAAGCAAGCCGAGGGCACAAAGTGGACGAAACCTGTAAACTGTAATATTACTATGCTAAAGCTACCAGCACGAGGCCGTGCTGGTGGACGATGAAAGTCCGGCAGGACTTGATTTTGGATGTTTTTGCCTTATCACTCCTGAGGGCTCGAGGAAGAAGGTCGTAATCCACGTAGACGTCATCTTTTTGCGTGTGGGGTACCAGTGCAGGTATTATGTTGTCAATATTAGACATCGTCAACCGCTTCCCCACCCAGCGATCGTACGAATTGAGGTTGGGAACACAGACGGAAATGTACTGTTTTTCAATGGCGGAGTAATACGATTCGTAAGATACCAACACAAACTTGCCGATGGTGATGGTGTGAGTAGGGTCGTCTCGAACCAGTGACGCCAGCGTCTCGGTCAGTGCCACCAGCTCCAGATCAAACACCAGGTCTGAGTAGCTGTCTACCAGCAGCATCGATGGCAGGGTCCCCCGCCGAGTTCGTGTCGGGATCTTGTCATCGTCCCGATTTCCGTTAGAAAATAAATCATTGAAAATCTCCATATGTGAGTCTTCGGCCATCAAATCCTCGGCAAGCATGCGGTGAGCTTGAGCGGTATCTCCGTGGCGCCGTAATGCCAGAGCGTACATCGACGCCGTAAGCAAGGCGTTGTTTCGAACCGTGTATCGACTCGGCAACAGTTTGAGTCGAGTAAGCTCACGAGACTCGATGGGAGCGGCGAGATCCTTACCGAGGACAAGAAGCCGATACCACGCAACGACTCCATGGAATGACCAACACTGCATCAATATCTGCAGACACTCGACTCGCAAGCGCAACACATTTTTGTACTTGAGCAAAGTTTCTAATCGAAGCGGACGCATCTCCTTCTTATGCATGGCCAGGGCAAGCTGGTTCATCAGCATTGCCTCCCCCACTTGCAACTCATGAAGGGTATACAGTTGCTCTAATTTGAGCTGATACCGTTGTTTAATCGCCGAAAAGTGAGCTTGCGAATCCAGCCCTTCAAAAAGCATGCGATTATCCCGGATATCATCATAAATATGACTAATATCCAATGGTTTAGGGGTATTGAGCAGTTTGAAAAGCTTACCCAACTTTGGTGCTCCCGTAAGCTTCATTTCTTCCATCATTTCCTTCAACGAATTCACCTCTTTATAAGCATCGACGATGGTTTGTCGAAGTTTCTTATCACATCCGAGCGAATACAAATTTAATTGTGTCAGGTTGAGCTCGACCATCATCGGTTGCCATCGTTGGTTGCCTGCCATATGAACCGGAGTGGTGAACTCCTCCTGGATGAGGGCCATCAGGTAGTATTGGACCGTAGGCAGGTATTCGGGGAGGGCTTCCTGAGGTGGCGAGTACGCCGGTAATTGTTCAGAGGTTTTCATAATCTTCCGCCCTTAATTCCGAGACACATGGGGCCGTCTTGTTATTTATATTTACGTGTAGAGTGGGGTCGGCCGGACTCTGGGGCTGTACGATCGCTTATGAGCCTTGACGCGCAAGATCATGCACGACGATAATTGAGGGTCAGGCCAAGACAAACGGGACCAAAGTGGAAGGGCTCACACTGACCCTGGTACACAAAGTTGTTGCTGTCGATATACAAGGCACTAGGCACATATAAGGCCATGCTACGATCGAATTGCGGGCTTTTCGCCCGCGTTGTTCGAGATTAGAGGTGCAGTTAGATAATTTAAACTCGTGCGTAAGCAGAATTTCGCAACCTTTGATTGGCCCAAGCGGAGCTAACAGGGGCCGACCCGAGACATCGTAACACCATACTATGCTCGGGTCTGCCGTAACCGAATTGCTGGGTCATGAGTTGCTTTTTATTGGCGAGAGGGGTTCATATTCGGTTACGTGTAGGCGACTCGGAGTGGGCCGGTGGGTTTGCTATCTTTGCGTTAAGGAATGACCGGTCATTGCTAATCTCTTTGTATCTCATAAGCGCGCAAATTTGCCGCTGTCATGACTTCATCACCCCGCGTGAATAGTGCTGTCAAATCCCACATCACAAAGTCCGTGCGGATTTTCGGAAAAGAGGGGTAGCCGAGCAAATGCGAAAAAAAAAGTAGATCTCCCGAGCGTGAGTCGAACACGCGACCTTGAGATGACAATTCCATTACAGTCTCACGCTCTACCAGCTAAGCTATCGAGAGGTTCTGACAGCGCAAAAACGTTGGCTTTATGATACGATCGCTGATGAAGCCGTAGTTTGCGCCTCCTAGGGGCGCAAACGCAGTTTCGACTTGCTTTCTCAATTCTCTGGTATCTTAGTATATGGTGAGGGCACTTTATAGCGCTTAAAATAGCCCATGAAAGCTTTTACAGATGGATATCGCATGCACCACTATTGGAAAGTCGTAAGGGGTAGTAGTTATGCAATCACGAAAGGCTAGATCAACTAGCAAATGACACCAAACCATTTATAGCAAGGTTTGATGATCTACTAAGAGGTTATGCTACCATGGTTTGTCTCCAACGGATTATTTGCAATATTGTAACGTCTACAAGTCTCTCCGAAAAAAAACGTTCACAACTAACCACAATCACTACCATCTATAATGTAGCCCAACCATCGGCTACACGTCATCAGCTTCCAGTTTTGTTGTTAACTACGGCACTTATTTGGCGTGTCGGGGGGTTGAGTGCCGGACCTTCCGTTTAGGTACGTATATTGATTGCCGTATGGCAACTGACGCTCATGTCAAAATTTGCAACCGAGTGATGCAGGTTTGCGTTACCAACGGCGGAAAGCAAAAATAGATTCTAGACATCATTCGGGTATTGACAACGGCAACCAGTTGTTATTTGGTGACCGACAATCGTCCATATACGAACGGGAACACCATTACCACGACCTCGGCAGGTGTCGATGAGGCCACGCAGACCCGTGGCGTAACCCACAGGTTGCGCGTCTCAAAACAGCAGGTAACCCAGAGATCACCTGCCGCTTGGGTTTAACGACGCCATTACCATAGATTCACCAACCTAACTGGAAGACGAAAAGGACAAACTCCTAACCTCTCCGTATTTGTTTAATTTTTTGCCACCGCGGTTAACCGAAGTGGTCTAGCTCACGTTTTTTCTCGGGAGTGGTAGTTACTATCCAAATCGGGAACGGCGCTCGGCGTCACTTGCCCTCCCTGTCGATAAGCGATAAAGAATATAGTGGCATGAAGAAAAATTTATAAACCCAAATATTCACCACTACTACCCCCATAACGATGTCTTACCGTGATTACCAACAGGTATTGGACATAAACATCCAACCCAAGCGTCCCAAAAGCGTTCGGACCGTCCCGGCCAAGGTGACGAAGAAACTGACGATAAGGAAGCGGACTAAGACCGGATGCTTGACTTGTCGCAAGCGAAAGAAGAAGTGTGATGAAGATGTCGTCAATGGCAAGTGTCAAGGATGCTTTCGCAACTTCTTGGAGTGCTGCTGGGAACCTAGTCGCCTGCTAGCGTCGTCGGTGGAGGAGAAGCCGATGGTGGAACCGGAGCTGGAGCTGGCAAAGCTGAGTCGGTCCAATTCCGTCAGTCTGGAGTCGTCCACTGGTAGCGAGACTCCCAGTGCCCGCTCCAGATGTCTGATATCGGCCCTTTTACTGCACGACGACCAGGTGTCGCCATTGCTGTCCCCGAGACCTCAAGCGGCCACCCATCCCCTGTACCCCATCAGCAGTCTTCTGCTAACTCCACGCCAACCAACGTCGCCGAAGATGTCGTCAACGTCGAAGTTTATCGTCACTACGTTTAATGTGGCTAACGAAATGTACCACGTCCGCAACTAGCGATGGGATGACACGGAGTCGGAGTTATTATACACACACACTTTGACACCACTTGATTATTATTTTTATACGTTTTTAGGATACGGGAAAGGAATACACGGAGTTCTTATGGGCCAATCAATAAGGGGGATCATTAGAAATTGTCCGACGGTTCTTTGAAATATTCACGTGATGTGACTCGCTCGGTGCATAGCCATCGTCGAGCGACCCTCTACGAGCGTACGGTTCATCGAGATCACTACCAAACGTGTCGTTAACTCATTATGTGTGCTGACAATGACCTAAGCCGAATTTCCAGATAACCGTTGGCATCAGATTCGTCCGATATCCGTTGGTAACGGTTTATCGCTCCCGGATCGGACTACCTCCACAGTGGCTGCAAAACTGTGGTGGCATCATGAGCGATCCCGATAGCAAATACCCGGGGATACCAACCAGGGTATATATTGACTAGCCAATCGTCTACGACATTCCATCGATCAATCTCATCATGAGTAACAAGTTTGGTAACTTCGACATTCACTTTTACAACGGCAAGGACGAAGTCGCCGACGATGGTGTCCTCGTCATCAACTCCAAGAACCGAGCGGCATCGAATCACCCCGAGTTTTTGCCCACCTGGGACCCGTCGCAAAAGTACGGTCCGCTTACCTTCTTCAAACATGAAGACCCTGGCCATCGGGGCGATCAGCAATTGAAGAACTTGTTCAAGTATGGATTGGATGCTGCTGGCAACCCCAAATCGGGCGACGCTTACCAATCGCGTCGGATCACTCCCAAGTTTGGTACCGAGATCAAGGGTCTCCAACTCTCTGAATTCGACGATAAGGCTAAGGATGACTTGGCTCTCTTCGTTGCTCGTCGTGGGGTGGTGATCTTCCGAGACCAGGACTTTGGTGATAAGGGACCCGAGTTTGCCGTTGAGTACGGTAAGCACTTTGGTCGGTTACACATCCACCCGACGCTGGGGGCCCCTCGAGGCCACCCCGAGTTGCACATCACCTACCGTCGTCCCGATGAAGGTGAATTCGAACGGGTGTTTGCCAACCGTAACAACAACATCGGCTGGCACTCCGACGTGTCCTATGAGCTTCAACCTCCTGGCGTCACCTTTTTCTCGGTGCTCGAAGGTCCCGATGCTGGTGGGGACACCATCTTTGCCGATACCGTCGAGGCTTACAACCGGTTGAGTCCCGAATTCCAAAAACGGTTGGAAGGATTACACGTGTTGCACACGTCGCTGGATCAGGCGAAGGACTCCACCAAGCTTGGGGGTATCGAACGCCGGAAGCCAGTGCTGTCGATCCACCCGTTGGTGCGAGTCCATCCCGTCACCGGGGATAAGTGTATCTACTTGAACAAGCCGTTTTCGAGACGAATCGTCGAATTAAAGGAAGAAGAATCAAAGTACTTGCTCGAATTCTTGTACTGGGTGATCGAATCGTCGCACGACTTGCAATTGCGGGCCAATTGGGAACCGAGATCGGTGGTGATTTGGGATAACCGGAGAACGGTACACTCGGCCGTCATCGACTGGGACACTCCCGTATCCCGTCACGCCTTCCGCATCACTCCCCAAGCCGAACGTCCCATTGCCGACTTGAAGGACTTGAACAAGTCCGAAGTCGACGTCGGCGACTTGGAACGGGCGTTGAATAGTTTGTAAGGTATTTATATTTATGACAAGTAAAAGAGAATTTTTGCTAATTTATTAGGTCTATAAGTCACAATTCCATCTCACTAGTGGCAAAGGGGTGATGGTCGTCGTCGCTACTATCATCGATTGCCATTTCGTTATCTGCGTTGCCCGACGCTGGTCCTGCCCGCACGGCCGCCGCCGCCGCCGCCGCCGCCGCTTGGGCTTCGTCGTCGTCATCTTCGAAATCCACATCGAAAAAATCTTCATCCAGCCCCGTAATCCGTTGGTATAAAAGCTTAGCATCGGTGACGATACCGTCGTAAGAGATCTCCAGAGTGGGCGCGTTGGTGAAGATGACATCATCGGCCCCCGGCACCTTCTCAAGCACGATATTTCTCACGTTGGCATGGGGTTTGAGGACGTCAAAAATCGTCGACAAGTCGGGGTTGACTAACGTCTCCTGGACATATCCCACTTTACACACCACGTCAACTTTAGCCTTGGGGACAAAGTTGTGAAGCAGCGTCCCCAACTTGAACAGGTTAGCAATCACCGGCGTGCCCCTCGAGTCAAACACCACTTCTTGCTCTTGGAACACGTCGTCCAAGTCCAGATCCAGGGCCGATTCCCGCAAAAGCGCCGTCTCCATGCGCTCACTGGCGACTTCAAGATCGCTTTTGGCCTGCTGAATGTTTTGTTCCACCGTTTGGGCGTACCAAATCGATTGCCCTTGCGGGCACACCCCCAGCTGGCCGTTTTGGATGATCACTTGCACCGAGCACACGTTATTCAGCGGCAACAGCCCCGGCGGGAAGACGATGATCGTCAGCGATTCTCCCAGCATCCATTCTTTACAATCGGTACGCACCACCGTCACCAACCGCGTGACGGTGTACCGAGGCAAATCCTTGATAGTTTCCAGGTAGACTCCGGCCAAAAATTTCGGCACTTGAGTCGGCAGAATCACCAATTTGTCGTTGATTTTGATCTTCAGCCCATCGGAAAACCGAGCGTACTTTGATTGGGGGTCCCAATCCGTCAACGTCGTATTGAGCTTGTAGGTGGTACCAGCGACGGCAGCATTACGGCAAAATCCTTGAGACACTTCACCCGGTCCCCCGTAGCGCAGTACCATCACCGGAAAGTTACCGTATTGATCAAACGATACCAAGAACCGCTTAATCCGCTTAAGCGCGAGCGACGACTTGGTATTGCGTTCATTACAAAGCCCCAACGTGTAGATAAGTTCATCGACTTGAGGGGTATCCAAATGAAAATTGGTGGCCAAAAACTCATTGATGGGCACGTGGCCTTGAGCCTTGATCATGGCACGTTTATCATCGGAGTCCTCGAGAACAAACTTAAGGAACTTCATAAGGTGACGCTTGGTGGCCAACAGCAACAGCTTGTCCATGAAGATGTTCTTTTTCGTCAGCTGGTTCAACAGCTGACTGAAGTCGTCATTTTCGTAGGTGTGGAACGTCAGCAACGGCACCAATTCCAAGTACTTGTACACACGAGACTTTGACAAAAGGGCGACAAAGTCCAGTTGGCAAAACAACACTTTGGGGCACAAATCAATGCCATAGTCTCTCAGGACAAACTTGTTGGTAGTTTTACCCCCGGGGATATAGATCTGGGCCTGGCCAAAATGGGGCACGCTGCCGGCATTGACTTCCTGAACCCAATGCTTAATCTGATCGATGGTCATGGTCGTGGTGGCGTCACCGTAGGTATCTTTAGCGTCGATGTGCACCACCTGCGTGCCATTCCACGCCAACGCCGCCGCCAAAATCAGCTCGGTGAGGCCAGTGCCCTGAATCAACACATCACACTGGTCCAACCGAAGGCTCAGGCTCTCCTGGGGCGTTTCTAACCCCGTCAACGGCGGGATAGGTGGGGTCGGCGCGTGCATCAGCGACCGTCTTTCAGCCATGCTTTGGCGTCTTTCTTTCACGGGCATGTCGAGTATGACAGGAACGAGCCGTCCAATCCAATCACCAAGACACTTTGCAAGGTCTCGGGGTAACGATTAATAAAAACGGGGAGAGTTTAAACGGCAAGCGGTAAGTATAAAATTTTGTTTGGTCTCGAAGCAAAAGAGAAAAAAAGCGTGCATGGTTGCGAGCTACCCAGGCCGCTTGGTTGCGAACACTGACGAGGTCTTTTTTTTTTGGTGGGAAAAAAAAATTTGAAAAAAAAGTGGTGTTCGCGAGACGTCCCGGATATATTAGTCGAATCAAGTCCACTTGCCCCTGGCAGAGTGATAGCTACAATAGTTATTGTGCTGTTAACGACTTTGAATAGTGGTTGCTATTGTCTATACTCATGAGTGCTTTTTTATTGTGAGGTGTCACGCTTACCCATTTGGGATCGTCGTAAGAAATTTTTCTTTCCGCTACAGAAGTGGCTGTATCCGAGAAATAACGTTCACCTAGCTTTTTTTTTTTTTGCACACCTTTTTTTTTTCCTCGAATACCGCCTTTCCAGGTGTATCTGTGCGTCGCCCTCTCAACAGGGAAATAGAGTGCGCCTTACTCGCGACTATTAGCGGCGAATGCTTTTTTACTGTGCCACGAAAGACTCGATTCTTGCATCAGCGTACTCAGAACTCGAAGAGGGAAAATTCTGGTCAATTTTCTAAGCGACACGTTATCACCTGATTAATGTGGCGTAGTCACTGAGATTTTTTTTCTTCTAAGGTTGAGGAAAAGCAATGGCGATCGTGGAACTCTGAGGTTTAATGGCTACTGTCCGTAATCACACGTGACCCGTCGCACGCCAAATTTAATCTGACATTTACTATGGGGGAACGTTTCTGGCTATGAGTACGCTTACCGAAGCCCCTAAGCCCGCGGGGCTGTTGCTATTGGCGTTTCAAGTGAAGGATAAACACTGTCTTGTCATTGGTGGCGGCAACGTCGCTCTTTCCCGAGTGGAGCATCTTATTCGGGCCAATGCTAAGATCACCGTGATCACGGGTGGGGGCCACGTATGTCAGGAATTACGGGACTTTGCCGCCAACGGCAAAGTGTACCAATTGATCGAACGCGAGTTTAAGCTGGCAGACTTGACCATGTACGAAAATGTCAACAAGTTCAGCGATGTCGAGCAAATCAGTGACGCGGCATCGTTCGATCTCATCCGGTCGCTGGTGTATAACGAAATCTTTGCCATCGTGTGTTGCTGCATCGATAACTACGCGTTACTGGAGAAGATATACTATCAGTGCAAGTACTTGCGGCTTCCGGTGAACATTGCCGACAAACCACCGCTTTGCGACTTTTACTTTGGCCTGATGTACAACCAGGATAGCCTCCAGATAATGGTCCTGACCAATGGCAAACTGCCGCGGTTATCCCGCATAGTCAAGGATAACATTGCGAAAGAATTTGACGGCATCGATTTGAATAAGGCGGTGGAGAATTTGGGGCTTATCCGCCTGAGGTTGCGGAACTTGATCCCCATCGACGACGACGACGTATTAAACATCGACACTCGCATGAACTGGATCAAGACGTTAACCGATTTCTTCACCCTTAAACAATGGCTGGAGCTCGAGCTTGTACCACCAAGTTCGGCGCCTCCTTATGACAATCGTCACAAATACATCGACAACATCATAAAATACTTCCCCGACTACCCTCCTTCGGACTACGAAGAATTTAAGCTGGTGGTCATTTGCGACTAGTGGAAATAGATATATGTATACGTTTATATATATTTATTATCGTGTCCTATGCATAATTTTCGTAGCTCATGGGGGTGGGAAAAAGAAGATCACGCGTCACTCTCGTGGTTGGGCTTGATGTAAATCTTGTGGTCCTTTTCTTGGATGTGGACGGTTTCGGCATCTTGGACTTGGCCCTTGATCATCAACGTCGCCAACGGATTAAGGATCTCCTTTTGCAAGGTACGGTTAAGTGGACGAGCCCCGTAGATGGGATCGTAACCTAAGTCACAGAGCAACGACTTGGCATCCTTAGTGACGTCGAGGACAATGCGCTTATCGGTAAGACGGTCTTGAATTTCACGTAAACGAATATCCAAAATCGAACGAAGCAGCTTCTTCGACAACCGGTTAAAGATGAGGATATCGTCCAACCGATTGAGGAATTCCGGCGGGTAGGTATGACGCAATACATCCAAGATCAGTTCTCTGATTTCCGGCTTGATCTTACCGTCATCGGTGGCCTTCTTGTCGTTCAATAAGATCTCTTGACCAAGGTTAGACGTCAATACGATGATGGTATTGCGGAAGTCAACCTTACGTCCGTGGGAATCGGTCAACGACCCTTCGTCAAGCACTTGCAACAACAACTTCAGGATATCCTTATGGGCCTTTTCAAACTCATCAAACAACACCACCGAGTACGGCTTTCTCCGCACCGCTTCCGTCAATTCACCCAGTTCATCGTAACCGACATAACCGGGAGGTGACCCAATAAGCCGCAGAATGGCATGCTTTTCTTGGAATTCCGACATGTCGAACCGGATCACCAGGTTGGGGTCGTTGAACAAGAAATCAGCCAAGGCTTTAGTGAGTTCGGTCTTCCCGGTACCAGTAGGACCCAAAAAGATGAACAGGGCAATGGGACGCTTGTCCGAAGTCAAGCCGGCCCGGTGCATTCTCACCGCATCGGCCACTGCGTGGACGGCTTCGTCTTGACCCACCACCTTTTGTTTGATGATGGTTTCCATGTCCAACAACTTATCCTTTTCACCCTTCATAAGGTTAGATACGGGGATCCCCGTCATCTTCGAGATCACCGAGGCGATGTCGTCCGAAGTCACCGAGTCGTGCAACAAGCTTTGGGCCTTTTGACCTTCTTCCAGTTGCGTCAACTCCCGCACCTTATTTTCGAGTTCAGGGATCGTCAGGTATTGCAACTCCGACGCCTTTCCGTAATCACCGTTACGTTGACAGACGTCGAGGTCATGCTTAGCCCGTTCCAAGTTGTGTTTGGTGTCACGGATTTCGTTAAGCGCACCCTTTTCGTTGTCCCATTGTTCCTTCAATTCCTTTTGCGTCTTGCGCTTAGCTTCCAAGTCGTCCTCAAGCTTTTTGCGTCGGCTGACGGATAACGGGTCCTCTTCCTTGCGCAATGACTCGAGTTCGATTTCGATGGTCATGATATCGCGGTCCAACTTGGCGATGGAGTCGGGCTTCAGTTCGTGTTGCAATCTCAACGTCGAGCACGCTTCATCGACGAGGTCAATAGCTTTATCAGGCAAAAACCGGTCGGTGATGTAACGGTTAGAGTAGATGGCGGCGGTAACGAGGGCACCGTCGGTGATCCGCACCCCGTGGTGGACTTCGTAACGTTCTTTAAGCCCTCTAAGAATGGAGATGGTATCTTCGACGCTGGGTTCATTGACCATTACCGGCGAAAAGCGTCGAGCAAGGGCAGCATCCTTTTCGACATATTTGCGGTATTCGTCGATGGTAGTGGCCCCACAAAGCGACAACTTGCCTCGAGCCAACGCTGGCTTCAACATGTTCAGAGCATCAATGGAACCTTCAGCTTTCCCCAATCCCATCAAAAGGTGGAGTTCATCGATAAACAACACCACCAGGCCTTGTTTATCTTCGACTTCCTTCAAAATCTCCTTAAGCTTGCCTTCAAAGTCACCTCGGTACTTGGATCCGGAGATGATCCCGGCAAGGTCGAGGACGATCACTTGTTTCTCTTTCATCGATTCCGGGACTTCGCCCTTGACGATCCGTTGGGCCAATCCTTCCATCACCGCCGTCTTCCCGGTACCAGCATTACCGATGAGTACAGGGTTGTTTTTGGTTCTCCGAGACAAGATCTGGATGGTACGCCGAATCTCTTCGTCGCGACCAATGACGGGATCGAGCTTACCTTCGCGAGCGAGGGCAGTAAGGTCCTCCCCGTACTTTTCAAGAGCAGGACGATCGTCTTGTTCTTCTTTATTCATTTGCATTTGCATTCTGGCTCTAGCCAGCAGCGACAACAGCCGCCACTGACCTTGCCACGGAGATGTCATCCGGGGTTTGACGGCAGCCGGAAGCGGCTGAGGGGGACGAGGAGTCGAGTGATGGTAGACGTCGTAGGGCACGGCTCGGCTCAATTGACGGGAGGCTAACGGAGCCATCCGCAACGAAGCTGGCCGTATTCTCATTGCTTTAGCCGTGAGCATGTTGGGCTTGGTATCGTAGAGGTGAGAATCAGGCGGTTGCGGCTGTCTCGGGATTTATATAGGCTAACTGCCCCGCGGCTCGCCTGGCCCCCTGGAGTCGTGCAGAATGCCAGAAACTTCCAGAACCTTCTAGACGATTCGCCACTGCGGTGGAAAAGGTAGACGGTGTTTAGGAGTGTTCTCTAGGGTTCGATGACGTTCTTTGAAGTGGTGCTAGTGGCTTTTCTCTGTCATTGTGGCCAGTGATGGTGGTGGTTGGTCTTCGCACTCATCTGCTCCGGTGCCGATAGTCATTTCCGCACACTTCCGAAATTTTATGGAAGCAACGGATGCAAATGTTGCTGGGTCCCCCCACGACTAACACCGAGTCCGGGACTAATCCGGGACTAACACTCAGCCCAACTGATATGCCGACTTAACTCTATTAATTCAACTTGGATTTATTGCTTTAATTTAGATTATTACTTGACTTTTGTCTCCCTTCTCACTGCCTGTTAACTTTAAACTATAATGATTTAGCTAAATGTAACTCGTATCCGAAGCGTACCGACGTTTACCTGCGGTAACGTGTATGCGAAGAGGGGTGTGGACGAGCCAATGATCGTTTGAGTTTATGATTGTACGTATACCCTATACACCTTGTACCTGACAAGGATCTATAATGTCTTGACCTCAAGGTTGCTGGGGGTCTGCGGGTCCGTAAAGCGAGTCATCGGAGTCACTATCGAAGTAAGCGTAGTCACCAATCACCACCTCGTGCTCCAGTTCAGTAGTGATCGTCTCCAGCAGATCCGACGGTGGATGTAATACGGGGAACTGAGATGCGGGGTTCACCGGTACCGGATGGTGAGGTGATGTTGGCGGCGACTCAGAAATATCCATCGTTTGGTGGCGATGTACGGTAGGAGCGTCGGTAGCGGTAGTGGGATCGGTAGCGGTGTCGCCCGGTTGTAATGTGTCCAATTCGACGCCATTATCGCTAGACAGAATCTTTGAGTGGTCGGTATCGTCCTTGGTGACGATGTGTTTGCTACCAAAAAGCCCGTTTTTGAAGAATAGCTTCCCGTCATTGTAGATGGAGTAGGTGCGTTTGCGGTGGATGTTCAGGGAAAGACTGACGGCATCATCAACCAGGATGCGGCGGCCAAGGACTCCGGTGAGTTCATTACGCTTTTCCACCAACGCAATGTTGAATATCCATTCCCACACCGTGGTGACTAAGATCACTTCGATGAGATAAGGGAGAAAGATGAGCCAGGTCAATGGAAGCCACTTTTCTCGAAAGAGGGTGATGGTCAATAGCAGAAGCACCACATGGGCCCCAAAGAGCACGTTAATGAAAAAGCCAAGGGGAAGTAACTTTCGACAGTACGACACTTTGCGAGGAGATTTGGTCACCCACGTATAGTATAGAAGCAGTCCCCAAAAGATAAGCACAATCACCACCATAAGCACCACGCGGATGATCTTAAACGTTTCGGCGGTGCTCCCGATGTGATTCATGAAAATCAGCTCGGCGTTATCGAATTTCGCTTCGTAGACGATGGAAACGGCTAATCGAGCAAGGACAATCACCGTCATGGCAATTAAGGTGAAGAACCGCGCCAGGCGGGGCACCAATATCGTCATGATCTCCAAATAGGCGACCTCGGTGATAAACTGGGAGATGGTGATGCATATCCGGTAGGCAGTATTGTTATACAACACTTGGTGGATCTGGTACATGTCGAGGCGGTCTGCGTAGTACTCCACCGAGGCGCCATCGGTTAATCGGCACACCAATATCGTCATGGTGACGGCAAAGAAGAGGGTAGCCACCTGGGCAATCAACGGTTTCCGTTTCTGCGGAGGAGACAACACAAGCAACAACGTAAGCATCCACGCCAGCGCACATGCCCCCAGGATGGTGAAGAGAAGAGCGACGAACGTATCACCATTACCCACCTGGTTATACCCCAGAAACCCCAACGCAAGCACCTGGGACGCCCGGGTGATGTTATGCTGACGAAAGTACTTCTTCATCTCCTCCATCAGACAGTTGGTGACGAAATACCCCGGGAGTACCGTGCCGAACAGAGCTTGTCTCGCCTTGAACGTACCCGCCTGAAGACCGTAGACATCGCACAGACTAAGGAAGGTCCGGTTGATCCCGGGGAGGAGTCCCTGGGCTGGATCGGAGTTCATCGCCGACGAGCCGTGGAGGGCGTAGATGGAGGTGTTGGCCCGGGTAATCTTGGCTATGTTCACTGGTAAGGAAGACCCTGCGTCACGTGACAAAAATGGTAATGAGGCTTGATGGTCCCATGAGATAAGAGTAAGGGGATCCCAATGATGATAACATAAAGATGAACTCCAACAAGTTTATCGTGTGACGTTTAAGAGCATGATTGGTATTTAGAGTGATGGTATTTTATGATTATCGTTGGAAATGGTGATTGTTGCCAAGAAATTGACCTGCTTTTAGCAGCAGCATAGACTTTATCCGACCGAAAAGAACTAAGATACGCCTTTTAACGAGTAAAACCTATTGAATAGTCTTGAAAATGTACTCAT
This sequence comes from Diutina neorugosa, assembly GCA_030578555.1. Classification (NCBI taxonomy): domain Eukaryota; kingdom Fungi; phylum Ascomycota; class Pichiomycetes; order Serinales; family Debaryomycetaceae; genus Diutina; species Diutina neorugosa. Next base: position 48,699 of record JAJMSK010000003.1, on the reverse strand, counting down.
GTTTAGGCAAGGAGTTGAGCAAACGGTATTTGTGTTGGTTTTATGGGTTTTACGGCACGGAGGTTATTGTGCATTATGAGGATCGGTAAGCCCCGGGCCCGCAACCAACAGAGGAAATCACCGGTAGTAGTGTATGCATTTACCGTGTAAGAGCATATAGCTTAAAGGACCAAGGGGTCCTCCCGATGAATTGAATTATAAATAGCTGCCGGCATCGCCCTGACTCCATACCTCATGTCGATCACTACCATCAATCTCGACCCTCCCGTGGTGTGTCGTCGTACCCCACCCCTTGTCCTCGTGGTGGCAGGTTCCGATAACTCGGGAGGCGCCGGCATCGAAGCCGACCTCAAGACGTTAACCGCTCATAGCGTGTATGGTCTCACGTGTATTGGAGCAATCACCGCTCAAAACACGCAGAAAGTCGAAGGGTTTGATGCTACCAGTGATAAGCGAGTCCAGGAGATATTTGACCTCAATTATGATGATTTTGGCGACACCATTAAAGTGGTGAAGACGGGGATGTTAACTGAAGCCACAGTGAATGCCTTGCACCAATACCTTCCCAAATTGCCTAATACCAAACTTGTGTTGGATCCGGTGATGATTGCTACCACTGGAGGTAAGTTATTCGATGATGCCTCGATGGAAGTGGCCATCAACTCGGTGATGAAGCAAGCGTACCTTGTTACTCCCAATTTCCCTGAAGCTCAAGCGTTAGCAAAGTTGACTAACGTTACTTATGATGAAGTCGACTCTCAACAAGCGTTAATTGACCTTGCTCGAAAGTTACGCCAACGGCTTGGGTGCCAGAACCTCTTTGTTAAGGGGGGTCACATCCCCTGGGGATCGAAGATCACCGACGTGTTGGTGACGGCCGACGATGCCGTGGTGGTGTATGAAAGTGACTATATGGAAACCAAGGACACTCACGGGACCGGGTGCACTTTGGCTAGTGCCATTGCTGCCAATTTGGCTAAGGATGTCGAGCTCAAACAGACGATTGCCAATGCCATTGGCTACGTCCACCAGGCGATGGTGAGTGGTACCAAGCTCGGTAAAGGGAACGGTCCCCTTTACCATTATATTAAACCACCCATCGTCAAACTTGTGGCCCCGGTGAAGCCGTTAGCATTAAACCAACCGGCATATGATTACTTTAAGGCTCAAGCGGGTGATTTGTGGACTCAATACACTCACCACCCGTTCCTTAAATTATTAGCTACCAATCAGCTTCCGGGACACCAATTCACCTACTACTTGACTCAGGACTACTTCTACCTCATCAATTACGCCCAAGTCCATGGGCTTGCCTCTGCTCGTGCCCCTAATGAAGAACAAGTGTTTGCTCAAGCGGGGATTATGAATAACATTGGCGAGGAAATTAGACGTCACAAGCACAAAATGAAGGACACCTATGGACTTGATTATGCCGATAATACCATCGCTAGAGGTAAGGCGTGTCGAGAATACTGTGATTATCTTTTGCATGTGGGGGAAAACTATGATTTTGCCCTGATTAAGATCGCCGTGGCCCCGTGTCTTCACGGCTACTACGAAGGAGGTCGCTACGCCCTGCTGTTGATGGTACCCGACCTTGCTCCCGTGTTTAAGGATTGGATTGGTGATTATACCAGTGACTGGTACCGCGAAGCTCACGAAGACGGAGTAAAAGTATTGGAAGACATCGTCAAATTGGTATCGTCAGAGGCGAGATTAGCGGAAATGGTGGAAATGTTTAATCGGGTGACTCAATTAGAAATTGACTTTTGGAGCGAGTGTTTAACCATCACCAAATAGACCAATTTACGTAATCTCATTAATGCTAAGTAATGCCTTCGTAAATCTAATGGTTAACTACGTTAATTGTGTCACGTGCCAGCAACGGTGAGGCTTTTCATTAATGGCTGGCTTTTTCGCCAATGATGATCGTTCGCACCTAAGCGAATTAACCCACCAATTGATCCCACTAACTACCATGAAATTTACCCGTTTAAACCACCCACCATAACCCCTAAACACTCGATAAACTCCATACCCTCTCTCAATCGTGTGGGGCTCTCCCTAAGGCCTTATTCGGCACTACCGGTGGTTCGGAGAGGGTTGCCGCGAGCGCGCGCACAGCCGACTCAAATTGTCACCGACATCCATCCACTGTCTTCTCTCCCTCCAACATGTACAACCCGTACCAGGGGTTCCAGCCTCAACAAACGGGGTACGGCTTTCAGCAGCAGCAGCCGCAGGCACAACAGCCGCCAAACAATGCATTCCAGCAACCGGGGCCCCAACCGGGGTACTACTCCCAAATGGGCCAGCAACCCCAACCTCAACAACAGCCTCAAGCGACGGGGTATTACTCGCAAATGCCCCAGCAACAGCTTTATCCGTCGCAAACGTTTCAACCGCAGATGCCGCAAATGACCCAGCCGATGCCGCCAGCGCAACCGCAGCTCCAATCGCAACCGACGGGGTACCTCGTCACTCAGCCTACGGGGTTTGCCGGCGCCCCCTCGGTGGTGGAAAACGTCGATCTTAAGATCCCGGCGATGCGGTTATCGTTCATCACCGCCGAGGACCAAAAGAAGTTCGAACATTTGTTTCGTACCGCCGTCCCCAAGGGGGAATCGACCATTTCCGGCGAACTGGCGCTGAACATCATGTTGCGGTCGGGATTGACGCCGGTGACGTTGGCCGACATCTGGTCGTTACTGGATTTCAGCAAACTGGGGTCGCTTCTCTTCCCCGAGTTTGCCCTTGCCCTCCACTTGTGTTCGTTGGCGAAGCGTGGCGAATCGGTGCCACGCGTGGTTCCCGAACGGTGGGCTAACGAAGTACGGTCGTTTATCGATGCCATTGCCTTGACCGTGCCCGATGACCCCACGGTGAAGTTGGCCAACACTCCCTTTGCCCAGTTTGCCCCGCCCAAACCTGATCCTAACGACTGGATGAACTCAAACATGCCTCAACAACAGTATCAACAAACCGGGTTTGGTGGCAACCAACAATTTGGTGCGCCTAGCATCGCCCCTCAGCAAACTGGGGGTGGGTCGTTGGTGCCGGTGCCGCCGCAACGTACGGGAGGATTGATCCCCGTGCAAAAGACGGGCCCGCTCAGAGCTCAAGGCACGGGATATCAACCATTACAATCTCAAGGTACCGGTTTCAATGGGTTTCAACCTCAAGGCACCGGGTACCAGCCCCAACTTCAGGCGCAAGGCACGGGGTACCAGCCGCAATTACCGGCCCAAAGTACCGGCTACAATAAGCCTCTCCAACAGCAGGGCACTGGGTACCAACCTCTGGCTCCACTTCAAGCCCAGGGCACGGGCTACCAGCCCCTTCAAGCTCAAACTACCGGTTATCTTCAACCTCAAGGTACCGGCTACCTTCAGCCGATGCCTACCGGTAAGCCCGGTCAATGGGGGTTTGTCAACACTCCTACGGGAGGGATTCCGGGACTCAATGCCATGCAACTGCACTTTTTGCCCAACGCTCCCACCGGCAATTTGCAACAAGCGATGGGTTCAAACGAGACCCAGCAACTGAACATTCCGTGGGCGATTACCAAGCAAGAAAAGCAAATCTACGATGGTATTTTTTCTGCTTGGGACAACCGCAAGGGGTACATTCAGGGCGAAGATGCCCTCAAGATTTTCGGAAAGCTGGGCCTTGCTCGTCCCGATTTGGAGTCGATTTGGAACTTAGCTGACACTCTGGACCGGGGCAAGCTTAACAAGGATGAGTTTGCCGTGGCGATGCATTTGGTTTACCGCCGTCTTAATGGTCATGACATCCCGTTGCGGTTGCCTCCGGAACTCGTGCCACCGTCGGTGAAAAACTTTGAGGACCTGGTCAATCAACTCAAAAACTCACTCAAGGGAGGCACGAAGCTGAACTCGGGCTCACCTACTCCTCGGGGTCTGGGTCTGCGTTACAAAAATAATGACGACGACGTTGGCTACATTCTGACTAATCGTCATCGCAAGCAGGCACCCCCTACGGGACCGAAGCCGACGATGTCGCGTGGCGACATGCTGGTTGCCGATCTCAAAAAGGCCATTAGAGAAAAGCAAATCTTGCTCGATGCCCTTGACGTTGAAGATGCCGACTCGCAAGTGACTAAAGACCGTTACGCCCTGGCCCACCAGGACGAAATCGCGGTACTCAAGATGAAGATCAAGGAAGTTCAAGCGCAGTTGGATAATCACGCCTCGCTGAACCCTGGGATCGAACTGAAGCAAGCGATCAACCAGCGCCTCAATTCGTTAGTGTTGGACAAGATGCCCCACCTTGTTTCCAGCATCAACAAGACGACCCGGGAACTTGCTCAAGCTAAAGTTGAATTAGCTAAGCTCAAAATTGAAAAGGAGAATCCGGGGTGGAAGCCCGATGATGATGAGTCTCTGATTGTCGGAACTGGTCCTAACGGCGAAGTGACGGAACTGGACCGTCGTAAGTGGAAGCTGAGACAATTGCTTCGTCAACGGATGGCGGCGTTCACCGGCAGCAACGCCCAGGATGGAGGCAATAGCGATGCCGACAACAAGTTCAAGACCGAAGTCGACAACATCAACCGGGACTCGTCGCAACATCAACAACAAATCAATGATATTGAAATGCTGATCAAGGAGTTGGAAGACGGTTGTCTGGCGTCTTTGAAATTGACCACTCAAGAACAACTGGACTACCAACGATTTGAATTGGGAGACGGGATCGCTGCCGACGTCAAGTCGTTTATTGAGGAAATTAAGCGGTACCTGGCTAAGCCGGCTCCATCGCAGCCTGCTTCCGGTAAAGCAACTGAGTCGTCGCGGCCTTCTTTGACTGCGGCATCGTCGACGTCGTCGGTACTGTCGGCGGGTAAAGATGTACCGCCTCGTTACTCTACTCCCGAGGAACGCAAGGCTTACATCAAGGCTCAAGCGAAAAAGAAGGTACAGGAACGGTTGGCATCGATGGGGTTACTGACGAAGCTGTCGTCTGAGCCTCCGGCTAAGGAAGCTTCGGCACCCGCGGCTCCTCCTCCTCGTGCTCATAAGGAGCCTGCCAAGGTCCCTGAAAAGCCGCAAAAGGTTCCCCCTCAAGCTGCCCCCCATCAAGCAGTGGCTCCTCAAGTAACGGCTCCTCCTGCTCCTCCATCGCAGTCGGCTCCTCCTAGTCAACCGAACCCGGCACCTCCAGCCGCCGCTAAGCCCACTGAGGAGGAATCGTCTGATGATGATGATGACCCTGAGTACGCAGCCTTGCTCCAAAAGAAAAAGGAAATGGAAGCTAAAGAGCGTCAACGCGAACAACGTCGTAAGGAAAAGGAAGAGCGTAAAGCTAGACTCAAGCAGGAGATGGCAGCTTACGAGCTGAAGCAAAAGGAGGATAGCAGCGATGATGAAGTGCCGCCGCCGCCTCCCACTTATCTGGCATCGTCTTCGGCCGCCCCTGCAGCTCCTCCAGCACCTTCGGTGACTTCACAACCACCAGCTGCCGAGGCTTCGAAGCCGGCGGAGGCGCCAGCGTCGACGCCGGCAGCTCCTACTCAACCGGCGCTGACGATTCCTCCTCTGTTGGCAGCAGTGGAACCTCAACACAAGAGTACGAACCCGTTTGCCAAGATGAGTGGCGTCAATAACGCTGCATCGACACCGCTGCCGGCGTCGTCGCAGTTCTTCAAACTGGAATCGAAACAGTCGTCATTTGACCAACAAAAGGCTAACCAACAACGTCAAATGCAAAGGGGACTTTCCAATAACGATGACTGGAGTGACGAAGAAAACGATGACAGTGACGACGACATCCCCAACCGCCAGGGGGCGTCGCAATTGGCGCTGTTGTTGTTTGGTGGCATGTCGAAGCCGCCTCTGCGCACGGCTACGGGTGATGTTGCCGGCAAGGAGGAGACCGATGATGATATTTTGAAGCTGTTTGGTAATAATGAGTCCGCGGCGGCTCCTGTGGTTCCCCCTGCGCCTACGGAACCTCCTCAAGCACCTCCAGTGGCTCCTCCTGCCCCCACGGAAGCTCCTCAAATGCCACCAGTGCCCAAAGCTCCCGAGCAACCGCCGGTACCCCAAACTCTTCCTGAGCAACGGTCCGACGATGAGTGGGGAGCCAACTCCGATGACAGTGAGGATGATTTATACACTACTCCTCCACAACAAGCTGCCGTAGGGGTACCTCAACCACCGCTGTTGTTTGACACCAATACCGAAGTGCCACCTCCAGTGCCGCAACAACCTGTCCCCCATCATGAGGAGGTTCCGGCAATCCCTAATGGCGTTCCTCCTCCTCCTCCCACCGAGCTGGTGCCGCCTCCGCCACCACCAATGTCTCTGGTGCCTCCTCCACCTCCTCCCCCTCCCACGAATGCGGCACCTCCTCCTCCTCCGGTGCCTACGGAAATGGTGCCTCCTCCTCCTCCTTCGGGAGGTGCTCCTCCTCCTCCTCCTCCTTCGGGAGGTGCTCCTCCTCCTCCTCCTCCGCCACCGTCAATGGGAATCCCTCCGCCTCCGCCTGATTTAGGTGGTGCTGGCGCTGCCGGTGGACCTCCTAAGGACATCTCGGCGTTGTTGGGGCTGATCCAATTGGGTACCACGTTGAAGAAGGTCGACAAGGATAAGCAGCGAATTGCTGATGGTGCCACTGTGGGCCGAGTGCTTTAACCGGTAGAAAAATAGATGATTAAACCTCCAGTAATCAGATAATTTTGAGCTATCAAAGCCTCACCAAAATATACGTCATCTTATGAACAATAGTGGTTGACCTATGAAATTTTGTAGTTAGGTTATGTGTTGACTGCTAGGGTCAAGTATAGTGTGAGTGATACTTAGCTGGGTGGTTAAATACCCTATTTTATGTTGTTGTTGGTTGTCAATGGCTTAGAAGTAGTCTTTGTATCATTACCGCGTATCACACCACTCATCACCAGACTACTCCAAGCAAACACAATTCAAATATCACTAACAAATCTCCACTATAACCTAGTAGTCAATGGCATGGCTTAGTCATTGATTAACCCTCCGGGTGGTGTTATTCTTTCCCTGCTGTGGTAACCATCACCAATGGGGTTTTTCGCACTTCTCATCACCATCCATCCTCCGACCCTCGTTTGCCATGTTTAACGCGCCCAAGAAGGACGACTCGGCCAATGCGTTCGGTGGAGCTCAAGCCAATAGTGCTAATGCCAACCTGGGGGCGTCGAAGCCGGCGTTTTCGTTTGGCCAGCTGGCCCCGGCGGCGGGGACCCAGTCGTTTTCGTTTGGGGCTTCGCTGAACAACAATGCTGCTTCTAGCGGCAATTCCGGCACCACTACGGGGTTTTCGTTTGGAGCCAATAAGGATACGACTACCGATGCCAGCAAGCCGGCGTTTGGTGCTACTAGCGGTGGGTTTGGTGCTTCCAGTGGTGGGTTCGGTTCGCAACCGGCTACTGGTGGTCTGTTGTCATTTGGTAATAAGGATGCGGCTCCTGCTTCTACCAGCGGGGGATTTGGAGCTTCTCTGGCGGATAAACCGGCGGCGTCTTCGGGGTTCTCGTTTGGAGCCGCCAAAACCACCGACAAACCGGCTACCGGCTTGTCATTTGGCACCAAAACCGATGGACAACAACAACAACAACCGGCCACGGGAGGATTCTCCTTCGGTGGTGCCAAATCGGATGATAAACCTGCTGCTACTGGGGGGTTATTTGGTGCAAAGCCGGCGACGACGGATGCCACTGCCACCACGGGGGGGCTCTTTGGCGCCAAAACTGACGACAAACCCGCTTCTGGAGGATTATTTGGTGCTGCCACTAGTGGCGATAAGTCTACTTCTGGTGGATTGTTTGGGGCTAAGACCGATAAGCCTAGTAGTGGAGGATTATTTGGTGCCAAATCCGATGATAAACCTGCCACTACTGGAGGGTTGTTTGGTGCTAAGCCTTCGGAAACTGCTACCGACGCTAACAAACCTGCTGCCACGAGTAGTCTATTTGGTGCCAAGACTGATGACAAGCCTACGGGGTTGTTCGGAGCCAAGACCGATGATAAAAAGGATGACAAGCCTGCTGGTCTTTCTTTCGGGGCCAAAAAGGATGACAAGCCCGCTGGCTTCTCATTCGGAGGAGCCAAGACTGATGACAACAAAGATAAACCTGCCGGGTTTGGTTTTGGTGCCAAAGCTGACGATAAAAAGGATGATAAGCCTGCCACCGGAGGGTTTTCGTTTGGGGCCAAGACCGACGCCAAAAAGGATGATAAGCCCGCCGGGTTGACGTTTGGAGCTAAAGCCGACGATAAAAAGGACGACAAGCCCGCTGCTGGGGGGTTGTTTGGAGCCAAGAAGGATGACACCAAAAAGGACGACAAGGCCACCACTAGTGACACCGCCAAGGCCGAAGTCAACTTACAACCGACCAAGATCCAGCCGACGAAGATCCTGATTGATAACAAGACCATCGACGACCTCATCACCAAGTGGCTGAAGCAATTGACCGAGACTCAAGGCATATTTGAAAACTACACCACCAAGGTGCAAGAGTGGGACCAGCAACTTGTCAAGCTGGGAGATGCCATTGTCACGCTTGACGCCGACGCCAATGCTGCCGAAGCGTTGCAAGGGAAGATTGATCAACAACTCCGGTTTGTCGAGGCGCAACAGGACGAATTGGACAAGTTGTTGGACAACTACGAACAGCAAGCGGACCAACTTCTCAGTACGGTGGATTTTTCGTCGGCGGAAGCTGGGGGTGCCAGTGCCGGGCCCACCAACCAGTTGTCGCTTACCGATAAGTTGAGACAACGGGCGTACCATAACGCCGAGATGCTCGACGAGCGGCTCGACACCTTGGGCGACAACTTATCGGCGTTGGTGAGCGAGATCAACTCGGTGCTGGACGTGTTCAACAAGCTGCTCATCCTCGACTTTGCCAACGCCCAAGGGCAAACCCCGACCAAGGACGGCAGCCCCATCGAGGAGATCATCAAGTTGTTGAACTTGCACCTCGACAACATGAAGTACATCGAAGGGGCCGAGCTGACGTTGAAGGAAAAGTTGGATGCCTACAAGAAGAAATGACCGGTTTCGGGTTTTTTAATGATAATATATGAACGCATGCGGATACGGTGACATCGGACTTCAGCTGATGCCGAGGGTCGTCCGCCGTCGCTTCCCCTCTTTCGGTCGATGCACCTACCAGTACCCCTGACCTGTAGCACCCGGTCAAACAAAGGTCGAGCGACTCTATGTAGGTGGTGGAGCCGCAGCAACTCCCCCTCACCTTTTTCATGGTTATCGGTTAAGGTTGGAGCCGAGACCACGTGACCAATGACACCTAACAGTGATAACAAGACACCAACGCCCTTGCCAACTAGCCACCTCACTAACCTCGCTAGCCTCATCCTCTACAACCAGTAACCTCGTCTGTTTAACCACCCAACAACCCCGGGTTTGCGTAGTGACCCCACGTCCAACATCACATGGGATTACCCCACGCATATGATTATCGTTGGAAGGCATGCGCGCGCGGCGTATTTTACCTGGCGATATCCCCAACCCCGAACTGATTACCACTCCCGGGTTCCCAAGCCATACTCTTTCCCTTAGTACAATCGTCGTACGTGTTCACGGTCAATCTTGCCAGTATGAGTCCTCCGATCTTCCAAATCATCAAGCTTTTGTTTGACCCCGACGTGCTGAAGAAGCTCATCCTCCAGATGGCGTTGAAGCAGATCAAGATGATCGGCTACGCCAAGGTGTTGGCGGCGCTTTTGGGAGCAGCCATGGTCGGGGTGCTGAGTTTCATCAAGATTCCTCAGATCCAGAAGATCGTTAACCCCAAGCTTTTGCTGCAGCGAGTCCTGGTGGCTAATGGGTTGAGTCTCCAACTGCTTACCCTCGAGACGTTCAACCAACTTGTCCACGTGGTGTTCAACAAGCAGAACAATGTGCCGTTTATCAATTACGGAGAATCGTTCTTTGTTGGGGTGCAAAACGCCATCCTCATCTTGCTTGTGTCGTTCTACCGCAATAAGCTGGTAGGGGACATCGAACGGTTGCCCACGGCGCAACGGATTGTCGCCACCGTGGAAACCGTGGGGAAGCCGGCGGCAATCATGGCGGCGGTGGCGATCTTCATGAACAAGATCGCCCCTCCCGGTCTCATCGACACGTTGGAAGTGCTCAACATCCCCATTTCGGTATTGGCCAAGGTGCCCCAAATCCAAAACAATGCTCGCCTTAAGCTGACGTCTCACTTGAGTGACGTGACCATCCGGGCCAACTTGCTCGGGTCGGTGATCCGCGTCTACACCACGTTGACGCTGCTTTCGACCAAGAAGCAACGCGGTAAGGACACTCGTTCCGACTACGTGTTGCTTGCCGGCTACTTGCTGAGCTTGGTGATGAACGGGGTGTTGGTGGGCCAATCGGTGATCTATAAGGACAATAAGCCCAAGGACACCGCCGACTCTAAATCGCAGTAATCTAATCAATGTTATTCAGTACACAATGTAGGTCATCTTCCCAATGGTAATAATTATGCACAATGAATAAATGTTATGGCTATATATCTTCGATTGTTTACCTTTGAGGTAATTTCTCAGTTTTAAAATTCTTCAACTTTGTAATTTGTAATTTCTTCACTTTTGTTAAATTATACGATATCCTCATGATTATGTTAACCGCTAGTACTTGATATACTTTAAAGTAGTGATTGGCGTCATATGAGCCCTAAGTTACTGTACTCCGTGGCTTAGTAATGATTCGGGGTTTAACGACACGGAAGTTAACGTCCCATTTAAGTACGGCTCTCCTGTGGTAGGGTCCTGGTTACGAGCACTCACCCCAAAACACCCCATCAACGGATCATCAACGGGAAAAAAAAAGAGTCACCATCCACTTTTGTCCCCCCCGCGAAATCCCAATATGGTGCACAAGGCAGAATACCTTCCTGCCACCGGCACCGACATCGGCCTGGTGCTTCAAGGCGGATACAACCATGAATTGACTCGCGAATGGCAAAGCGAACGCCACTTGACCAAGAGCATGTTCATCTTCCCCCTCTTCATCTCCGATAACGACGACGACGATACTCCCATCGACTCGTTGCCCAACATCCGGCGCTTTGGGCTCAACAAGTTGCTTCCTTATGTCGATGGACTTGTGGCTAAAGGATTACGCCTGGTGATCTTGTTTGGAGTGCCGCTTGCCGATGGGGTTAAGGATGCCGTGGGCACGGCTGCCGACGACCCTCAAGGTCCGGTGATCCGGGCGATCAAGGCGCTTAGACAAGCCCACCCGCAATTGTACATAATTTGCGACGTGTGTCTTTGTGAATACACGTCTCACGGTCACTGTGGCGAGTTGTATCCCGACGGTTCGCTTAACCGGGAGCGGCTGGCGTTGCGCATCGCACAAGTGGCGGTGAATTACGCTAAGGCCGGCGCCCATTGCGTGGCGCCACTGGACATGATCGACGGGCGCATCCGTGACATCAAGCGGGGGTTGATCGACGCCGGATTGGCCCATAAGTGTATGGTGATGTCGTACGCCGCCAAGTTTTCTGGGGGGTTATACGGTCCCTTCCGGGATGCTGCCTGTCTGGCGCCCTCGCAAGGGGACCGGCGGTGCTACCAATTGCCTCCTGGGGCCAGTGGGTTGGCGCGGCGGGCGCTTCGCCGCGATATGGCCGAAGGCACCGACGCCATCATCGTCAAGCCGTCGACGTTCTTCTTGGACATCATTGCCGAGGCGGCGCGCATCTGTCAGGATTACCCCATCTGTGCTTACCACGTCAGTGGCGAATACGCCATGTTGCACGCTGCCGCCGAAAAGGGGGTGGTCGACCTTAAGGCGATTGCGTTTGAATCGCACCAAGGGTTGTTGCGCGCCGGCGCCCGGCTCATCATTTCCTACTTCACTCCCGAGTTTCTCGAGTGGTTATCGGCGTAAGCATACTTACACAATGGTTTAACGAGATATGATAGATTATGGATATAGTGATGATAAACGAGCAGCAGTGGGAGCGACAGTTCACGCCGGAAGCGGCGCCGGCGCCGCTGCCTCCGCCTCCGCCGCTTGGGGCGATTGGGGTTCGTGAGTTGGCGGTTGAGGAAGCAGTTGCGGCTCCAGCTGAGGAGCTTCGGGCATCGTCACCTTCGTCGGAGGCTCGGCCGATGTCCGGGTAGGATTGACGGTGCGCTCAAGCTCGGCAAGCTCGTCGTCAACGTCATAGTCATTGGCAGCAAGACCAAGGGCGTCGGTGATTTCGGCCGTCTTAATTTGCTCATCGGTCATGGTATCCATGATCTCGTCGACCCGTTCCACACTCACTTGTTGGTTAAGTTCTCGGAGCACTTGGTTGCCGTGTTGGAGCGAGTCCATCACCTCCTTCTCCACCAACTTGAACTCGATGGTACCAATGAGCCCCTCGATGGTTTCGAGCTGACCCGACACTTTGGTAAGCATATCCAGCTGCTGGCGTTTGAGCTTCAAGTAGAACTTGGCTCGCACGGGGTCATTAGCCGCCACCGCTCGTTTGGCGACGTCGGTGTCGTGGGCAATGGCAAACGACACCTTCTTGTGGTACTGTTTAAGCGCATCACGCTGTTGCTTAAGCAGGAGGATGGCTCGGTCCTGCTTGGTGATCAGCGATGACGTCGAGTTGCCCATATGCGATGGTGACTGGGTTATAAGGATATGCCTCGCCGCCACTTCCAGGTCACATGACCCGGACCCAAGTCACATGATGTAAAACTCCCAAATCACCACTAATTATTGCTAAAGGACAGTCTCCGGTAATTCCATCGAGGACTGTCACAGCTTATTGTCTAGCCATTGGCTTGATTACAATACTACGCCGCACGCAACTTAACCTCAATCATACCAACAATGGTCGATGTTGAGGATTTGTTAACGTCATCATTTGCCACAATAAAACCACCAAAGCTCCTACTATGGTTAAGCCTACTGTAGTTACTTCTTCCTATCCTCTGCCAACCCCAATTTCTGCCCTAGTTTCCACTGGCATCGACCTCCTGCACGACATCGTTCCGCATCGGGCAAAAACATCAACATCGCTGAGCGTGCAGGGTGTAAACCTTCGAGGTGCAATTCCATCGTTGACATCGACACACCCCCCCTCCCACCTTCGTGTTTTCCCCTACCTTCTCCGCTTGCGTCGAACGCTAGCTTTTCCCTTTCCTTGCTACCGTTCCCCGTTTGCTTTTAATACCACCATCATGTCGGGGGTTCCGTCGAAGCGCAAACGGCTCCAGGACATGAGTCCCAACGTCCAGCGGATTTCCAAAGCAACGAACCCGTTGCTCCACCCACCACAATCGCTGCGCTCCCAGCTGTTCCAAGGATACCCTTCGGGACTGCCCAAGGCTAAATTGAGGCGGACGACGCTGTTGACGGTGGGCGACAGTCAATCGTTAGACCGGTTTATTCCGAGTCGACATAACCTGACCACGGGCAAGTTGGAGCTGACAACGGAGTCGCCCCACCCCAATGCCCTGCCCCGTACTCACATCCAAGTGCAAACGCTGAAGATCTACCAGCGCCACGTCGCCGAAGCGTGTGGTCTTGATATGAACTCACGAGTACTTTTATACCAACCGGTGCCGCCCGAACGGCGCAAACCGCACCTGCTCTTCAACTTTGAGCGGCTGGTGGCGCTGCGGGCGCTGGCGCTGGCGATCAAGCCGGCGGCGGCGTACCGTCGGGCCAAAAAGATCCCCACGGCCCCCGAACGAGTATTGGATGCTCCGGGGCTCATCGACGACTTCTACCTCAATCTTTTGGCGTGGTCGCTGACGAATTTGCTCGCCATTGGCCTCGAAGACTCGGTGTACGTATGGAACGCGCTGACGGGGCTGGTGGGGATGCTCTGCGAGCTGGCCAACAAGAGCATGGTGACGTCGTTGCGGTGGCTGGACGACGGGCTGTACATTAGTGTCGGCAAGGACGACGGGCTGATCGAGATCTGGGACGTCGACACCAGCGCCAAGTTGCGCACCCTCCAGTTTAGCCACGCCACTCGCGTCGCCGCCCAGCTGTGGCTGAAGCACTTATTGACTCTGGGGCTGAGAGTCGGCACCATCAGCCACCTGGACGTCCGCGTGGCGAGCCACCTTACCAACGAAAACAAAGTCCACCGCGCCGAAGTGTGTGGCATTGAGTACCGTCCCGATGGTCAACAATGGGCCCTGGGAGGTAACGATAACCTCGTTGCCATTTGGGACGCCCGCCACCTGGCGCTGCCGGCGTTCCAGAAGACTAACCATAAGGCGGCGGTGAAGGCGTTGCTGTGGTGTCCCTACCAACTGCTGCTACTAGCCACGGGGGGCGGGTCGCTGGATAAAGCGATCCACTTTTGGAACACCACCCTGGGCGCCCGCGTCAACACCATCGACACCGACCTGCAAATCCTGTCGCTTAACTGGGGGTACGCCGATGGCATCGGCATGGAGATCGTCGCCACCCACGGCTTCCCCACCAACAACATCTCCCTCTTCCAGTACCCCACCCTCCAAAAGACGGGCGAGATCGTCCGCGCCCACGACTCCCGCCTCCTCGCCGGGTGTCTTAGTCCCGACCAATTGACGTTGGCCACGGTGGCGGGCGACGAGAACTTGAAGTTCTGGTCGTTGTTCGACTTGGCCAAGCGCCGCGCCGGCGCCCGGGACGAAGACAAGGAAAACAAGGAAGAGCCCATCGATACCTACATGGCCTTCCGCTGACTTGCATAATATAGTAATGCTAATGACATACCAAACCTAAACCCTCGCCTCGCCTCCATGTCTCTGTCGCTAGTGTCGCTAGTGTCGCTAGCGAAGCCGCGCCCCTCGCGCACCCCAAATCTCGCCAACATGCCCCGTCGGCCCGTCACCAATACCATCATCCTCACCCACATCGATGACTACGACCCTCGCCTGATCGAGTTTCCCGAAGCGGTGCCGATAGAGGTGGTAGCGCTTCCCAAGTTTGGTCGAATGATCGTCATTTGTCCCGACCATGCGGTGGCAAGTGTTGTCAAAGACCGATTGACTCAACAGGGCTACCACGCTGGCTACAGTCTTCAGGATAACAAATACACTAGTCTTGATGGCTACGATATCGATGACGATGTCGATTATCTCGAACTCCCCCTGGAAGCCGGGTCGCGAAGGTTTCTTATCTCCCCGCCTCGGTCACCGCCCGCCGAATGGAACCATTGGGATATGGAAGAAGAACTGCCAAATCCGGTGCCGTACCTGTCCCAGGATCTCTCTCATCTATTATGGGAGAAGCTTGGAGGCGGTAAAGTACAAAAGATCCACGAGGACGATGACGATGACGATGATAGTACTACTCCTACCGTCACTACCGAGGTGTTACTAGAACAGCGACAAGGGGTCCCCGCCATCATCATCGATTCCGATGACCACGTGGTCAAGGATAACAAACGGAGCCATCTCCCCAAAACGTCAATGCCCTTATAATGTATAATTCCCACCCCTCGCTAGCCTCTTTCTCTCGTTGGTTATCTTGCGCAGCGCTACCATCCGTAAGCTCGCAGCCAGGGTCGCCCTCGCAGGTCCGGCAAAGTTTATGCGATGGGGTCGCGCGATGAGATGAGGAGCACCATGGTGAGAAAGTCTACCAGGTTGTCGACGATGGCCCTGAAAAAGGAACAGGCGACCAAGAAGTCCAAGGGGGCGTCCAAGGCGAAGTCGCCCGAGCCGGAACTGGCGGCTGCCGACCCGGAACCCGTGGCCACCGAAGGTATTGCTCGCGACCTCGCCGTCAAGGCTCTCGACCAAATCGCCAAGTTTGTCGAAGACCGGGCCTCCACCGAGGCCAAGCTGGACAAGGCGCAGTTGTTTGACGATGACGACGAAGAAAACGACACCGTGTACCTTCAACTCGTCAAGAAGAAGTACTTTTCCGAAAAGCCCCAGTTTAAGCCCAGGATAATACCCGTGACCCACCGGGTCATCCCCGAAGAAGTCAAGATCTGTTTCATCGTTAGAGACGGCGCCGTCGACAGAATTGAAGAGCTTGAATCGTTGGCCGTCGACCAAATCGTCCCGGTGAAGGTGGTAAAGACCGACTACAAGAACTTCGAAAAACGTCGGGAATTCCTCAAACTGTTTGACTTGTTCGTCGTTGACGATGCCGTGCTTAACATCATGCCCCTGGCCCTTGGCAAGACCTTCTACAAAACCACCAAGTACCCGTTGCCGGTGAGATGCGGTAAGGGGATCGTCATCGACGAATTGAAGGAAAGCTTGGAAAAGGTGTTGCAACTGACGTCGTACTTGCCTCCCATGGGGACCACGGTGATGGTGAAGATCGGTACTCTCAAAAACCTCGACCACGCCGCCGATAACTTGATGGACGTGGTGTCGAAGCTTCAATTGGATGACTTTAGATCAGTGATGGTGAAGTCGGCGTTGTCGCCGCTGTTGCCGTTGTTTTACGCCGAAAAGGTGTTTGGTGAAGACGATGTCGCCGAACATGACGTTGAGGTTAAGAACACCAAGGAAGACGAAGAGTTTGAACGTAAGTTGTTGGCGTTGGGTACCACTGAGGACGTGGAAAAGGTGCTTGGGAAGAAGTTGAAGGCGAAGAAGGCCGAAGACAAGAAAAAGTCGACTGCGTCGACTAAGGACGGTAAGGTGTCTAAGAAATAATAAGCATATAGTTATAAATTGCACAATTGAGTTAACATGATAGTGTAAAAAAAATGGTACAAATGAGTTCGAAGTGACAGGCGAAAAATTCAAAAAATCAAGCCCACGCCCGGGTTCGAACCGGGGACCAACAGATTTGCAATCTGCTGCGCTACCACTGCGCCACGTGTGCTCAATTGAAATTCGTTACTTTTAGCTTGGTGATACGAGGCTAGATGAAATAGACGTTTTCGCGTTCGAATTGCTTAAACTAACTTTTATGGTAGTTTACTACACTCTATTTCAGATATATGACTGGTGTATGTATGTTGCAACCCGTAAACATCAAAAATTCTCTGATTTTGGCGACTATTGTGCTTTTTTCACAATTTAACCATCAATGGCCAATCTCCACACAATTACACTCCCATGGTATTGTGAAGCTCACTTTCCACCTTTTTGTGGTCGGCAGGATTAGCGGCCGCCTCGTATATGGTAATGACGGGGTCTTTGGACAAGTCGGTGGCCTCGCCCCGGAGCTCAATATAATGAAGCCACGTTTCGTCCTCATCGCCGTAAGCATCTTCAATCAACAACGTCAACTGCTGGACGCCACTGAACTTGTGGCGAGGCAAAAAGTGCTCGACAAACGTGTCTTCGTCCTCCAACAGCTCCGGCATGTCGTCTTCATCATTGTACAACACGCCGACTCGCGGGTGCTCTATGGTGTAAAGCGGCTTCTTGTTGGTTTCAAAGTCGATCTGCTTATCGTTTTTATAGAGCTTAATGTGGCGAGGACAATAGTCAGACCCATTGGAGCGAATGATGATGGAAAACAACTTCACCGAGCTATTGGTAAACGGGATGTTGATGATAAGCTGAGCATCAGCATCGCTCTTCGTCACCGGTACCAACTTATTCCGATTGGCACCATCTCGGAATAAGTGAGCTAACTCATCAGTAGGATTGGCAAGGTTGAGGGCAGTGACTCGGTGGGTGTCAATTCTCGAGTGGAGGTTCTGGGAAGCGTTTGTGGGTAACGGGGGTGGTGCGTGATCGTGTTCGTGTTGACAGGACATTGGGTGTTTACACGAATGGGGTGGCCACAAAGGGATGGTAGAACTTGATGACTACCTAGGGATGGAGATTCCCCCCTCTTTTGGGAACGGGGGGCGGGGATCGTAACCAAGGAGTGCACATAATTCATGAGATAAAAATGGTGTGAGGTCTATTTAATCTAAATAAGAGTGTAATGGTAAGTCTAGTAGTTGCCCAGCAAGCTAGTAGTTTCCGGCGATGATTGCCCCCAAGCACAATACCATCACCATGCCTCCCCACACCGAGAGCCCCAACGACGCGTTCCGAAGCGACAGAATGGCGTAGGTCTGGACGGGGAGTTCGGAGCCGATCAATTTGTAGCCAAAAAGCCCCGGCAAGATGAATGAAATGGCGGTGGATCCAGTGGCACCCACCACTGCAAGCACCAAGGCAAACAGAGTGATGGAAAGGGCGAGGGCATAGGCGGCAGCGAGCAATGCCGTAGTGATGACGATGTAGGGTACGTTGGGGAACGGTACCACCAACGCTTCTTTGGGGGTAGTGTGGTGTTCATCCTCCACCAACGGTTGCGTTTCGTTGGCGTCGGCGGCTTGACCCCGATGGGTCGTGAGCCAATAGTAAATGTTGTTGACGGAGATCCGGGCCGGGTGGAACATGAGCGGGAACAGGAACGTCACCATCACCACGATGGCGGCGCGGGCGATGGTGGTGATCATCCCCGACGGGTACAGTAAGATGACGTTACCATTGACGGCATCGCCAAAGGTGAGATAGCCGGCAAGCCCCACCGATATGAATAACACCGTGGATAAGCCAATGGCAAAGTTAATCAAGTGGGAAAGGGCGGGTAAGCTCTTGTCGCTAGCCTCATTGATGATGCTGAACATGTTTTGGTGGCCAGTATAAGCAAACACCATGATACTAAACGTCGACAACAAGCCGGTCAATGATGGCGGCATCACCCACAGCACTGCTCCTTCACGAGGGATATCACCAATAAGGTAATGGCCGATGATCACGGCACAAAGGTAGAAAATGGCCACGAGGCCGATGATCGAGGAAAACTTGAGCGAATCCAAGTTGCGTAAGAACGAAAGGGGCACGATCACCAAAGCACTGATGCCAATCCAAAAGGTCCGGGTGGTATTGGCCACCACCGTGGGCATGAGGTCGCCAATGAGGACGAGGTACGATAACGCACACCCAAAGCATTGGACGGCAATGGCGACGTCAAACACCACCAGAAGCAGAGGATACGTAATCAGACACACGCTAAAGAACGACGAGTGTCCGCGAGGCACGTACCGGGACACGTAGGCTTGAAGAAAGAGGCCGAACCCCAGGGTGGCCGCGGCGGCGACGATGAGCCACACGCCACACAACACGCCGTCGGTGGCAAAGGCGTAGGGGATGGAAAGCATGCCTGCACCAATGATGGTTTTCACAAGCGAGATCCCCAGCGACGTGGTGGAACTCATGATAAATTAGGGATTGTGATTGAGGGATAATGATAATTGTGGTGAGTATGGCAGCCGTTCCGATCGCCTCGTGTCACGTGACCATATCATTCACCGGAAAAAACGAGGTGAGCGATCAGGGGAACCGGTGCCTAAACGAGGACCCTCGGTGACATAACCACAATAAACGCCAAGTGGAAACCAAACGTGGTCAAGGTGAAAGTGATGATTCACACATTGGGTAAACGTCGTCAACCCGTACCACCACAACAACCACCTTTGTCTCGAGCGCCATCGGTTTCGCCCAATCTGTAATTAACCTTCAAAGTGTCGGTCACAAAACGGATACCATATGGCTCCGTCGAGTCCGAAACACCGGGGGTCCAGCCCTTCCGGAAATATCGTCACTAGCGCCCCACGCTCGTATCCACGTCTGACGGTGCCCGTTTTTCTGTCTCCTAGCTAACCGCTAGCAACCTTAGCGCTCCCCCACATTGGCATTCTCGGTGAGCAATCTGGGAACGATGAGCAGCAACACTCGCCACGACTCTGCCACCATGCTCCAGCTAGCGACACCACCTTACGAAAAAAAAAGCAACAAACTCAGAGAGCCTTCTTCCACTGGTAAGCGTTTGCCCATTCGTCAGCTGACACCTCTAGACAATAGCGTTAGACGATTGGAGGCACCGTTCCTGTGTGTGTACGCGCCACCCCTCGACGTCACTCACCTCACCAGAGGCCGCGCACGGGGATTTTCTCAACGGACCCTGCCACCACCTTTTCCCCCATTAGCCACCAAGCGTCAGCCATGTCGAACGACGGCGAGTTTACCCGCACACAGATCTTTGGCACCGTGTTTGAAATCACCAACCGGTACACCGACTTGAACCCCGTGGGGATGGGGGCGTTCGGGCTCGTATGTCTGGCGGTGGACAAGTTGACCGGGCAGAACGTGGCGGTGAAAAAGATCATGAAGCCGTTTCTGACGGCGGTACTTGCCAAGCGGACGTACCGGGAGCTCAAGTTGCTCAAGCACTTGAAGCACGAGAACTTGATCACCCTCGACGACATCTTTTTGCTGCCCCTCGAAGACATCTATTTTGTGACTGAGCTTCAGGGGACCGACCTCCACCGGTTATTGACGCTGAGACCGCTAGAAAAGCAATTCATCCAGTACTTCACCTACCAAATCTTACGAGGACTCAAATACGTCCACCTGGCCGGCGTCATCCACCGCGACTTGAAGCCATCCAACATCTTGATCAACGAAAACTGTGACCTTAAAATCTGTGACTTTGGCCTCGCCCGGATCCAGGACCCGCAAATGACCGGCTACGTGCTGACAAGATACTACCGGGCGCCGGAAATCATGCTCACCTGGCAAAAGTACGACACCGAGGTCGATTTGTGGTCGGTGGGGTGTATATTAGCGGAGATGATCGAGGGGAAACCGCTTTTCCCCGGTAAGGACCACGTCCACCAGTTTTCTATCATCACCGAGTTGCTTGGGCTGCCGCCTCCCGACGTCATCGAGACCATTTGTCTGGAAAACACGTTGCGGTTCGTCCAACTGTTGCCCCATCGCGAGCCGATTGCGTTTTCCGAACGGTTTGCCCAGTGCACCCACGTCGAGCCCGAAGCCATCGATCTTTTAGCCAAGATGTTGGTGTTTGACCCCAAAAAGCGGATTCTGGCGGCGGAAGCGTTGCAGCACCCCTACATGGAGCCGTACCACGACCCCACCGACGAGCCCGTATGCGAAACCAAGTTTGACTGGTCGTTTAATGACGCCAACTTGCCGTTGGACTCGTGGCGAGTGATGATGTACTCGGAGATCTTGGACTTCCACCAGATCGCCGGCGTCAGCGAGGCGTCGCAACAGCAAATGCAAGTGCAGATGCAAAACTTACAACAAAAAGTGGAAAACTAGCTATAGACCTCGGACAATGTATCGATTCTGCGTAAACTTTTCACCTTGGAAGACAGGGTATTTTCCGTAGTCGCACCACCTCCACTCGCTCAATGCTCAAGCGAATCACCGACGCCGTGGCAGTGCTGGTAGCATCCCACCAGGACCGGGACCAGCTTGTGTGTACGGTGTCCTTCCAGTACACGGGAGGGCTGTCGACGACGCTGGTGGCGGCTCCGGCTCCGAGTTCTCGTGGGTGGTTTTCGTGGGGTGGTAGCGACGCTGGCGTCGACACTGAACCTGCTAACGGCACCACCGGAGCTCGCTTAGTGCTTGGATCGACCCAGTTATTTGGTTATATTGTGGCCAAGCCGGTCATTGAGGAGTTTTTGGGCGAGGATTACGATGATGATGATGTTGTGGAACACCATATGGCCACGAGCCAGTTTCTCAGTCTGCGACCAAAGCCCCTCGTTGGAGGTAAACTTGGAGGCATTCCTCACGTTGATAACACTGACGAAACCATTCCTGAGGATGAACTCTACTTTGTGGCTGATTTGGTGCTCCCATTCAACTCCCGCGATCCTCAACAACCGGCTCACGACAAAAAGCTTGCCGAAATCACCTATAAGCAGCTCTATGAAGCCATCTACCCATTCCATTATACCCCCCAGCAGTTACTATTCACCGATGTCGACCTTACCTCCAAAGCGAAATATTCGGTGTCATTCCCCGTCCACGAAGTATGGCCTCCCGCCTATAATCATCCCGGATCGCTGTTTAGCATCAACTACGTGGTGGCGGTGCTGTTTCTGCTCGGGATGAAGAAGTATACCAGTTACTTCCCCGTACCGTTAAAGTCGTCTCGAGTCACCGATAATCCTCGCTGGCTTCAAGCAATTGCGTTTAGCGACATCTACACGTTTAAGGAGCGCCGACAGAGCCATAATGACGACGCCAAGCAGAAGTTTTTGGCGGATTTCGATAACTTGATCGACTCCGACGATTATGCCGTCACTCTGCGTAAAAAAAGCATGGCAAGCATCTATAGCGGTGCCGACGACGACGAAATACCGGAAGGGTTTCATCCTCAGCTACCGTCGCATTTCAAAACCAGTTATCAACTCCGAGTCAATAACACTGAGCTTTGTCAAATCCACCTCACCAAGCCCTACTATCATGCCGGGGAAGATGCCATGTTTTGCATTACTCTCACCATGGACTCGCCGGTGAAGGTGATAGGCTACATGCTTCATTTAGAGTGCCAGGAGCTGTTTGCCGATGGATTGGTCCGCGAGTATCCGGTGACGGGGAAAATCCAAACCAATACGTTGGCGATGGCGCTTGCCGGAGGCGACGACCTGAGCGGCTACATAAACATTCCTCGCTGGCTCACCCACCAATTCCAACTGACATTCGCCAACATTGCCTACTACCTTGTGTTCAAGTTTAATATCGCCGATCTCGACGACCACGACGCCGAGGATGTTGAAGGTAACGATCTAAAGTTCCGGCTTAAGCTTGTGGTGTTACCTTGACCATTTTACACTCAGTATAGACCCACCCGACCCAGATCAAGCTCCACGCAATGTCGGCAATATTTGCAATTGCACCACAAAAGCGCAGATTAATCTTAAAACTAAAATCGAACCATAATGTAATCATAATGTATCACTCACCCAACGTCAACACCGACATCGATTCGGGAACATCCGCTAAGCTGCCACATTTATGTACGGTGTGATTTCCTGTATGCAACCGTTGCCGTCTCAGTCTCATGACGTCGACTATCATTATCGTTGACATCACCACAAATGTGTTCCAACCACGAGCGCCAACAAGAGTCAGCCGTGGTGTCTAGTGATGAAGTATTCACCGAACATGAAGCCGTGCCTTACGACGAAGAGGAAATGGGGCCCAAGCACGTCTACGTGGCTGATGACGATGACGACGGAGTCATTGATCACGGCAGTGTTCATTATCTGACGGCTCAGGAGCGAGTGATGAAGGACTACGAGCTTAAGATCAAGGCCATGGAAGCATTGCACCTCGATGAGGCCGAGAGTCCTGATTTGACCAAGACGTCGTCGGCAAACAAGATCAAACGGCGGCAACTGTTCATTGATATGCCCGATTCCAATTTGCCACTGAGATTACGCTACCATGCCGGCGGCAACCCGGGACAGTCGTCCGAACACATCAATGCCTTACCGGAGGACTATCCCAGTGAAGAGCTCATCGATTTGTTTGCCAATGTGTCGCAATGTCTCGAGCTTCGCCACAAGTACTTGAAGCATAGCGTACAATTCGACGATATGAAAAACCCCAAAAACCAGCCGGATTGGAATATCTATCCTCCCCCACGTCCCCCCGCTTATAAGGAGAGGGATCTCGATACCGAGGCCAAAGCCGAGTGGCGAGCGCAAAACTCGTTCGACTTTAGCAAATGTGACATCCCCGGTGACGACGACCGCTTCCAGTATGCCATGAGCGACGAAGGGGTGTATCTAGTTACCTGTGATGGCAAACAGATGGAGTCGGTACCGCTGTTGAACCAATATTATCGCGATCTCAACATCATCATCGGCCAACTGTCGGATGGTCCGTCGAAGTCGTTTGCATTCAAGCGGATGGAGTACTTAGAGGCGCGGTGGAACCTTTACTACTTGCTCAATGACTTTGAAGAAGTGAAGCAGCTGAAGCAAAACCCCCATCGAGATTTTTATAACGTGAGAAAAGTCGATACCCACATCCACCACTCGGCCTGTATGAACCAAAAGCATTTATTACGGTTTATCAAGCACAAGCTTAAGACGTGTCCCGACGAAAAGGTGATTTACCGTGATGGGCAAGTGCTCACGTTATCGCAAGTGTTCGACTCGCTTAACCTTTCCGCCTACGACCTTTCCATCGACACTCTCGACATGCATGCCCATACCGACACCTTCCACCGGTTCGACAAATTTAACCTCAAATATAACCCCATTGGCGAGCTGAGACTCCGGGAAATCTTCCTCAAGACCGATAACTACATCCAAGGCCGCTATCTTGCCGAATTGACCCGCGAAGTGTTTGCCGATTTGGAAAACTCCAAGTACCAAATGAACGAGTTGCGGATCTCGATCTACGGGCGGCTGATTGACGAGTGGGACAAGTTGGCGGCGTGGGTGGTCGACAACAAGTTGTTTAGCGATAACGTGCGGTGGTTGATCCAAGTACCGCGGCTTTACGATGTCTATCATAAAAACCACCAAGTGGAGTCGTTTGGCGAGATCATCACCAACATCTTTTTGCCCCTCTTTGAAGTGCTGAAGAACCCTCAATCGCACCCTAAGCTCCATGTGTTTTTACAACGGGTGGTAGGGTTTGATTCGGTGGACGACGAGCTGAAGCTGGAGACGGTGATGAAGCGATTCCCCACCGCTCCCGAGTGGACCAACCGCCACAACCCCCCGTACTCGTACTACCTCTACTACTTGTACGCCAACCTCGTCAGTTTGAACCAGCTCCGCCTCCACCGCAAGCAAAACACGTTCGTGTTGCGGCCTCATTGTGGCGAAGCGGGGGATCCCGAGCACTTGATCTCGGCGTTCTTGACATCCCACTCGATCTCGCATGGGATCCTTTTGCGTAAGATCCCCTACATGCAATACGTGTACTACTTAGACCAAATTGGGTTGGCGATGCTGCCGTTGCTGAACAACGCGTTGTTTTTAACTTACGATAAGAACCCGTTCTACACCTTCTTCAAAAAGGGGCTCAACGTATCGTTGCTGACGGACGACCCGTTGCAGTTTTCCTACACCAAGGAGCCGCTCATCGAGGAGTACCTGGTGGCAGCACAAATCTACAAGTTGTCGAGTGTCGACATGTGCGAGCTTGCCACCAACTCGGTCAAACAAAGTGGATGGGAGGCGCAAATTAAGGCGCACTGGCTCGGGAAAAACTGGTGGAGGGGCGGCGTCGAGGGCAACGACGTGGAAAAGACCAACATCCCCGATATCCGAGTATGTTACCGCGAAGAAACCCTCAAAAACGAACTCGATTTGGTGCGGTACTACGCTCTGTTGAAGGAGTAATTGCGAGACGTTGTCGGCTCGGACTTCGGTAGCCGAAGGAGGGGAGCAAACCGCCGGGCCGGGTTGCCGACTTTTTTGTGCGAGGTTGGCATGTTGTAGTCACGTGAAAAACAAAAATAAACGTAACCCATGCACGGTGCAGCCGTAGTCGGTTCCGCCGTCATAGCCGTGCCTGATAAGGCAATACTAAACCCGAAGTGAGCCCACCAGCACCATCAGTTGCTACCATCGGGTTTAGCCATTAGTCACCAGCTACCACGAGCTTTTGTGGACAAATCTCGGACGACGCTAGCCCCCGGGGTCGAAGTAGCTTTATGTAATGATGACCCCGAGTTTCCGGAAGACGAGGAACGCCTCCTGCATATAGTCAGGAAGACGACGTCTATAGCAAAATAAGTAACGCCAGACCCGACCCTTGGCTCCTGTTGGTCTAGAATGACTTCTGCGGTTGCCACTGATACCATGGGCGACGTCCCCACTCTTGCTGGGTCCGAACTTCACGACATGAAACCGATGGACTCGAACCCCAAGCTTATACACGACGAATCGACCGTCATCGACGATGGAAATGCTCCCGCTGCCGGTGTTACCACTCTGGCATCGTCTCCGGTGTTTTCTGCCAGCAAATTGACGATCAATCGTCTTGATTCCTGGAAGTTCATGAGCTTTGGCGATCCGTTGCACCAGTATAACATCACCGACGAAAGTGGAGGGTTTGTCGGCTACGCCAAAGAGAAGGAAGGGAAGAAGCTTCTGCGAGTGTTTAAAGGAGGTGACCGTGGCTACACCATCGACGTGTTTGACGCTACCAACACCGTAGTCATGTCGGTGACCAAAGTTAGCAATGGGCTTGTCGACGTGTTTGTCACCGACACTCAAGGCAACCTCACCAAAGTGGGACGAGCCAAGAAGGTGTGGCAAATGCTCACGCGCAACTTTTCTCTTCAGTGTGAGGGGACGGCGTTCGGAGTGATTTCCACGAAGAATACCAGCGACAAGTACCCGGTGGTGGACCCAGCAACACTGGCAAAGTTGGCGCAAATCACGGCGCTGCCCACGGACAAGTTTTTCAGCAACGAGGTGTCCTACGTCGTCGAATGGGAGCCTCTGCTCACCGATACTTCGCGGCGGGCGGTGGTGTTGGGGTGTTTAATGGCGATTGATTTCGAGTACTACACCGGTAAGGACTAACGGTAAGACTAACGGTAATAATGGAATAATGTGTGACTTGACCACGCCTCTCTACTGTTGACGTATTTAATGCTCTTCTTCTCATCACGGCTTTAACCCCACGTTTGCAAGGCGCGCGTGCGCCGGCGGACCCATTTTCGCGCCTTTTTTTGATCTCACCTTTCATTGACACCTTCCACCATCCATCCACCAGCCAGATGACGGACCAGTTGGCGGAGGGCATGGGCCAGCTCCACGTGAGTGGTGCCGGGAAAAAGAAACGCGCCAGAGCCTTCCACACCGACTTGATGGAGCAGCGTCCCACCTATCCAGGCGACGCGGCGTCGGCGCCGGGCCCACCAGCACCAGCCACAAACTATCCTGCCCACTCGCCGTTGGCGCCGCCGTACCAGCAATCCCTGATACCGCAAATCGGTAACGCCACCGGAGCGGCTCCGGCGCCGGTCAACGGACTGTTTGTCCCCGTCCAGGAGGCGGCGCTGGCCCATCTCTCAGTCCAAGAGTTCCGCGATGCCAACCATCGGGAATTCATGGCCCTGGAGGCGTACACCGATCCCACCACCGGCGAACCGGTACAGGCCCAGCGCCAGTTCCTTACGTTTGCCAACGTGGCCCCTCCCGATGCCACCACGCAGTATTTGGCGGTGGATCAAGGGACATCGCTGGCAAAGTTCATGCGACTGACAATGTACTACGTCCCCGAAACCGAACAACTTCGAGCCGCCACCAAGCTCCCGTTGGCAGTGACCATCCGTCCGTTTGCGCCGTTGCTGGAGCACGAGCTACCGGTGCCGGTAGTGGACATGCGCCGCGTCGACCACCCGCTGGATGACCCATTAGATAATGGACCCATTCGTTGTCGTCGGTGCCGGGCTTATGTTAACCCGCTGATGCAATTTACGGCGTCGGGATCGTTCCAGTGTAACATCTGTCAGTTCCCCAATAACCGGGTCCCCGATGACTACCACGCCATGCTCGACGTCCACAATCAGCGTATCGATAAGTTTGTGCGGCCCGAGCTTCACCGAGGCGTGTACGATCTCCTTGTGCCCTCCGAGTACAATGCGGGGTTTGATGCTGACGTCAAAGACCGTCACGGCCAGCCGGTAGTGGTGCCGCCGCCTAAACTTCACCAGATCTTCCTTGTCGATGTATCGGAAGCTCTGATTCGCCAAGGGCTTCCCCAGGTGGTGGCAGATGCCATTAGAGCCGCCGTGTTTGGTGGCGAGGAGCCATTGGCCGGGCAAGTGGCGCTCATGACGTTTGATAAGAAGGTCCACTTTTACAATGTCGACGCCACCGCCGATACCACTGAAGAAGCCATTATTGTCGATCTCGATGATCCATCGGTACCATTTTTCCAAGGGTTGTTTGGCGATGCCGATGAGCTGAGACACGCCATTGAAGATGCGTTGGCGGCGATTGAACAGACGGGGTACGCTCACGAAGTGATGCCCGATTCCGAACCGTGCTTTGCTGCTGCCCTTAAGACGGCGCTGATGGCGCTTGAGCTTGTTGGTGGTGGTAAGATCACCGCCATCCTTTCGGCGCTTCCGTCGTGGGGACCCGGGGCGCTTAAGTTCAAGGATAACCGCAACGTTGGCCGCAACACGTCGGAAACTGACCAAAAGGTGTACTTGCCCGACAACGAATACTGGCTTAAATTGTCCAAGCAAATGCGTAAAGATCTGGTGGGGCTTGACGTCCACGTCGTGGCACCGGCGGCGGTCGATTTGTCCCATGTGGGATGGCTTGCGGCGTCTACGGGGGGCACCATGTCCCGGGTGACTCATTTCAACCCCGAGCACGATGCCCGGTCGCTTGCCGCTCGTATCTACTCGTCAGTACGCAAAGTGGCGGCAACTCAGGGTCAACTTAAGTTGCGGTGTTCCAATGGGCTTCAGGTGACTCAATACTATGGCGCCCATATCCCCGGGGGCGATAACCACCACACCCCCAGCTCCGACCCTAAGCTCCCGGCAATCAGTGAGGATTTCACCATGACGGTGCTTCTTCAGTATGACGGGAAGCTTTCGACGAAGTATGACTGTCATTTCCAGGCAGCGTTGCTCTATACCGACCCCGACGGGGTGCGGAAAGTACGGGTGATCAATTTAGTATTGGCGGTAACCGAGCGACTCGAAGAGGCATTCAACTTTGCTGATGAAAACGCCGTGGTGACGACAATCACCCGCGATTGTTTGTCGTTTATCGGGAAACAACCCCTCATCGAATTGAGAGAGCTGATCAACTTGAAGCTTGTGGAAGTGTTTACTCAATACCGGGCGATGCTGGAATACGGTAGCAACCGCAACCGCACCCTCTCCACCCAGTTATTGTTTCCCGATTCTATCAAGCACTTGCCTCAATTTCTTTTGTCACTCATCAAAACTCGGGCGCTTCGGGCGCTGACATCGCTACTGGTGGATAGTCGTCTCGGCGATGTCTACACCATGATCAACATGCCCATTGAGCGACTCATGTACCACTTGTACCCGGCTCTTGTTGAGATACATAGTCTTGGAGACGAAGACGGTACCGTCAACGAAACTGGGTGTGTGCGGTTACCCAAGTTTAAGGACTTGCTGGTGGCCAATTTGGAGTCGGGGGTGTACCTCCTTTGCGACGGGTTTAAGGTGATGGTGTGGGTGGACCCACAAACCAACCCCATGCTCCTTAAGGACCTTTTTGGCACCGAATCCATCGGGGAGATCGACGCCCGTATCGATGAGTTGCCCGAGCTTGATACTGACATCAGCAACCAAACCGCCACCATCATCAAGTTTTTCAACCAATTCATCATTGGCTGTCCTTCATTGGGCGCTGCCGGCATCCAATTGGTTCGTCCCGGCTACGAACAACAGGGTGAAATTGAATTCAAGGAGAAGCTCGTCGAGGACAGCTTGCATGGTACCTTGGCCACCAGTCTGGGACCCAGTTACCCCGAGTACCTCTCCAGTTTGCATAAAGCGATCCGCGACCGGTTGGACAACGATAAGCTGTCACAAAAGGTGAGGCAAAGTGTCAACCAGGGAGAACTGCTGAACGAGACGTTGGCGCAGCGGATGATTCATTTTTAGCGTAGAAATAGCGTGGTGTTTACTTTGATTTTTTTGCAGGCTTAAAAGCAATCGGCATTGCCAATAAATGATAGAGGCTAACCATTTACCCTAAGTGATCTAGGATGGTTGTAGTCGTCGATGGTGATGGTCACGTGACACGGGCTCGGTTACGCGACACGGTCACGAAGCTACCACGTAGTGTCGGGAGCAGCCATGTTCCAAAAACTCCGAAACTTCTCCGACGATGTGGCAAAAAGTATCAGTGAGCTTGGAATTCCCGAAAACCAGACCCCTCAGCAGGCTCAGCTTTTACAGAAGATCAAAAATGGCGAAACGGTGTTGAATCAATCTACCCCGGATGCCCTGGAAATGACTCAACCGGAAGAAGTTCCCGTTGATAATGATCCACTGACCGGGGCTACGGTGTCTAATTCAGCCAATGTGTCTAAGGAAACAACCCCGGTACCTGCTCCTACGGGGGAGACGACCATTCCTGACAAAAAGGATGAAATTGACTTGGATTCGCTTTCCCCGGTGCTTCGATCAAAAATGAAGAAGTTTTTCAAATACGAAGAAAAGTATCCGGTTCTTTTAGACGCCTACAAAGTGGAAAAGCGTAAAGGAGAAGTGGTGGCGGCGTTTGAAAAGGTGTTGAAGGAGAACACCCCCGTGTCATCAATTGCTGACGCCGGCTTATTGGTTCAATACCTTGAAGGACTCAATACGAAAACGTCAATGTTGAATGATGAACTTCGAAAACTCACCAAGGACAAGAATGAGGCTGAAGCACAACTAAAAAAGCTCAACCAGGACTTGACCCAAACTAAACAGACACTGGAGGAGACAAAGCAAAAGTTGGAAGATGAAGTGAAACAACTTAAGCTACTGATTCAAGAGCTCGAAGCTAAAGTGAATGCTAGTCCACTGGAGCTGAC
This sequence comes from Diutina neorugosa, assembly GCA_030578555.1. Lineage (NCBI taxonomy): Eukaryota > Fungi > Ascomycota > Pichiomycetes > Serinales > Debaryomycetaceae > Diutina > Diutina neorugosa. The sequence goes on along the minus strand of JAJMSK010000003.1, from coordinate 18,379 downwards.
GTCTGACCCAGATGAGTTGAAGAAATTACAGGATGAACTCACCACGGTGAAACAACAATGCGAGACTGCTAAAGCCCAAGCGGACGAGGCTAGCCAACAAGTCGAAAATGCCAAGACTGAAGCTGAAAAGGCGAAAGGGTTATACGATGATGCTAAATCTGAAGCCGAAAACTACAAACAGCAGTTACAAGAGGTAAAAAGCGAAGTTAAGGCAACCGAGCAACGACTCTCGGAAGAAAACGCGTCGAAGATTGATTCGTTAAAGAAATCTCATGAAGCTGAAATCACCGATCTCACTACCAAACATCAACTGGAGCTTGACGTTATCAAGCAGCTGCATCAGTCAGAGGTTGACAAAGTGAAGCAAACCCATCAATCGGAAGTTTCAAACTTGACAAAAACGCACCAAGATGAAGTTAAAGAGCTAAAAAGTGCCCAACTGGCGGCTGACACTGTCTCTGCTGATGTCGAGTCCATCCAAAGAAAAGCTGATGAATTGGAAGCAACATTAAATCAGACGCTTCAAGAGAAACTGAACCTTGAAGGTGAACTTGCCAAGTTGCAGTCGGCCCAAAATGAGCCAAAGACGACCAATTCCAAGAAAAACAAGAAGAAGAAGGGTGGCGCCACTGCCACCGAACTGCCGCAACCAAATGAAGATAATAAAAAGCTACAGCAGGAAGTTGACTCATTAAAGGATGAAAAGAATGAACTTAAATCTCGAATCCGTGAAAAGGACGAAGAGATCGAGTCTTTGAGAGATTCTGTGAAGGACATCGGCAATGATTTGGTCGAAGCCCGCGATCAAATCAAATCGTTAAAAGCCCTGCTGCTGGAAGCTTCCCAAAAGCTGGAGGAGCTAGATGCTGCCAACTCTAAGGTGGCTGAAATTCTGGCCAAGCTAGAAGCTGCTTTGAAGGATCACCAACTGAAGGTTGGTTCTCTTGAGGAGGAAATTTCTCGTCATAAGTCTTCCAATGATTCTGCGCAAAAGGAAATAACTCAATTGCGGGAGAAATTAACCACGCTTGAGAAAGAGATTGCATCTCATGATGCCAAGACGAAAACGTACACCGCTGACCTTGAAAAGTATAAGGAGCAAGTTCGTTCCCACGAAGATACTACCAAAAATCTCACGGCCGAACGCGACAAGTACCAGAAGCAGATTGAGAAGTTGGAGAATGAAGTTAAGACGTTAACAGCTGACAATGAAGCCAAGGTCAAAAAGATTGAGGAGCTCAACTCCAACAATGGTCAATCACTCAAGATCGAGATTGCGGCATTACAATCTCTGATTTCCACCAAAGACCAACAAATCAAAGACTACCGGGAAAGAATCGATCTGTTGCAGAAGAAAAATGATGATAATGCCGACAAACTCGCTGGTCTTAAGATCCAAACCCATCAACTCGAAAGCGAGATCACCCAACTTCGGAAAGAGAAGAATGAGTTGATAAATAAGCATGAGGTGGCCTCCGAGCGCATCACGAGTCTTACCAATGAGCTCAGCAAAAAGCAAGAAGAAAAGCTGGCGATACAAGGTGAACATGAAAAGCTTCGTGCCCAATACGATACCATGGCGAAAGACAAGTCGACGATACTGGGTGATGCCGAGACCTATAAGCAGCAGTATGATGAATTACTGATGAAAGTAAAGGAATCTGCCATGAAGATTGATGGTCTTCAGGACGAATTGGCGGAAAGCCGCAACATGCTCCAAGAACGTACTCGTGAAGGTGTGAGCATTCGCCGCTTGCTTCTTGAAGCTGAAGATCAATTAAAGACAACGGAAGCACACTATAAGAGTGAAATCAAACGAGTACAAGAGGAGCGTGATGAAGTAGTTATGGATTCTCAACATCAATTACGGAAGCAGCAGCGGACTATTGATGAGTTGAAGAGCCAGTTGTCTGAATCGTCCCAACAGTTGGAGAAACTACAGGCCAAGCTTAAGGATGGTCCCACTAGTCGGATACCCGAAGAGTCATCCCCCACCTTTGATGCCAAGGATTTGCAGAAACAACTTGACATGTTGAGACAGTCACTTCAGGAATCAAGTAAAAAGATCCAAGAGTACGAAACCATGAACAACACCTTGAAAAAGCTTAACGAGGAGAGCAACCTCAAGTTTGAACGGTTGTCGAAAAACTACAAGATCTTAACTCAACAGTATCGAGATGTCGAGAAGCAACACGCCGAATCTAGTGTCACCAAACCCGCCGCCGCTGTCGAGGTAAAAAAGAATACTTCCAACGAAACCAACGTTGATTACTTAAAGAATGTCTTGCTTGGATTCTTCGAACATCGTGACCAGCGAGACCAGTTGTTGCCCGTTCTCAAGACTTTGTTTCACATGAATAACGAAGAGGAGCAAAAGCTTATGCTTGCTTTGAAGTAATCACAAATAACATAACATAGATACCCTCAACTAGGCGTACACGTAGTACATTTCAACTCATCTCGCACCCGCATCGCCAATATGCTAGATCCATTTGAACAAAAGAAGCAAGCGGTCCTCACAGAGATCCTGGAAACTCTGTCAGACCTACCCGATGCTAGTCCCAAAGGTACCATTGATGAGTTCTGTTGGCCAGTGATCAACATCATCAATCGCCATCCCGATATGGTCACGACATCGCTGTGTCTGGGGAGAGTCTCCGTATTTCTTGAAGGCCAAAAGGGCGATTTGAAGGAAGGAGAGATGAAAATTGGCGCCAAAGGTAACGAAGGAAGGTGGCTATTTGTCACTCACGATCCCAAAGATTTGCCCGGTTGGCACCAACAAGTTGACCTTGAGTACCATCCCAAATACCCCCTCGACCCCACCACACGATACATTTTATTCAAGTTTGAGCCGTTGATTTTGCATGTCAAATGTAGGGATGTGGCCACGGCAACCCAGCTTTACAATACTGCAATGGGGTGTGGGTTTCGAGAGTCGGGAATTGGCAGCCACAATAACGTGGCTATCCGCACCAGTATCAAATTGGATGTCCCCATTGGATACCTAGGAGAAAATGATGAGTTGGTTTGTTTCGTTACTCCGGAATATCTCGATTTGATTACTACCTTAAGTGATAACAGGTTTCAGGAAAACTTCAAGAAGATGCGTGCAATTGAACGCGCCATTGACGGCATGAAGGTGAAGGAGCAAACGAAGATAGAGACCAAAGAGGAGAGACGGGAACGGAAACGACTCGAAGGGTTGGCTCGTCAGCAACAACTTCGTGATAGTCGCACTACCCAAGATAGCACATAGAATACTTAATTGCATGAAGGATAATGAATTTCGTGATAAGAGTGACATGATTTCTTGTCAATGCTGACCTTTAGGACATGGGAGGGGCAAAAAGGAAGGTCCTACCCGGATTCGAACCGGGGTTGTTCGGATCAAAACCGAAAGTGATAACCACTACACTATAGAACCTTGAATGACACAATCTTTGTGTAGACAAACCTAGTTGTAATGGAGCTAGCTTGAAAAGTCGGCTCAAATTCGTCGTATGGCTATAAAAATACCGTGATGATGATGCCATTTCGGAGTGCTACCCCTTAGGGTAAATATTTCACCGCAAAACGTCAGTTTCTCGCTCCGTTGTCACCGACAATGCTTATAGCTCAATTAAGGTGATAACTGAACAGCAATCGTCCTCCACCCATTCAAATCACAACATATACACCGATCATATGATCCACGTCGTCCATCTGAACGAAACGAGCGTCACTCTCTCACAATCGTAAGATGTCATTGACTCATTCGGTACGGTCGCATCGATTTGATTAGTGCGAATTTTTCGAGGCGTCATTGACACCATGTCTGAACAAGAAGTCAAGCAACAAGCACAAGCTCCTGCTGCTCCCGCCGAAGGTGCTCCTGCCGCCGAAGTCATCCTTGGTGAGGACGGCCAACCTTTGTCGAAGAAGGCCCTCAAGAAATTGGAAAAGGAACGTGAGAAGGCGAAGAAGAAGGCCGAACGTGAAGCCCAACTTGCTCAAGAAAAGGCTGCTAAGGAAGCTGCCGCTGCCAACGATCCCGCCAAGGCTAACTACGGCAAATTGCCTTTGAACAACTCGTCTCTGCGCACTAATGAACCGCGGGCCCAAATTGGCGACATCTCGGCTGCTAAAGATGGCGAGGAAGTGTTGATCAGAGCCAGAGTCCTCAACACTAGACAACAAGGTGCCACCATGGTGTTCATCACCCTTAGACAACAATTGTCTTCGATCCAAGCTCTTTTGAAGGTGAACAAGGATGAAGGGTCGAGCGCTATTTCGAAGCAAATGGTGAAGTGGGCCGGTTCGGTTTTGCCCGAATCGATCGTGTTGGTGAGAGGTATCATTAAGAAGGCTCCCGAACCCATCAAGTCGGCCAGCGTGCAAGACGCCGAGTTGCACATCTCGCAAATCTTTGCTATTGCTGAGGCTCCCGAATCCTTGCCGTTCAATGCCGAAGAAGCGTCGAGATCGGAAAAGGAATGCGAGGAAAAGAACTTGCCTTTCATCAACTTGGACACCAGACTCGACTCGCGTGTCATCGACTTGAGAACTAAGACCAACCAGGCGATCTTCAAGATCCAAGCCGGTGTGTGCAAATTGTTCAGAGAATTTTTGGACAACAGGGGCTTCACCGAAATCCACACCCCCAAGATGATTGCTGCTGCTTCCGAAGGTGGCGGTAACGTTTTCGAAGTGTCGTACTTCAAGGGTAAGGCTTACTTGGCGCAATCGCCCCAATTCTACAAGCAACAAATGATCGCTGCCGACTTTGAAAAGGTTTACGAGATTGCGCCCGTGTTTAGAGCCGAAAACTCTAACACTCACCGTCACATGACCGAATTCACCGGTCTTGATTTGGAATTGACCTTTGAAGAACACTACCACGAAGTGTTGGACTTGCTTTCCGACTTGTTCGTGTTTATCTTCTCGGAACTCAAGTCGAGATACGCCGCCGAAATCGCCACCGTCCGTCAACAGTTCCCCGTGGAAGAATTCAAGCTTCCCGCCGACGGTAAGATGGTGAGACTCACCTTCAAGGAAGGTATCGACATGTTGAAGGAAGCCGGTAAGGACGTTGACTACTACGAAGACTTGTCGACCGAAAACGAAAAGTTTTTGGGTAAGTTGGTCCACGACAAGTACGACACCGACTTCTACATCTTGGACAAGTTCCCCCTTGACATTCGTCCCTTCTACACCATGCCCGACGCCGAAAACCCCAAGTTCTCCAACTCATACGATTTCTTCATGCGGGGTGAAGAGATCTTGTCGGGTGCCCAACGGATTCACGACCCCGACTTCCTTGCCGAACGGATCCGGGCCCACGAAGTCGACCCTACGGTGCCGGGGTTGAAGGAATACATCGATGCGTTTTCGTGGGGATGTGCTCCTCACGCCGGCGGTGGTATTGGTTTGGAAAGAGTGGTGATGTTCTACTTGGGCTTAGGTAACATTCGCAGAGCGTCGTTGTTCCCCAGAGACCCCAAGAGATTGACGCCTTGAGGCAGTGTGTACATAAGCGAAATAATAACCACTGAACCGACTCCTGTATCGTAAAATGCCTTTAGGCCCCGTAGAGCCACATGGCAAACGCTCACAACCCGAAGACCCATGTCCTACAAATGGCACAGGAGTGCAGGGAAGCGGCCCAATCATAAGTGGCGTCGGTAAAGTCTAGACCGCATCACCTTAGACCCACATGCCGAGGCCATCAACGCTAACTTTAAACCACGATCCACCGTCGAAACCCCGTCGTCGACCTCGGGTATTGAAGTTAAAAAAAACCTCGACCATGCTACAAACCAAGCGTCGTAAAAAGCAAACCTACACCCCTTATTGCGAAGCACCGATGGGCGGGATCACCAGTTGCTCCATGGGACAACCCACTAGCGATTGCAGGTGCGAAGCATATAGGCATCTCATCAGCCAGGCACCCTGCACATCAGCCTATGCCGAAGTGGGGACGACATCGAGAAAAATAAACCTCTGGGGAGTGGTGATGATATCGGCTCATGGGGTTGCACCCTAGGTGAGTGTCTGCCCTATTTTTGGCTTGCTAGTGACCCCCCCTTCCAACTTATCTTGCCACTGTAGACACTCTAGCGATGCTTGCTTGACGCAACTAATTTATTGTAAACGGCGATCTCGCATAGTGAAATTCGACATACTGTGGGACCGAGCGGCCAATAAGCGACCAGAGTTGCACAAAACCACCCGAGGCAACCATCCGAGTCCACAGGTGGATCCGGCAGGATCTGTAGGTTTTAAAAGGCCGCCGACATCCTGTGGTTGTCGATCAAGTCCACCATGCACTTTTCCTCTAAGCTTTTGCTCGCTATCTACGCTGCCGTCGCCATCGCTGCCGATGCCGACACCGAAGAAGACACCACCATCACCCTGATCATCACCATTCAGGCGACGTTGGTGGTGCCGTCGGAAACTCCCGAAGCCATCACTAATGATGCCGTGAGCACTAGTGCCGCCCCGTCGCCCCAGCCGTCGTCGGAAGCTCCGTCGCCGGCGGCTCCTTCGTCGGAACCTTCGTCGGAACCTTCGTCGGAACCCTCGGCGGAACCGTCGCTGCAGCCCGAAGAACCCACCACCGCTCCCGAACCCTCCACGTCTCAACACACGTCGTTGGCGGGGCTTTCGATCGAGCCCACCACCACCACCGGGATCGCCGTTGTCGGGAACGACGGACACCCCGCCCCCCAAATCTCGGTGGCGGAAAACGCCGCTTACAAGCTTAACCTTGGCTGGGCCATGGCCGCTGGTGTCGTGGGTATGATGTTGTAAAAGCTAGATTCACGCTGTAATATTATTAGGTCTAATGAATGTACTATATGTTAACTGTTATTAGTAAAGGGCACTTATGGGGAATGCGTCACGTGACCCCATTCGTTCGTCGTATTTGACGTTGCGACCCATCCAGTGACACTTAGCTACTCCGGGGTACACTCGTTCGTCGTGCCATTTAACGCCTAAACTTCACCATGGAAGCTGCCTTGGTGTCGAACCCGAAAGATTCGAGTGCCACCATTCTCTTAATGGGGCTACGAAGGGGGGGCAAGTCGTCCATTTGCAAGGTGGTGTTCCACAACATGCAACCGTTGGATACCCTCTACTTGGAGTCGACGCTGAAACCGACCACCGAACACTTTTCCTCCCTCATCGACTTGCTGGTCATGGAATTACCGGGGCAACTTAATTACTTTGAGCCCACCTATGACTCAGAACGCATGTTTGCCCTGGTGGGGGCCTTAGTGTACGTGATCGACTCCCAAGACGAATATCTTAATGCCTTGACCAACTTGTCAATGATTATAGAATACGCATACAAGGTGAATCCCTCTATCAATATAGAGGTTCTCATTCATAAGGTGGATGGACTTTCCGAAGAGTACCGGATTGATGCCCAGCGCGACATAATGCAACGTACAGGCGACGAATTGTTGGAGTTGGGTCTTGAAGGTGTCCAAGTATCATTCTATTTGACGTCGATCTTTGATCATCTGATTTACGAAGCGTTTCTGCGTATTGTCCAAAAGCTTATCCCCGAATTACCGCTGTTGGAAAACATGTTGGACCAGTTGGTGGTCCACTCCAGCATTGATAAAGTGTTCTTATTCGATGTTAACTCGAAGATCTACGTGGCAACTGACTCTTCACCCGTCGACATACAAACCTACCAAGTGTGCGCCGAGTTCATCGATGTCACTTGCGACTTAGACGACTTATACGTCGAAGACGACAAGCAAGAAATGCGAACCCTTTCGGGAGAGGAAATTCGCAGTGTGTCGAGGTTGAATAACGGGTGCATTCTCTACTTGAAGCAAATGATCAGAGGATTGGCGCTTGTGGCCCTTATTCGTTCGGATGAAAAGTGTGACATTGACAAGTCACTTGCCATTATAGATTATAACGTCGGCTTATTCAAGCAGTCGTTGATGAAGGTGTGGGCCAATGCTAAATTGCAACCCCCCAATCGCCCCGCTATCGATAATTAGGTATTCCCCAGTCGTCAATCACATTAAATGGATATTACCGCCTGGCAATCGCCACTTAAAATGAGATGTAGGTAGGTTCCCTCATAGTAATGAAATCAAAAATTAAAAGATCCACACCCCCAGCCTGATATTGCCGGTTAAGACAATACCAGACATGACGGAGGTTGGCGAACCAACTCAGGGCGCTGTGCAATGCCTCATAAGTCAACACGGATGGAGGGCTTCTTGATCCCCCCCATCATCTCAAGGTAAGTATGAAGAAAAAAAATTTGCTGGCGCGCTTGTTTCCTATTATAATATCTACCTGCATACAGTACTAATACATGTCCAAGTAACGAGCGGCGACAGGGTAGAATTTAGAGCAGCCAACGTTACGAACGAATAAGTTCGTTATGTCAGTACCCGCCACAACATACGCCAAGCCCAGTGCATGGCCAAGGTTTAGATTATAGTTTCCCGTCGTCACAAAACCCACAATGTCACACAAATCACGATCGTCACCGACAAAAAGTCTAGCTCGGTCAGTGATAGTACCTTCGTCACAGGTGACACCAATAAGTTTAATGGGAAGGTGTGTTTTCCGTATGTCACCGAACGATTCAACAACCGGCATGTCGACTGACTCGGTGGTTGTGCAGCGGATAGGCCCTCGCGTAATCGCTGACCGCACGGTTACTCTTAAGTCCTTGTAATCAGTAATTTTACGATCTCCCATATCGTATTCGAGGTTAGGATTAGCGCCTTCACGTAATTTTTGTGGAGTAAGTTTGTAAAGTTGTTTGATGAATACCAAAGTGCGAAGACATAACCAATCACACTCAAAAGGGCTCATGAATTCAGGATCAGCGTAGTCTTCATGACTGTCTCTACTAAACTTCTTCTCTCTCAACTGGTATTTCGATTTCAAAAGCCAACCGTTGGCGAAATTGTACTTGGCTCCAGCCGTGAGCCACGGGAAATCGTAGGGATATGTTGGCCTGAAGTTTTCAAAGTTAATCTGGTAAAGCTGATTGAAGCCACCAGGGTGAACTTTGGGTAATCGCACAAGTTTAATCCACACCGGCAACACCCAGTACCAAGGTAAAAGCACCGTCCATCCCACCGTCGTCTTGACGACAATAACTGGAATGAAGCTTTTGGAAATCACGTCTTGAGATACTGAATTAGACATTGAGCCGGCTTCCCTGAACTTCTTGTTTAAGTCTTTAACGGGAAGCATATTTTCATATGATTTAGACCGGCCATGCGTAGTAAGCAAATGTGACAAATCGACATGGTTCTCAGTGTTGGCTCGGATGATTTTGGCAGCATCGCTCTCCTTAGGAGGTGGAGGTTTGGACAGTGGCTGCTTCCACAACCGGGGATCATGAATATTGAATGTATAAGTTGTGCCCACGGCAACGTCTCTGTGGTCGGTAAGGCTGCAAATACTATCCCAGTGAGAATCATCGTTTACAAGATGAAAGATCTTCGAAAGCTCCATGAGCGCAGAGGGACCAATCAAGTCGATACTTCCAATGGCATAGCGGCAATCTTCAAGGACGTATGATTTCCCGAGACTCTTGAAAATATAGGCGTAATCTTGAGCATGTACCCGTACCATGATTTTACCTCGATTAACAAACACTATACCCATGGTGGTGAGTTTATCCTGGATGAATAACGGTCCGACATAACTGCGTTTGCCCTCCAACACTGACGGTGGCACCGCTTTGGTGTACTTTGTATGACGAAGAAAGAACTCCTGGGGTTCAATGTTCTTGACGAGTAACACATCATTATAGGAAGTGTCCATGGCAATGCATTTGTGCTTAGCGTTTCGGTGAGTACTCCGGTAACACTTTTGCAGCGGAGTAAGCGGGATCTTGTATCCATTATTCCCCACCATATGGAACCGTTTGGCGTGCCACACGTGTGTTGGAAGCCAAACAAATTCTTTTTGGCGATGCATGTAGCTGAAAGACCCTCGAGGCCGGTTGGCGAATTGATTAAAGGCAAAGTTGTCGTAAGCACCACACCGATTATTGTACTTCCGTAACCGATGCTTTTCAAATGTGGCAATGTCACGATTAAGTTGACGTAATTGATATCGTAAACCTGTCTTGCGACCGAATTTATGGATGTAAGGAGGAAGTTGTCGAAGAAGCTTCAATTTGAGCCCAAACTTGAGGAGTCTTTTTCTCATCTTGTACATGTGGAGCAGACGTCCCCGGCTCGACGCTTTGGGCTTCTCTCCCTTCGCTGCCTTCAGCATCTCATTGAGAGCCCGACTTCGAAGGCGTTTTGGGATCCTTTTCACATTATGAGAAGCCGTTCTTCGTCGGAGACCACGAGGGAGATTTTGGAACACTCGGGCAACTTGCGATGCCTTGACCTTGAGCTGGGCTCGCTCAAATGAACGCACTTCGAACTCACGAGACTTGATGAAATCGGGGATATTGAGGCGCCGGTACTTGTCAAAACTAGGATCAGCGATCTCTGCTTTCATCACCCGTGAGTTTTGAAGCTTGGCCCTCTTTTTGGCCTTGTTTGCCGGCGTGGCAGCCGGGGTTGGCGCCATGATGAGTTGGTGATGCGAAGATGAGTGCGAACCGCGTTGGTATCAATATAACGCCCACTACGAATGATATAGTACCACAATTGGTTTGAAATGAATTTAAATGTTTGATATAGTCATTATTGCATAAATATACACAGCTATAGAACCTCAAAGTGGAAATCAAAATCCATAACCATTAAATTTTGTCTTGGGCGTTTGGTGATATTAATAATAGGCCACTGCGTATAGGGTTTGAAGGTGAGGGTGCTCCTTTTGCCAGTCTGTTAAGATCTTCATCATTTGGTCTTCCATGAGATTCTCCGATGGGTCGTCGGGGTTTTCCTTACGCTGTTCCCGAAATTCGTGTATCATGTTGACTAACTTAAGGATACCCTTACCCCCTAAGATGGCGTTTTCATTATCATCCTTAATATCAACGTTGACAACATGAACGAGCTCACGAGTTTCGATAACCAGGTCACTGGGTTTGTCATAAAGGCGGAATTGCAAGTCATCCAAGACAGAGTCAAAGCATCTCTCTTCACAGGTAATCACCAAGTCGAACTTACCCGCGTAGTAATTCGTGTGCCACTTTTCGGGAGCAGTCTTGACGTGGCGGTTCCGATTCAACATTTCGATCAATCCTTGAGATTCGTACAACTTACGGCATGGCTGCGATAAGAGGTCGTTATAGATAGTTTCGTATGGTGTACCGAAATCGTAAACATTGGGTTTGTTGATTGATGGACCCGGTAACCGGACCGCTGATCCCGTGCCGAAGGACTTGACGTCGTACCCGGCGTCTCGTAACTGTTTGTGTGACTCCATGGACCGGTTATTATTCGAGGCACACACAGTACATATCTTAAGACTATCTTCTTTCATGACCATTTGATGTTTAGTGGGAGGTACAAGGATGCCACTTATGGAATGGTGATGATGGCGGTGCGCGAATTATTGAGCCGCACGCCCCTCAAAAGTGTACTACGCGATCGAGATGAATACATGTATATCTATTGGGTATCTGTCTTGTCCAGCAAGTTGATTGGTTCATAATCTTCCAGAGTTTCGAGGTTCCTACTTGTGTCGTCTTTATCAACGAGCACTGCGTCGTCGTGGACCGGCAGTTCACTCAGACCCAAGTCAACAAACTCATCGTCTCCAGGCTCACCTCCAAGATCGACAAACTCATCCACGTCTCGACGGACATGGACAAAATCTGAGTTCTGGTTGGTGCTTCTCGGCAGGGCAAAATGAACGATACGGCTATTTGCAGCTCCACATTGTGATTTAAAGTCATCGAAATCGGCCTGGGATGCGAGGTACACCCCGATCATCATGGACGGATCCAAAGTAGATAAATGGCTTCGTTGATATCCCGATGGTCGGTATGTTTGGTATGCTTCCTGTCCGTTTGTAGAGGTTACGGGCTGAGGAGAATGGGGATCAAAGTATAGAAGATCTTGGTCTTCGTACCCAAAAAAGTAATAACTTGCTGATGGTTTTCCTCCAGCAATTCCAATCAGTTGGGGTAACGAAAGTAGGTGGAACAAGCTCTCATGGTAATACTTGTTAATGGAATCGATCCCCAATCTCACCGGCATGAGGAGAAGTGTAGGGAACTCGGATATCTGAGATGGAACATCGCCAGATTCTCCAATAATGACGTGTAAGTCCTCCTTAGATAACTTCAGAATCGAAAGTGAGGCAGCGTTAGGACCAAACCATTGGCCTGGTTTCACTTGGAGCGGCAGCTCTCCAGCAACTTTTACAAAGTTGTGTAAGGAATATGGTGCTTCCGGGGTATCAAGGAATTGTCCCACTACCTGCTCAAACGTTTGACCACTACGAAGTAATGCATTTGCCAACAACGTTTGCGAGGTACGGATCATACACCCCCACCCCACGTCGCTAGTAAACAGCTCAAGCTCTGGTAAGGAAAACACCCCTTTAAGCAAGGCCGAACCGAGGAATGAGAGCGGACTTGGACCTAAGGGGTCTCTTGGTATCGGTTGGAATCCATATCGATAGGTTAATTGCACTAAGGTGGCAATATGGTTGGAGGCTGCGTGGGGCGAGTCGTAGGTTGACCCCATGATCACTAAAGGCATCAGATTAGCTGGTGTCACCTGCTCTCTGTTGATAAGAGCCAGCCAGATCAGGCCAATGGAGAAGGACGAGTCAGCAGCCTGGGGTAATTGGCTATCTAACGGGGTCATGTGCCAGTGGCGATTGCGCGCCTGTTGCTGATGATCGAGATTCGCGGGGGTCATGGTGGGGGTACCCACTGGCCCATATAAAAACCAGTCGAGCAGAATCATCACGGTAGATTGATGGTTTAGTAGCTGTGTTGTGTATTTAACGTTGGTGGGGTCTAATCGGTCGTCGTAATGTAGTACTGCGTGACGTCATCCACGTGATAGCACATTCTACCCGATCATAGTGGTTTCGAGTGATCATCCTTCGACATATAATTATATACTTGTCCATTATAATGTTCGTGTTCTATGGTCGAAGTTGGGCTTTAACAACGGTTAAATCCCTCTTTGGATGATCTAATGCACTAACCGTTAGTACATCGCTTTAGCCGCACTTAGCGCTTAAAAAACGTTCGCCTGCCTAAGCCTCTTCTCATTTTCATCCACCTCATCGAGATGAAGGTTGCCGGTATGTTTCGTGACCTTGGTGTCATAAATACCCTTCTACCTCTTTGGATAGCGGTATCCATGGTGATTGGAGTTCTCCTTGGGTACTTTGTTCCTTCGGTAAAGGAGAAACTCGACCATGCCCAGTTTGCTGATGTTCCCGTACCTATTTCAGTTGGCATGATATGGATGATGTTCCCCGTGTTGTGCAAAGTGGATTACTCCCTAGAGCAGTTCAAGCGTTTAAACTGGAAATACGTCGTTGCTCTGTTGGTTATTAACTGGGTGGTGGCACCTTATTTCATGATTGCCCTTGGATGGGCAACCCTCCCTGATTTAATGGAGTTCAGAGTTGGATTAATCATTGTTGGCACCGCCCGTTGTATTGCGATGGTGATGATTTGGAATGAGTTAGCAGGAGGTGATCAACAATTATGTGCGACGTTGGTCGTGATTAATCTGTTGCTTCAAATAGCGCTTTATGGACCCTTGGTGTACGTCTACAGCAAGTACCTTGGCGGGTACCATGATATGCAGTTAGCCATATGGCCTTCAATCCGTTCAGTATTAGTGTTTTTGGGTATACCGATGGCAGCTGGCTTACTAACTAGAGTTGTGACGAGAAAGTTAGGGGTTTATGACAAGACCATGAAAATACTCGGGCCAACTTCGCTTCTTGCGCTTTTATTTGTGATCATTGTCATGTTCGCTCTGCAAGGTCGTGCTATCATTGATCATATTGGCCCCGTATTCCGAGTAGTGGTGCCGTTGTTGATTTACTTTTTGGTTCTCTTTACTGCGGTCGTAATTGGGTGCCGGCACTACTGCGTTCCTTACCCTCAAATGGTTGCACAAGCGTTTACGGCGGCATCAAATAACTTTGAATTGGCCATTGCCGTCGCGGGATCTATTTTTGGCGTTGATTCGAAGGAAGCCATGGCAGCAACCGTTGGTCCCCTTGTTGAAGTGCCCGTGTTGGTGACTTTAGTTTATGCCATCAAGTGGGTGAACCAAACTTGGTACTACAAAAAGATCAACAAATGTCAAGGTTGTGACTTGCAACAGGTGGTCTTGGTCAATGATGTGGACGTTGAAGAATTCAATGATAAACACAAATATCGGCGCTTTCGGGCAGTTTCATCTGCTCTTCCCGACAAGATTGAACCCATTGTTGTGCTTGAAAAACTCAAGTTCAGAGACTTGGAATCCAAGCTCATGAAAGCGGAATAGCTTTTCAAGATCTTGAATTGATGATTCGTCTGGTCTGCATCTAGTCGTCATTTTATCGCTGAGACTTGTGATAGGTTGAGAATGATAACTGAGAATACCGCACATGATGCAATGGCTTATGAGCACGAGTTGAGGAGTCGCTTCTTTGGATCTTTAATAGTTGTGATTGCTTTTACGGCTACCGTTTAGTCTGGGATGACCATGTCAACTTTTTCGTTCAACACATGCATTTTTTCAAAAGCTTTGCTATTCAAGATTCGTTTTGTCCACTCAATGTTTGATTTGTCATTGATACCCGCAAGTGATTGAGCGATGGGGGTATTCGAGGCTCTATTTAGTGTTTCAGAACGCTCCAGAATGCTTAGTTGATGACTTTCAAAGACTATAATTACGCTTCCTGGGCTACTATATAGGGTGAGCATCACGAGATCGACCAAACACAAGATGTCTTTCGTCTTGAGGCTGTTGGGAGGCCAAATCTCTTGTGTCTTTCTCTCTCGCTCTCCTTCTGTGCTTTTTTAGCTTTGCTAGACTTACTATGCAGTTCTTTAGTGATGGCGAATTCTACAAAGTAGCCTAATACTTTGAAATTGTTCAATGTGATATAAGAGCTTCTCATAAACCAAACACAGTCTTGAATTCAGTATTAGTCATAATTCTTGTTCCTTACGTAATTTGGTGAAACCAATCACATAGTTGGTAAATGATTGTATGTTATAGACGGCATGTGCATTTGTTAGAGCAATAGCCCTACAAAAATCCAGAATCTGCTTTAGTTGCAGGCCTGTATCATTCATCTATCGTTATTTTTTTCATAATTCCTCTCGATAGCTTAGCTGGTAGAGCGTGAGACTGTAATGGTAATTGTCATCTCAAGGTCGCGTGTTCGACTCACGCTCGGGAGAATTAAATTTTTTTGTCCCTGGATCGATCCTATACGGCCTTTTAAAGTCACATCTAAAACTCGAAACACATAGGTGTTGGCATGAGAGTGCCTTCATGTCTCCTAGTTGTGATTGAACCAATTCCGGTGGTGGCAATCGGTACTTGCCGCAGTAGGCTAATTGAACTCAATGGTTTCGGCTTATAACACCTTGTAGTCCATAGCCATCCCACAACTTATGTATTGTAAAATTTCCTCAATTTTGAAAATGATGAACTAAGCCCAGCTGTTCATGTACATCCAATACGAAGTCTCACACTTGATAAAATCTTTGAATCTATGAACTCAGGTAATTGCATTCAGCCAAAATAAAATTGGTTATAGTGGTCCAAGGATTTTCACGATGTCTGTGACCTTTTCCACGTTTGTATCGTAAAGTTCAGTGAGCCAATGTTCGATCTCGGAAATCAGCGCTTGCATTTGCATAGCTATTACTGAACCCACCATAAGCTTCCTAGCTATAGAAGTTGTAAACATACTAACATCAATAGTGATACACGCCTCGATTGCATACATACAGTGTGTTAAAGTAGTTCCTCAGTACCATGAAATAGTTACACACTATTATATCTTGAAGAATGGGGCGTAGTGAGTGGATGTCAAACTTTGACAAACTAGCTCACTCTCATATCTCCTAGATTTCGGTAGCTACAGTTGTTCGAAACCATCCAGGTGTGACAATGCGTTTTTTTGCGTACTTACATCGTCGGAATTTACCTCATTGGTACACCTATCATTGAACTTAGCTATATGACGCCCAGCCGTGAACATCTTTGACTTACTTTCATAGCAGATACTCCTATTCAATCGAACACGCACAATTACTGTCGTTAAATATGATTGACCGATCATCACTTAATCGAAATCTTACCAAACTAAGCCATTTCAGATGACAAACCTATTCTTGTTTCATTGAGATCAACATTATTTTTAATAAACCTGTTAGTCTTCCAAGTCTTCTGACTATAGGTCAGAATTATTTTGCAATGTTATCCGGGCTTGATGAGGTTCAGTATCGTTTCTTTACAAGCATTGCTATTAAAGGTTGCAGTGCCGAGTAAGAGTTGACACGATCAGTGTTGATAGTAATGTGAGGAGTTACTTAAATGTTTTACTATCAAAAGTTGTACATTCGATGCTAATTTGTAGAAGCCACTACTGTCCACAAAAATATGTTCTAAGTAGGCTACCTGAGCAAATAACATCGTGTATAGTAGATCATGACTATAATAATTAAAGTGGTGCAAGTTTGGGCAGCCCAATAGCATTTTTGGCGGAAACTTGCGTCTTTGCCATGATGCTGGTTTTGTTACTTTGCTTGATGAAGAAATAAATGGTCCCTTGGCCCAGTTGGTTAAGGCGTGGTGCTAATAACGCCAAGATCAGCGGTTCGATCCCGCTAGGGACCATTTCAATTGCCTGGTTAGCTCAATCGGTAGAGCGTGAGACTCTTAATCTCAAGGCTGCGGGTTCGAGCCCCGCATCGGGCTTCTTTTTTATCTTTATTGTTCTCTCCAAGGTGTGACAGTTGTACTCAGTCATAATTTTGATGTGGGATCTTCACTTTGGCTACTGTATATTGCGGTTGGTGGTAGTCATTACTAGTCCTTCAGATAATATGCGACTTCGCGCACACCGTGCTTTTTATGTGATTGAGAGTTCATCTACAGGATAACAAGTTACTCACCGTGAACGAGTCTATCTATGATGTCATAAACTCAACGAATCCCTCGATGAGTAATCACTCAATTACTCCATATTTGAGCAGCTTCTATTCAAAACCGGTTAGAGAGAAACGTGCTACTTCATTTCAATTTAGACTTGCTACCATAGCGCTGTCCCTCTATGTCCAGTAACTGATTGCTGATTCATTTCTCTCTAACTTTTCGATGGTATAGCTTTAAGTGATCTTTGTCTTGATGTCTTATGCCGCAAAGGCGTTGAATCAATCGAAAGTGAAACTTGGCGGCCTTGTGCAAAGGCTTATGTTGCCTCTCTGTGTCGTATCGAGGCTTACTGTTAAGCGTGTTGTACATTTATCAGAACGTTCCTGGGGTGATGAAGATAATGAACAACATTTTGTGGAACCACAATATCGAGAAGCATTCCTCGGAATATCAAGGCGATGTTGTTTACTTAATGGTGGACATCTCCGACGTCGACCACGCTGATGCTGTTGTATGAGCAAGTGGACCAAAGGTCTTACCATGCTGTCACCCGGCTTCCTCTACGAAACGTATCTCTGCCAGATGACGATGAAATTGAGACGATGATGACAGTTTACCAGACTACTACCAATCAAAGGTGAACAAACAGTGGGAAGCTAAGCGATATTATTGAGTAATAACATACAAGTATAGTTTAACAAATGCGTGGTCACCAATGTACCAATATATTATAGATCTATCATTATATAAGACTCCCATTTAACAACAATGAGAAGATCTATATCACAGTCTCGCGGATTGGAATGTAAACATTCCATCGGACTGTCATACTGATTAGTGACGTATTGGCTCGTCTCGATCACCATCAATGCTACGACCGACCCATTCCATGTTCACAATCGAGATCCAGCGATGAGGAGATCTCAATACACGATGATTGAGACCACAGGCACACCGTCATCACAGCCAGCTACCGTCGGATGGGCCCCCTCAGGTTGCCACATACCATCGGCATTGCCAGCATGCCACAAGCAATAACTGCTTCGACACCAAAAGAGTAAGCACCCAGGCAAGAACCCCCATCGCATTTGACGGGGGACCTGGATGAACAAACCCAGTTGTATGACAAAAGGATCTATAGTTGTTAGTTATGGGATGGGTTGGACAAAGCACATCACTTAGTTGAGTACAAGCCAACTCAGCAAACCACGTAAGACAAAACACTTGAGGATATTTAGTGTTTCAGAACGCTCCAGAATGCTTAGTTGATGACTTTCAAAGACTATAATTACGCTTCCTGGGCTACTATATAGGGTGAGCATCACGAGATCGACCAAACACAAGATGTCTTT